>CAXAMN010023850.1:0-15211 GCA_963970005.1 Durusdinium trenchii
ACCACGTAACATGGCACCACAAACCGCACGCAATTTTAACGTAATAGTGAGTGTTCAAGTATGATTGCGACGACTTGACTAGGGCTACAGCGGCTGACAAGCACTGCACGCACACACACAAAAAGCACTTTACATACTTTCATTCAAACGTAGGATCTAAATTTTAAAGACCTGTCCGAAGGAGACATGACCTATTGGGGCATGGCATAGTCACTAGTCACTAGTCACTAATCACTTGGTAGTGACAGTGGGACCGATTCATTGCCGTCACAAAGGTTCACCATTATCCATAAATGTACTTCCCACTCATTTTGTGCTGCTGTAGTGGTTTGTTTGGCGCACAGCATGACTGCTTCAGCTTCTGTCCTTGCCACATGACATGCTGAGGCCAAGTCATTTGCAAATTGTGAAAGCTCAAGCTAGGTTAGGCCCTACTAGGGCTGGGGTGTGGGTCCCTACAGAGGTAGGACTTTCACTCCGCTTCGGGGCCTTCTAACGCCCATGGGTTGGTCTACTGTGGATGCTTTTTTTTTGAAGAAGTCAGAAGCCTCAGCTAAATCAATTGAAGATGCCGAAGCTGTTCGTCTTGATGACGACGATGGTGATGATGTTGTGGAGGTGGGTTGCCAGAACCCTCTGCAGAAAGCAGAGGGGCACTCAGGCCAATCCTCTGGCTCGGAGATCGACGGTGGTGGGAGCTTGTGGTGGGTAGACCTGTTGAGGCAGCACACCTCCCATTTGCCAAAAGCAAAGGCCAAAGAGACTGGAGAAGAGTGGTCTGTGGTTTCTGCTTGCAGCGGCCTGCTCGCAGAGGGGTTTGTGTTGCAGGCGAATCTGAGGGAGCAGGGAGGGGTTCATGTCTGGCCCTGGGCCGGAATAGGAATCCCCACGCCGCAATAAGAATAGGTGCTAACCGACCGCCATACCCATAACCGTGAACCGTAACCCCAATACTGCTACCACTACCAGTACTGGGACGGTTGACTGTTTGTATGTTATGTCAACTCTAATCTAGACTCTAGACTCTAGACTGTGGGACTCCAAATTTTCACAGCTCCACTTTCCTAGAAAGTGGACCGTCAATGAACAATTCTTGATTCTTGATCCTTGATTGTTTTTCTGGTGCTGTTAGGTTCGGTTCTGTCCGTTAGGACTTTTAGGGGGTTCGGTTGGGAGTCAGCAGTCCATGGGCACCATAGCAACGTAGGTCCATATAGTATATATAGGTCCGGTCCATAGTATGCCATAGTAATGCCATAGTACATAGGCCCATAGGTCCCCATAGGTCATAGGTCGCGTCCAGCCCTTGTCATTGTTGGGCCCAATGCGACAGGATATGGACATATGGACTGTGTAGCATAGCAGCGTAGCAGAGCAAATTTTCGGGGTCAAGAAGAGGTGTGGCCAACAGTCAGGCACAGATGCTGTGCTACAGTGCGCAGTGGCTAGCTAGCTAGCTAGCTAGCTGCTGTAGTTATAGTAACATATGGCTGTATAGCTGCTAGATTGCTAGGGCTGCTAGGGCCTACGGCAGGCCACTAGGCCCAGGGTGCTACTAAGCAGGCTGCTAAATTTTCCGAATTTTGGTACATTTCCTCATTTTCACGCCTCAGGTAGTTGAAACCTGTCCCTGAGGCCTTGGAGATCCCGCATCACTTCGTTTCGGTTTCGGACACAGACACAAAGAGCCAGGATTTCATGAGGGCAAACTTCATGATGGGCCACCGTCATGCATCACTCCAGGACCAGGCTGAAGGGGCGCCCTGTCTGGAGCATCCAGATGGAACAGGCTGCCAGTGCTTCAGCCCTTTCCTAGGCGTAGTAGGAACCTCCTGCAAACCATACTCAATGCAACGAGTCAAAAGATTTGTGGAAGGGTCTGTCAAAGACCATAGGGATCATGAGTTGACCCAACGCGATCTTGTCAGCTGGCTTGAGACCATATCGCCGTGTGTGGCAATTACTGAGAATGTGGAGGGATGGGACATGCCTGAACACCCTGGTGACAAGAGCACTCCTCTTCAAAGGCGGGGCCACAATTTGTAGCCGTAGCCAACAGCAGTGTTTCAAGTTGCTGTGACTTTGCACTTTGACTTCGGACGTTGGACACCGAGTTTCGACAAGTCGCTTGCAACGCAGCTCTTTCTTTCTTCAATCTGTTTTTCTTCAATGGCTTGGTGCTATTCCTTTCTTTCATTTGTCATTTGTCACCGGAAGAGAACACCAAGAATGAAAGAGTGTTGTTGCTGCTAGCTGCTAGCTGCAGCCAGCCTAACCAGCTAGCTGTGCAGTACCCACAGTAGCTGCAGCCACAAGCCACTCAGCTGCCAGTCTCTCCTCTCAGATGCCCGACCCAGACTCCCCGACTCTATCGGAATCGGACTCTATCGTAGATATCTCTACTCACCTCTATCCATAGAATCTATCTTTTTATTTATCTATCTAAGATATTATATTATATATAAGATATTATCTGCCTTGAATCTATACCCACTACTTACTAGTACTACTAGTTACTAGTTTACATCTACTTACTTGCTAGTTATTAGTTACTATAATACTATAATCCTCATCATCCTCTCAACGGATTCTTGGTCATGGTCCTTTGAGAACCTGTGTTGGTAAGTCGTGCTTGCAAAGCGCAGGTTCCTGGATGATGTGAAGATGTTGAGATGCAACGTTGGATGTGGCTACTTTGTCATTGTTTGCCACCTGGACCACAGCGGGTGGGTCCAGCTGTCCCGTCAAAGGCCTGGGGTGACTGGGGCTGCTGACTGGAGAGGGGGAAACAGGTCAAGTCAAGAAGTGTGACACGTGAAGTGAAGCATTTGCCTTGCAGCGGACTGAGATCTCTTCACTACAGTGGAGGTACTGAGCACAGCATGCACAGTAAGTACAAAGAAAGCTCAGCTAAAGCCGACGAAGCAGGAGTTTGGGCCTGTTGGCTCAAAGGCCATGACCATGGAACTTATTCAAATTTAGCAAACATTGGCCCAGGCATTTCTGGGTGGGAGCGCGTAGATTGATTGGAACGTACGCAGGTGCATTTTCTAGATTCTAGATCCCGCCGAAAGATTCATGTTCACCTGTTGACCTATTATTGTTTTGTTTTGACATGTGTATTGGATCTATCTATGTGCGGGTAGGGCCGGGCATCAGTAGAGAACCCAAAACTCCAAGACCAGACTTGCTAGTGCTACTGACCTATTGTTCCAATGACTCATCTGGCACAGCGCAATGGCGGCTGGGTCTGGGTGGGCAAATCTGGCCAATAAACTTCTTGGTGACGGCGATCCTCCTCGACCTTCTCTTGGGGGGCTTGCAAGTTCTGAGGCCTTTGAGTCGGATTTGGAGTCTGGCCCACACATAGAAAGTATCGCAACCCCAAAGGCTCCTTGGGAGGATTCAGATAGAATTAAAAAGAACAAAGAAAAAGCGGCTAAGCTTTCATCACGTCGATTAGGCAAATTTGGGAGCCATGGTCTTCGGAAAGCCTTGAAAGCAGCTGCAGCTAGGGCAGCAACTACAGCTAGGGCTGGTGGGGCAACAGCTTCTACCAGTCACTTGCGTGATCGTTCGCATACTCATGGTCACTCTGCCTCTGCCTTGGCCAAAGCTTTTGCAAAAGGAGCAAGAGCCAAGTCCAAAAAAAAACGTGCCCACCAAGAGCATCATGATGAGCGTCATGCAAAATTGACAGAGTGGGTCATGTCAACAGGGACTCCTTTACAAAAGAAAGTCATGATTCTGGCTCTGGGACAGCTAGAGTCACAGCGACATTTGGATTTGGAGGCTCATGCAGTTGCCACTGGTCAAGCTGAATCAGAATTGGAGGCTCTTGATGCTGGTGGTCCTGAAATTCAAAAAGTTATGAAACACATTCTTTTTGGCACTGAAGCGCGCTACTGTACATCGACAGCAGCAGAAGCATCAAAGCTGGGCATTGCGCCGGGGACTTTTCGGCGTGGGCTTGTAGTGGCTGCTGCTGCAGTTTTTTTGGCAGCAAGACAGTCCTGGGCCATATGGCTTCAGCATATGAAGGCGTTGGTCGTTTCAGGGAAGTTGCAGTGTCTCATGTGCGTCACAAGTCGGACATATGACGAAACTCCACTCAAGCTTCGATTGTCTGAGGATGCTGGACAAAAATCTGAAGCAGTCATAGCAAAGGTCCTTCAGACCAGATTGAAAGTTGGGTGGCTTTTTCGGCATGTGGACTCAGGCCATAGCTTTTTTGTGCATGGTCTCATGCCAACAAAGCTGCAGGCGCTAGAAAAAACAAAGGCTGAAGACATTGCCCATGCACAAACACTGGCATTGGGTGATTTGCCTTCTTTTGCAGATATGGCGACGGCCTCTTCAGGGACAGGAAGTGCTGACCACCTTCAGGTGCATATTGCAAGCGCAGATCGTTACAGTGCAAATCTCAAAGCCGAGCGAGGGTTGCAGGCAGCTAGACCTCAAGAGACCCCTCTGAGGTTGCCTTGCATCATCCACATGGCCAGCACCTCAGCAACGTGGCAGCTGGATAGAGTGAGCTCACAAATCAGCGCAGTTGTGGCATGTGGGTTGATACTCCAGCCTGGGGGTATGACCAGAAGATTCAAAAAACTTCTTGAAGAGGAAATCAATGAGCGGCTGTTGATTTTTCCTGGTGATCCTCCAGGGGGCCACATCCAAAATCACCGTGAGCAAGTGTATGATTTGTTCCTGGGACTTGATTTGTCGAATGAAGAGTCTATGAGGGCTTTCAGGAAACGCAGGGCTGTCCAAAGGGCAGTGCTGGACAGGTTCCTCTGTGGAGATCTTCAAGATGAGACCAATGTGCATTTTTATGCCCGGCATTTGCCAATTACCAGGGATGAAGCCATGGACATAGTGCGGAAGCAGATTTTGAATGCATTGGTGCCTTCCACTCTCAAAATCTTCCCACGCCACAGGTGGATGGGTGGAGAGATCAGTGTAGACTGGCTGGGGCTCATCCACGCACATCATGGATTGCTGAAGCCTGTGCTCTTGAGGCTTACAGAGGATGCAGTGCAAGGCTCTGGCAAAACAAACGTTCAACCAGCAGACACAGCTGGCGCACTTTTGCCTCTACTTACTGGATGGGAAAGCGCCGCTGAGCAAATGCAAGCGCGAGAGTCACAAGAAGTTCGCAGTCATGGCAATGGACAAGTTAATGCTGATGCGGACGCAGAGGACCAGACACTTGCGCAAGAAGTAGTGGCTTTGGGCCTGGGCATGGGAGGAGGGATGGAAATCCCTCAAGATGAGCTCACAGGGCTTGACTGGGCAACCATCAACAGAAACTTCAAGAAGAAAGTCTACGCGTGGGCAAAGTCAAATGACCTCAATGTGCTTTGCCTCATCCGGAGCAACATCAGGGTCATCGTCAACCTTTTGAGAAAGCTTCTTGCAATGTCAAAGGAGCAGTGGGAGTTGCGACAGCAGTTTGCAGTTGTGGAGGGCGATGTCCGTGCATACAGACTGACGCAAGTTTTTTCTCGGGGAAGGCATTGAAGACGCCTTTCAAGCATTGAGCAGCTTGTTCCTGATTCCACCACCAGCTCTACCAAGATGCAGTCATACCATGGCAATGCGGGTGCTTATGTTTCAACTGCTTGCGCGAGTAGCTGGTGCATTGCATTTTTTCCTCAGGGGGCCTTCAGCCAAGTGTCCTTATTTGCTGTTTGGCCTCCTGGTTCCAGTCCAACATGAGTGTCAAAAGGTTGCTGAGAAGTTGGTCCAGCTCAGACCATGTGAGCTGGATTCTCTGACTCATGAGGTGCTGCAGAAGTATCCAACAGTTGAATTGCTGATGTCAGACCAGTGCTTGGACCAATTGCATGGCATAGCGCTCCTGGCAGATGTTGATGTCGCTTCAATTGAATCTCGCCACGCTGCAGTAAAAAGTTTGGTGGATGTCAAAAGCAAGACGTGGTCAAGTGCTTTTGAACTGGTTTCTGCTGACTTCTTATGCCGACAGTGGTGGAGGCACACCCATCACTTACTCCCACATCAGAGGCTGCAAAGTAAGAAAGGCAAAGCAGCTACAGCTAAAGCCAAAATTCAAAAGAGGAAAGCTGCCAAAACCAAAAAGCGACGTTCTGGAGGTGGTTGTCAAAGGGCATACTTTCACCAGCGACTCCATGAGCTGCAAGGTGCACCTCTCAGCCGCTCCAAGTTGTTCAAGAAAATCAACAGTGAAATCAAACAACTTTCGCGCGAAGAGCTGCAGAAGTTCAAGGAATTGGGCGAAGCAGCAAACATCTCCTACAGGGCAGGTGCGCCGGCATTTCCACCTGCTAGCCATTCAGCATCTTCACATGTCTCCAGTGCTGTGGTTTCATCCAATTCCAACAAGACTCAGACTGCTTTGGCCATTGGATCTCAGATAGTTGAAGGCACTCGCCGGGCTCAACGGTTCATGGAGTTGTCAGATAGGAACCACAACGAGCGTCAGGAAGCAAACCTGCAGGCATTTTTGGACAGCAGCGCTGCACCATCCAAGGAGTGGATCTCAACCATGCAGTCACCCTTGCCAACTTCAAAGGTGGTCCATTCTGCAGATCCTTTCCCGACAGCTATGTGGGTGAACCCTTGTGCTCAACTTGCCCAGGCCAGCTCAATCCCGGTCCTGCCGTAAAGTCAACGCACCAATTTCAACTTTAGAATATGTTTTTGAACAACTTGAGTGGGTGGCTAGTTAGCGGGGCTAATTACTAGTTACTAGTCGCTGGCTTCAGCAGCAGCTAGCTAGATAGAGTCTGAGTCTATCAGATTATCAGATAGAGTCAGATAGAGTTTAGCTGGCAGCCTAAGGCCTGGGCATAGGTATAGGTCTAGTGACTAGGAGCCGCTATTTGTATGTGTCGCTGTAACACTGTAGCTCACACAACAAGGCGTCTAGCAGTCTAGCAGCCTAGCAGTCTAGCAGCCGCCTAGAATCGGGCCTGGAAGCTAGCAGTGGGGCTGGGCATAACCCTAGGCCTAGGCCTGGGGGTATAGGCATAGGCGGCTATTTTTACTAGTCGTTCAGTTCCCTGTCCTGTCCCACTTTCGGGGCGAAGTTGTTCCCTTTGAGGCAGCTTTGGAGAAGAACGAGTCTGAGTGGGGAGGCCGACGCTTTCGCCTCCAGTCTGACCTGGCAGACTTCTGGCAGTCAAGCCACACCATGATTCAGCATTCAGAGGTTCCGACTCTCCAGCAACTGCCCAAGACAATTTTTGAAACACAGAGATGCTTTAGCTTGAACTTCTGTGTGTGTCATGGTAAAGGGGAAGAATCTTACTGGATGCATTGCAATTTGGTGGCTTTGATGATGCCATATGTCGCTTCTCAACGGGCGCCCAGACGGAAGAACAAAACTGACCCAAAGCCAAAGAAACCGCCAAAGAAACCGGCCAGACTTTTGTTGGAATCAACCTCTTTGGTTTGCAGATTGCAAGCCAAAGCTTTCCAAGTCCAGGAAAGTGCGCAGCAAGGGTGGGCGTCAGTGGAAAGCATGATTGTGCCTTTGGACTATGACTATGACATTGACCATGACTGCGGCAGCGAACCCGACGACAGTTCTATGGTTCAATCAGAGACTTGGGTTCTCCTCAGCTACATGAATTTCAGAGAGTGGAGGTTTACCCTTTTGTCAATGCACCCGCTGAATGATGCCGAAACATCGGAATTGATTCACTTGAAAGTGGATATGCCTTTGAATGTGCAAACGTCCTTGGATTTTTTCAAGGAGGAGCTAGACTTCAGATTTTGCTGGAAAGCAAGTTGGTATGAGATTGTGCGGACAGGAGTCGTTGAGTCCATGGTGCCCGACACAGTCACAGTCCGATCTGTGAAACCAAATGTCATGCCAAGTTTTTGGATTTGGAAGGGGAGTGCTTATGAACAGAAAGTACATCACAGCAGATTGAAGCAGCAGAAGCAGCAGAGGGGGAAGAAGAGAAAAACTCAGCCAAAAACCAACAAACCTCCAAAAAAGCAGAGCGGGCCTGGGCCTAGGCCCTCACACGAACCTCTGGCACTGCAAGCGCCACACGTCGATGCTTCAAATGCTGATGAGGTGGAGGTGGGCCCCAATGGCGATGAAGCTAGTGATGGTGAGAGTGATGGTGGCTCATCCTCCTCATCATCATCAACGTCAAGTGGGGATGCTGTCGACAGATCTGACAGCAAATCATGGAGAGCCATTGCGAAATTGGCAGCTGCAATACATGTTCCACAAGCCAAGAAACTGGCCGCAGCCAAGACCAAGGTCAAGGCTGCAAGTAAGCCAAAAGCCAAGCCCAAGGCAGGCTCCAGTGAGGCTGCTTCAAAGCCAGTGCATCCTGAGCCTGACCCTCCGCGCATTCCCAATCCGAATCCAGCTTCATCATCGTCTCGGGAGGCGCCTGCTCCTGCTCCTTCTCCCCAGGAGCCTGATACCCAGACCCCAGCCCCACGTCTCCCTGCCCCAGCCAGAGCAGCAGCCTCTCGCCCAAAAACAGTGAGCGAAGACATTTTCAACATCCCTGAATGTGGAACATTGCGATACAACCCGAGAACAAACACTATCACTGCACATTGCACTTGGCCAGGCCATGACAATTGCAGAAAGCAAAAAACATGTGCAAGAGGTTCGGGTAGCTTCAAACAAGGAAGGCCAATAGGATTTTTAGTGGCTTGGCTCCAATCAGCTTCTCGACATGAGAGTGCTGTGGACCACAATCGCAGAACTGTGGTGCATTTGGATGTTCCTTGTTGAGAGAAGGCGCGACAGTACTTTAGTGGGCTTGAAGGTTCAGAACACTTTTTGCAATATGAGCGGGCAAAGGATGAAGGTGAACCAGATGAGCCAACCGAAATGCGGATGTAGCTCCTCAAACTTCACCCATCAGTCCATAGTAAGTTCACCAGCCACTGCCTCTGTCCAAGACAGCTTGGCAGCGCAGCTCACAAAATGATGATGGCGTTTGCTGGTGCATTGTCATTGTTTTCTTCTGCAGTTTTGCTAAAGCACTGTGCAAGGGCCCAGGTCAGGTCCTAGGCCCCAATAGGCCCCAGGCCTAGAGTCTCTAAAGTCTGAGTCTAGGTCGGAGTGGTCAGAGGTCGCTGTAGCACAGCAAGCAGCAAGATGCAAGCAGAAGCATTCAGAACGCACGTTCGGCTTGACTTTAAACTGCCTGCCGCTGGCAGGATCTACTTGGGTTTCTTGCGCAAGGACAAGTTCACAGAAGCTGATGCATTGGCATGGGCTTTCACTGTCCAGGAGAAAGGATTTTTGTGGGGCAGGTGCAGTCAACTGTAACCTCATACATTGTCATACATACTGACATACTGGCCTACTAAGGGCCTACTAAGGTTACTAGTTACTGTTGACCATAGTTCACCAGCTCCCTATGGCCCTACGGACTAAACTAGAGTAACTAGAGTAGTAACTAACTAGAGCAACTAGAGCACACTGTAGGCACTGTAGGTCTGACTGTGCGCTGTGGACTGGACGCAAGACTAGGACGTGAATCACACAATGTATGCCTGCAAACTTCAATTGGTCCATGGTGACCATGACATGGTTTTCTGATAGGTAGGCCTGGACTGGCAGGTTTTTCTACATGACGGAGTCAGGAAAGCCAGGAAGCTACGGCTGTGTTTTTCAAGATTCAGAGTAAACTGAACATCATCTTCCAGCTGGTTCCAGCTGTCTTCAGGAGATCGTGAAGAAGCAATTGGAACAAGAACCCCGTCCTATTCAGGACTTTCTGCTTCCCAGGACATCACGGCGCTTTTACACATTGATGAACGCATGGAAGGTCGGCAGATTCGGGTGTGTTTACACAATCACCAGTTGAGCGGAGACGCTCAAGCTATGCGATGTTTGAGAAGGTTTGTCTCAGTCTTTGTTCCCCAGCCCGAGATAAGGCAAGGGGCTCTTACTTCTCAATGGTGTGGCCCTGGATCAGAGTTTCGTTTTGCCCATGGCACATGGGCTTTTGTGGTGGTGGCGCTGGATCAGTGTTTTGTTTGGGCATGCTGGTGCTGGCGCTGGCTCAGGTGCTGGTGCTGGACAGCCTTTGCTTGGGGCGTGCAGGTGCTGGCGCTGGTGCTGGATCAGCTCTTTGTGCAGGGCAGGTGCTGGGTGTGGTGCAGGTGTTGGTGCTGGCGCTGGATCTGCGCGTTTTGGGGGCATGCTGGGGCAGGTCTTTGTGTGGGCGCTGCTGGCGCAGGTGCTGGTACTGGCACTGCGTCCGCGTTTTCTTGGGATGTGCTGGCGCAGGTGCTGTGTTTGGGGGCTTTGCCCTTGCATCGTTTCCCTGCCTTGTGATGATGTGGATGACATTGTCGTGCCAGGGGCTCATGCCAGGGATGAAATCATGTCATGCCATAATCATAATGATGGCGAATCGTTTTGCCAATGCTGGTCCTGCTCCTCCATCGGTGTTTTGTTTGGGTATGCTGGTGCTGGACACTGGCACAAGTGCTGTTGCTGGATCGGCATTTGCTTCTGCTTGGGGCTTGCTGGTGTGGTTGCTGCTGCGGCGCTGGATCACGCCGGTCGACTGGAGGCACGGGTGTTGGCGCTGGGATCAGCGTTTTCTTGGGGCAGGCAATGCAGGCGCTGGTGTGGGTGCTGTTGGTGATGGGGCTGGCACTGGATCAGCGTTTTCTTGGGGTGTGCTGGTGCAGGCGCTGGTGCAGTAGTTGCTGCTGCTGCTGCTGCTGCTGGATCGGGCGTTTTGTGCGGGCATGGTGCTGGCGCTGGTGGATTTGAAGACTGTTTAAAGTTTAAAGTCTACTACTGTTTGTTAGTTAGTTTGTTTGTTTGTTTGGGGGACTCTACATCTTTTCCCTTTGTCGATGACACAGTGTCATGCCAGGGACGACGTCATGTCATGCCAAGCTGCCAGGCTGCCAGGGATGAAATCATGTCACGCCAGGGATGACATCACATCACGCCAGGGACAATTTCAATATCCCGTATCCACAGATATTGTACCTGACAGTGATGCGTGTCCATCATTTCCCTTTGTGGATGAAGTGGTGTCATGGCAGAGATGACATCATCTCATGCTGCTCATTGACGCAAGACTTGACTATGTGACTATGTCCTATGTCATGTCACAGACACTGACATAGGCATAGACTTTTTTTGTTTCCCAGAACTTGTTTTTCACCAGCTGCCCAGCTGTCTGAAGTCAATCAGAATCTAGGCCCTAGGCCTACGCCTTGCCATGGCAGTGGAACTTTTGATAATGTGGCCCAAGAGGCCCAACCATCTTGGCGGACGGGACAGGCCCAACTGTCGTACCCGAGCAATACTCATCATATAATATATAATATAATATCTTTAACGTAATATTATAGTATAGTATAGAATCGTCAAATAACTAGTGACTAGTAACACTAGAGCTGCTAGTAACTAGTACCTAGTAGTATTCCTGAGGCCCCAATTAACTAGTCTGAGTAACTAGTAACTAGTAACTACTAGTAGGTCCTAAGTCACTAGGTCTTTACAGGCAGTAGTATAACAATCTGGTAACTGCTAACTAGTAAGCGCGCGCGACCAGATCAATAACTTCAAAGATAGTGGAACCAAATAACAATCAAGGAGGGGGAGAGACGCAACTTTGACAACCATTTTTCGGGTACGTGATGCCAGTGTGTGTGTGTGTGTGTGGTTATGTTGACACCAAACCTTAGGATTCCAAAACACACCTTGCCATACAGCCTGTGTCCAGAGTCTAGAAAATTCTAACAATATCATTTTCTTTCAAATGGTTTTTTGCTACAGTGACATAGTGACATAGTGATAGTTTAATTATGGAATCTATAGAATCTAAGCCTAAGCCTGTGCCAAACTTGGCAGCGTAGCTGCTGTCTAGAGTCTAGAGTCTAGAGAGTGAAGAGTCTCAATCTAGGGCCTAGGGTCTAGAGTCTAGAGCTTAGTGTGGAGTCTGGTCCAGTCAAATCTTAAGTAACAGTAGTCAAGTCGTAGCCGGCCTCACTGTGACTGTCACCAGTCTACAAGTCATTTAGTTTGGGCAGGTGAAGTGGGTTAGTCTAGTAAGTAGTGGCTTCTGGTGATTCTGGTGAAGCTGTCTGGCAGGGCTGAATTCTAAATTCTAGGCCCTAGCTGTAGCTGCTTGGCCAGCCTGCTGCTCAAATTTTGGGGCAGGTTGTTGCCAGGGAAAGGCTTCGGGCTGGCTGCGGCTGGCTCCTGGCAGAGGGGTCAGGTTAAGGTCGAGCTCAGGCAGGCTACAGGCGGGCTGGGGCACGCGGGGCTGGGCCGGCAACAAGGCAAAAAAAAGTCAATTGGAAAAGTCAAAAAAAAGTCAAAAAAAAAGTCAAAAAAAAAGTCAAATGTGCGGCTCCTGGCCTTGGCGGATTACTGGAGACAACAAAAAGTCAAAAAAAAGTCAAAAAAAGTCAAAAGTGGAAAAAGTCGAAAAAAGTCAAAAAAAAGTCAAAAAAAAAAGTCAAAAAAAAGTCAAATGGTGAAAACCCAGCGCGGATCCTGGCCTTGGCGGATTACTGGAGACAACAAAAAGTCAAAAAAAAAGTCAATTCTGACCGCGATTCTGGGGCAGGACAGGGCTGGGCACTTGGGACTCTGGGGTGGCTACCAAGGCCACCAGGGACAGGCCTGGCTTGGGGCTGAAGAGACCCTGGGACAGTGGCTGGGGCTGGGTAGGGGTCCTGTGACTCTGGGGTAGAGGGTTGGGGCTGGCTTGGGGCTGGAAAAGGTGAAAGTTGAACAACCAAAACATTTTAGAATTTTCAATAGGCTGAAAGCCATAAGCCATAAGCAAAAAGGCTGCAATTTGCCTTCGCCCAGGCCCAGGCCCTAGGTCTCTAGGTTGTAATTATGTTCACTTGATATCTGATAGCTATAATTTTTCTTGTCCTTGGGTTGCCCAGCCTTCTTTGTTTCTGATGTAAGGGTGACTAACTGACTATACTTTACTCTAGCTGCTAGTTACAGCTAGTTTTACACTCAAGTTAGTTAGTGGCAGATGACTATTGACTAGTGACTAGTGACTGGGTCAAGTCAAGTCTCCAATGACCCCAATGAATAAACTGACCTGAACTCAAAAGATTTTTTTAGATAAAGAGTTGAAACCACATTCGATGAAGGGAAGGCACCCAAAAGATCGTTGGCGTAGCTGCTATACTACTATACTTGGTATACTATAAACAACATGATAAAAGCACAAATGACGAGCAGGTGTAGCAGGAATGTCCTATAGTCTACTATAAACTGTTTTGTACAGACTGAGGCATAAGGCATAAGGAGAAAGGCCCACTTACTTTACTTTTTTGTTAAATGTTCTTGTATTTCTAACACTATACTGAGCGCAGACAGGGTTCACTGGGATGTGTTCACTGTATGTCCAGGCTTCCAAACGGCAGTTGCCTGACAAGAGCAAGGAGAATGCAGTGTGGCAGAAACTGTCAGTCGAAGTCAGAACATCTTTGGGGGTGTCTCAAAATTATTCGCCTTGGACAGGGGGTGCGAACTTTGCAGGAGAAGGGCTTTCCCTCACCCAAAGGGTTGTGGACATTCTCAATGTTGTGGCCATCAAGGTCATGCAAGCGGACGCATCACGGCGATCCGTGCCCCAGTGCCTAGAGCATGTGTACGTTGACGTGTCACAGAGTCATGCCCGGTTGAACTTCACTCGGCGCAACGGTCTCACTGGAGCTTTCACAACGGCCACTGAGCTTTACTCCTACAAGGAAGACCGCGTGGTCCTCCCCCATGAGATGATGTGGATGCATGGTTTCCCTGTGGATTGCTCTGTTCCTAGCACAATTTCTCCGGGGGCCTTCAAAGACATGATTGGCAATGGGATGAGCCTTCCATCCCTGGCCACAATGGTGTGGGCTTTGCAGGTTATGATGGCACGGGGCTTTGAGGCTCCTGAGGGGTCAGCCATGGAGGTGAAGAGGGTCAAGAATGTAGTAGACAATGACTTGGAGATGGGCGCGCAGGAAATTGGCAAGGTAGTGAAGCCACGATCGAGGCCCCTCAAATGTCGACACACGCTGTGACCTTGTCATCCCCCCCTCGTTCCTATGGAGAGCAGCGCCTTCCTGTTTTTTCTGAGAGACTGGTAGGTAGTAGCTGCTAGATTCTAGATACAGATCGGGTAGGCCACTGGCGCTAGCGGGCTAGCCACTAGCGGCTAGATAGAGGCGGCTAGGCCAGGCGGCTAGACCCGCCCAGCACAGAGGGCGAAGCTTTGTGATGATATAGTGATAGTGATGGTAGTGGGACCATACCATACCGTATTTGTATTTATAGTTATTGAGCTGTGGGTTAGGTTCAAGCTCTCAATGCCAGCCTAAGGCCTAAGGCCACACTTTGGTCACTGTTGCCATTGCACTGCGGGGCAAACTGGAGCAAAGCAAACATGTAACTTTATATCATTCATAGACTTAGACATAGAGACGTAGAGACACAGACTCTAGACACTAGACTAGTGACTAGCGACTATGACTAGGGACTAGTGACTAGACTCGACTCGACATTCTAACTCTAGTCACTCAAGTCTAGACTCTATAGATTTAGATTCAGTGTTTCATAGTGGGCAGTCTCCTTTTGTTACTGCAGCAGCAGTAACTGGGAGAAGCAAACAATGTTATCATCCCTTATCCCCTTTCCCAGCTCTTGACTCTCAAAGCTTGAAGGCTCCAAGACAGAGGCAACAGCTGGGGTCTGGGTCTAGGTCCAGTCAGCAGGACTAGATGAATCGGAGGATCTGGGCAAACCGATGCGTCGGCCAGCCCCTAAATTTGAATGAGTGCACCAATCGCCACTGGCTTCCACTGGCCAGTTGTTCACCAATGTAGCTGTTCAGTTTGCACGCCGCCAGTGATGGTGAAAGACTACAGTTGCAGGTACAGGTACAGAACCTATCAGAACCAGCGTGTATGAAACAATAGAATAGAAAAATACTTGCGACTCTATGGCCTACTACTTACTACTACTACTACTATTACTACTACTACCACCACCACTACTACTACTACTGCTACTACTACGAAGACCAAGACTCACCAGCAAGCTGGCCTGAACAGTGACAAACAGCTCAGCTAGCTTAGCAGAGCCCCCGTGACAAAACAGTGAGGCCTGCGCCTGCTTGTGATGTTGCTGCACTGTGAACAAATGTGCCAAGTTCTGTGGATGCGCGGTGAACTTAACATAGATTCCATACACTCAATTGAC
>CAXAMN010023851.1:9148-41313 GCA_963970005.1 Durusdinium trenchii
ATGGCCTCCAACCTACTAGCAATGGCATCTAACCTACTAGCAATGGCGTTTTCCTTGCTGAAAGGCCCCTCCTGGCACGGGTGGCGGGAGAGGGGCTTAGTGTCGAAACTCTGCGGCCGATGTGAGAAGAACACTATGCACGGGTGAGGAAGGAGAGGAAGAACTCGTTGACAAACGCAGTGACAAAGTGTGGTGCTAAGGCACTCTACTTCTTTTTGCAGAATATTCCACGATTCACAAGGCGCAGTCGAGCGGAAGTGGCCCAAGGCCGGATGAGCGGTTAAATCAAGACTGGGCCACCAGTTATACGAACAAGGACGAATACGACTCTGGAATGCCTCACTCAAAACTTTGGCCACCTGGGCCTGGTACGGGAAAGAAGGACGCTTTGAGAGCCCAACCACACAACAGATCCTAGCTCTGCGTACATGTGGTGGCAAGGCTGGAGTACCACACAAGGAAACCATCTGACCAGACATGGAGGCAAATTGGGAGGCACATTCATTGATTCCAAGAATGGCCATAAGCAATTGCATCGGCCGGACTCTGGGCCCAGGCAAACACGTGTCCACTATCCTTACCCGGTCTATGAAGTGGCAAGTAGCACTGTGTGAAGAACATGAAGCTAAGCACTAATTCCATTCAGGCTACACCAACATCAACATGTTCCTGAGCTGAGTCTGCAGGAGGCCAGTCGGAATGGCTGACCCAGTCCGACATGCAATTCATGAGCGAAACACCCCAATAGGAGTGAGCAAAGAAATTGTTGTCCGGGGCAGCTGCACCATCAAGCTTCCAAGGTGCATCAATTTGCCAATTTGCAAACAAGTTGGAAAAAAGGGCAGCCTGTCTCATGGGATGAGGTTCTTGCGGATTGAGCCGCAGGAACATGTGTCTCAGCATTCTTCCTATGAGTCTGCAACGCTAGGGCCAAGCGATAAAAGTCCCTCAACTGAACCATCTCCTGCTTACGTAGATTCGCCTGATGAATCCAACCTGCTAGCGATGGCCTCCAACCTACTAGCAATTGCCACCAACCTACTAGCCATGGCCTCTAACCTACTAGCAATGGCCTCCAGCCTACTAGCGATGGCCTCCAACCTACTAGCAATGGCCTCTAACCTACTAGCGATGGCCTCCAACCTTCTAGCGATGGCCTCCAATCTACTAGCGATGGCCCTCAACCTACTAGAGATGGCCTCCAATCTACTAGCCATGGCCTCTAACCTACTAGCAGTGGCCTCCAACGTACTAGCGATGGCCTCCAACCCCAATCTTCTAGCGATGGCCTCCAATCTACTAGCGCTGGCCCTCAACCTACTAGCAATGGCCTCCAATCTACTAGCGATGGCCTTCAATCTACTAGCGGTGGCCTCCAACCTACTAGCGATGGCCTCCAATCTACTAGCGATGGCCTTCAATCTACTAGCGATGGCCTCCAATCTGCCACCGATCGCCCTCAACCTACTAGCGTGCTGTTGCAACGTCTCCAAGGACAAGGCCTTGGATGTCAAGACCTTGAGCTCAGCGGCCGAGGGCCAGGCCTGCTTGGACCAGTGGCTCCTGGAACGTGCGGAGCCCTCGGCTGACTGCGAGGTGAACGACCCGCGTGGGGACTGTCAACCCATTGATCCGAAGCACCCCGAGCGTTGGAGACCTGGATGTTGGAAAGTTCATCTTCGTTTGAGATGGCTTGAGCATGCATGAACACCCTGGAAGACTAACATGGAACCTGAAAACTCCTGGTTGGTAGAGGAAAATAGTTTTCCATGGGACCGTTGTCAGGGTCTATGTTAGTTTTCGGGAGTGTATGTATGTATGTATCTTTTTTTTTTCTCTCTCTCTCTCTCTATCTGGATGTCATATGTCTAGGTCCGATATGTCCCCCCGCCTCCAAGACAATGGTTGGTTTGGCATGGATACTTCTGAACGCCCGCTGGTTCGGGGGTCCGTTGAATGGTCTCCCTTTGTAAGATAAACGGGTGTTCAAAGCATTCTTTGCTTTTTGGTTTCCTTACGGTCGGGTTCCCACAGGCTCGTCACCGGTCAGCTTGTGATCTCCATGTCCCTCGTGGCTTTCGATACAGGTCGGGAAGTCCATGATTTTTCTGCCAATATCATCCAATATCGGTCAGCAAACCTCATCGCCTTACCGTATAGTAGTATACAGACTCTTCTTGTACAGACTCTTCTTACTCCAGCTTTTCAGCCGCGCATGCAAGGTACCTCCCGCCAGCGGGCAGCCAGACCCCGGTGGCTGGAGCCGACTGGAAAGACACCATGGCCAGCACTTATCCAAGCTCACACGAGGTTCATGTCATGCGCTACAAGATCCCAGACAATCTCAGCTGTGAGGCCCCTTCTCAGCCTTCCTGCTTTCGTCCATGAAAAGGGTAGTGAGTTTCCCTGAACTTGTCCCTTTCTTCTCTTTTTTTCATTGGGCGCTAAGCTGCTCTGATTCTCTTCTGCTCAAAGGGGCTCGGTTCGTGTTACAATTCTTGTGAACCTGGTATCTTTGGTGGGTCGTAGATTGAATGAAGGCGTGCACCTTGCAGTGGTACTGGTCTACCGGCAACAGCTGTCTCTATGACTTCGACTACGTGAACTACTTCAAGGAGTTCGCAAAATTAGGCCCGTCGCCGATTTGGGGCAGTTGGGTCATGTTGGGTCTCGTTCTGGGTTTAGATCTATTTTTTGTGGTAGATAGGAAAAAGACTGGCAAGCGGAACGACGCCAGCGTGCAAGGCCTAGGTAATCAGATGCATGCGAGGATCAACACGGGCATCTTGCAGACATGCTCTCTTCGCTCTCGTTTCACCGGAAGGCTGGGATGCCGATGCCTGGCATAGCCAGATCTTGGCCAGCTGGCGAAGCTGCGAGAACAGCTGTGGCTCAGTGTTCAGACCTTCGGACACCGGTCGGACGGAGCATGGGGCGGACGGACTGGGAGTCGTTGTCGTGTCAGCCGAGGTTGTAATGCCGAGAAGTTTGGCGAAGAGTTCTGGAACTGCGCGGACATCGCAGTGCTGCCGGGCTCAACAGGATCATCCACCTCATCAGCTTCTTGACTGCGAACTTGGACGAACTCATGTGCCGCATGGGCCACTGTTAACTTGTGGCACGAGGTCGAAGCCAGCACAGCGACGACCACGACGACCAGCACGAGCACCACGACCACCACGACCACGACCGTGTCCATTATTACTGATGATGAGTTCAACCCAGTGGATGGTGGTGAGGGAAGAGCTTGCCGAGGGGCGCATCCTGCTGATAATGCCGCCGCATACTATACCGTGGCCCATTCCGCAGTGCTGGTCAGTTCCCGTACTCCCATGGGGTCGGCCTTACTTTCACTTCAGGTTTGTTGTAACCCTTTCAGTCATGATGCAATGGAATCGCACCTTTCAACAGCTGGCCTGTAAAATTCCATGCTCATCCATTATCCAATTCTTTGTTGACTGGCCTGCGGCTCGCGCCAAGGTTGTGGCGGTCTCCTCCTTGGAAGACTGCAAAGCAGAGTGCTCCAAGGCGACTGGAGGGCCAGGTGACCGGCAGACTCTGAAAGGCTTCATTCATTGAGCGGCAAGCCCAATGATCCAGGATCCACCAACATCACGATGCATCGCCATTCAGACTAGCAAAAAGGGGAACAACAACGCTCACGAGCTCAAGCTGAGAATCCCGCAGGTAGCTCTTTCCCACCCCCACCGCCTTTGTCCCATGGTCTTTATCCTGCTGATCCGCCGCTGCCAGGTGCCAGTCTGCCGTGGCGTGGAGTTTTCGGGGCAGAGGTGTGAAATCTGGTCGCGGCCCGAGGGTATTGAAGCCTCGATCCCCTTGGCAGGCGCGGAACAAAAAAGGGCTTTGAAGGGATTCTGAAGATGACCACATGTGAACGAATTGACATTGAGTTTTGGGGGGAATTCTGAGATGGGTGACTCTGTTTTGACCACATGCCGGGCCCAGCCTGAACTGTATGAAAGGGGTGACCAAGGTCGCAGGTCATTTCTGATAGCAATGTTATTTCCCTTCTATCGTCTGCCCGGGGTTCCTCTTAACGGCTCAGAATTCCAAGGACCTTGTTCAACTTCCTTCTCATGAGAGTTCTTTCGAACCACCTCAGGCCAGGCGAGGTAAAAATAGGTAAAATGAACTCCTTGTCTTCAGGTCCATTTTCACCCGGCTATCCATCAATTGATCACTGAGGCAGACAGCCAAACATCCCTGAACCTTCCTTGTTTTGTAGCTGCTCCACCTCCAGCCAGTTCTGTTTGAACCTGAAAATACACAAAGGGCATCGCCGTTTGGCTGCGATGGTTTGCTGTGAATGGAGGCTTCACCTGCTTGCGTTATGGCAGCTACACCACCACCACTTTGCCTCAGATGGGCACCTTTGAGCCAGTGGATGGGGGTGAAGACCGTGCCTGCCGTGGAGCGAATGTCAACGACAACCTGCCGAGTCACTACACTGCAGCTTAGACCAATTCAGCGGGGTCAACTTCATTCTTGGAAGTTCAGGGGCGGGGAGTAGCAGCTCCGCAGGACCCCAGTGGGATTGGCAAATCTGCTTGGATTGTGACTCAGGTGCTGCACGACATCGGCAGCTTGGATCGTTGCAAGGTGGAGTGTGCCAAGGTGACCAGCTGCGCGGGCATCGAGTTTTCAGGTTCGCGATGTGAGGCCGGGCCGGAAGAAGGCAGCTTTTGGGCCGTGGAAACAAACCAGGCGAGGACCTGTTTGGAGACTTGGCCTCCAAATGGCTAGTTAGAGACCTCTCTTAAAGACCACCTGGAAGAAGGGAAATAGACCAACACCATCCCCGTTGACATTTCCTCTATGAAATGGGTGGCCTTGAGGCCCGTATATTTTTTAAATAGAGAAACTTCTTTTTTGGAAAAAGATGAAGACCCGCAATTTATAGAAAGTCGGGGTTTTCTACTCACCAACAACATAAACATGTCAGGTATCCTTCCTTTTTATAGAGCGCACATGTGTGGCATTTCGTTATGGCAGTCAGAGGTGAGAAAACATTTTATAGAGCAATTTTGTGAGAAGAAAAAACAACAACAATCATTTTATAGAGATACAGTTTGCACATGACGACAGACTCATCAGCAAGACAAACATTTTGTAGGGAAAGATGCCGAAAGAGTAGTGAACGAAATAACACCGTACAGCAGCATTATATATATAGAAGCCCAAGATCCAGTCCCAAACCAATCTAGATTTACTGCTCCTGAGGCATCCAGAGACTACGTCAGTATAAAATCACAAGAACATACAAGACACACACACAACTGTTCCTAAACATGTATTACAGAATGGCTGTGCTTTTGATTTTGCAGTGAACAAAAACAGGTGAAGCACATTCACAGTCATTTTCTAGAGCTTTCGTATTTCCCCATCCTCTCTGTACCAAATTGCGTGCCTGGTTCTTCTAGAATTCTTTTGGGACTGGAATGGTCCTCTATAAAAGGTTCTCTCATATATGTAAACTATTAATCCAAATCCCCTCTATAAAATGTGCTCCATGTTTTGAATCTACATGTATGGATCACAGGACATCTCCTCTATAAATTGTTTTTTGCTTTCTTAATTCCTGACCCAAAACATAAGGATCCTCAGAACATCATTTTATAGAGGACCATTTTGAGCATGCTTATCTTGGTTGTTAGCATGGTGCTCGACTGATGTTATCAGAGTCACACTCAATTTATAGAGTGCATTTTTCTCCAGTACCTCTTCATTCTATAGTGTTTTAGGTGGTGCCCGCCAAATTATATCTATAAAATTACTGACACAACCCCTCCTAGTGAATGTTCATGGGGATCCAACACCTATGAACATGCACACCCAGTTAGAGAGTCGGCATCCTCAGCCAAAAGCCAAATGCAAAAGGCGATGCAACCGAATTCTTCATGCAGTGCTGCATCGCCTTCCTTTCAAAACACATCCACCAGACTGGGTTGGGAAGACACACTCTTTTCATATCTTTTCAATATTTCTCCCTCATGTAGGATCCTAGAGAGAGAGAGAGAAAGAGAGATGTATATATATATATGTGAAAGATATACCTAACCCCCCAGACATGGATTGAAAGACCTCTTCCTATCAGTGGTTTTGTTAATCAAGATCCTACATGAGCACTGTATCCATGAGCTATATCTGCCTCTCCCTTTGCCTTGGGAGGTTTGGACCCGCAAGGAGGGCATCGAGGCCACCAAGGTCCTCAAAGGCTTCCAATGTTTGCGCTATATGCCTCCCGTCGCTGCTTGGTCATGTACCTCACTCAAAACACACTCGTTATTGATCCCTCCACCCACCGGCATCCCAAATCGCGGCTAGTCCAGGGTGAACCGCTCTTTTGTTCAGGTCTGTGGGCCACTTTTTTCATCTGAACCCCCATGCAACCACACAGAACCCATCACACAAACTTCAGTTTGATGCTGGCCAAGCAATGAAAGAGCAGCATCTCCAAAGTAGCACGACAAGCAAATTCTGCACGTCTCACCCGCAAAACCGTTTGTATAGCGACGCACCACAGAACTTCACTACTTCTTAGCCACCACCACGACCTAGGCCACCACCACCACCACCACGAAGCCTGACGGCTTTGGTTGTTCAGCGGCCTGGGGTGCCTGTGGTGGCCGGAATTGGAATGGAGCAAACTGCTGTGTGGATGGCTATACTTGCGTCGAGGTGGATGAGCTTGGGGTTTTGGTCATGCCAAACGCCGGGGAAGTTTTGCGTCGGGTGCTGACACTGGCAACTATGAGAAACCGGAATTGGAATTTGCTGGCAATAACTGTTGTATTGGGACTTAGGTTCAGAATTGGCACAGCAGCTGAGTTGCATTTGTACTGATACCACCAGACAATAGAATCAAGCAGCAACATGTTGTTTCCGTATAGTTTTTCAACGTGTTTAGTATGCAATACTAGGTCAGGATGACTGGAACAACCAACAGGAACTATGGCTCCCTTGATGGCTGATGACTTCTTAACTGAATAAGGCTCTTGATCTTGGCCCAAAACTGACAGGAGAGCGTTTGGTATTGGCAGTGCCGACCAACCGAGTCCGCGTCCTTGGTGGAGGTGCCGGGCTTGCAACGCCGTGCCCTGGCGGAGACGGAGACGACCCCTCAGTTGTGAGGTGGTGTGGCTGTGAGCGGCTGGTGTGGCCAGGGGTGGGTGTTTTTTCCTTCAAGATCTCGATACGCTTAAAGTAAGAGACACTCAGAGATATGTCGCAGTTCTCCAAAAGTGAAGGTGATCGACTGCGAAGCGGTTCTCTAAAACTTTGATAGGGGTTGAAGCTCCATGCAGATCACACAAGACGCGGTTCCCACACTTGGATGCCCCCTATGTGTCTACCACAAGTCTAGATGGTGCCGTGCGGTTAGCATTGTGTGCCCATCTTCCATGCCGGCCATGCTGCATCAAGGCAAGTGGAAGAGCTTCCGCGGTACCACAATGCTTCAAGACGGCTCGTCCCTGACTCGAACCAGTGTCGATGATGAACTGTGATCTCCTTGAATAGGAGGACAAGACCTAAAAGTGTGGCACCTCAGGGGTGCTGTGCTATGAGCTTGGAGGGACCAGCTAGACAGCGGCTGCAGAGTCCTGTAAAGCGAGAGCTGACAGCTGACTGAAGGCATTTTTCTTTTTGGTCCTCGAATTCCTTGGGGGGGTATTCACAACGTTTGTCCTCTGGATTGCCTTGGAGCTGAAACGGGCTTCTGACTCCGCCTGTATAGTTTACAGCCCCGCTGTGTTGACAGGCCCTAAACGGGAGCCTGCTAGCACAAACGGACGACGAATTTGCGCAGCGGATGGTGTGAGAAGAATTAATGGTTGGTGGATTCGTTCATCACGCTTGGGTACCCAGTCATTGGGTAGCTCATGTGTTGAAAACATATCTGAACATTTTCCAAAATAGTTTGCTTTTCAATCACTATATAGATTATTTTTGTTGACAGTTTTGATGAACCTTCATGGGCCCACCACTGATGAGCCTACCAGCTCTCATGAAACATGGATATTGAATCGGATATTGGTGGATGCCCTTTGAAGATGCGGGGACTTCAGCTAGGTCAAGGGGCATATGCTAGGTGGCACCGTAGTTTGGGTGCAACAGATGTCAAAACCGATGTTTTGCACAGTCGAATCATCTGACACTTGGTTCACAGGCAGCTTGTGCAAAGCAGCAGGGTGTCATGGTGTTGGATGGTGTGGGCGTAGAGGTGGGTGAGCAGACAAAAGCCCCATTGCGCACCCCATTTGTTGATGAAAGGGTCCATTTGATCAGTGTGTTTGATTTCCATTGGAGCCGCTCGTCCAAATAGCATGGGGTCAGATTGGTGCGGCAAAAGCCCAAGAGCAGAACAGTTCGCCAAGATCGGCCATCGTAGAAACTGCAAGAGAACAAGGGCCACCACAGGTCTGCAGGTCAACCTCTCGTTGTTAGGTAGATGCCAGAGACATCCTATCGAAGCTCGGATGGTTCAGGTGCCGCTGGAAAGGACGCCCAATGAAGCGCAACGACCACTGCTGTAAAAGTCCGAAGGTGAGGGACATGGATGCTCGCGGTCATGCAGGCACACAGGCAGGATTAGGCAGGCCGGTACAGATCAATGACGCAGTTTAAGATTTGCAAGTAGGTTGGAGGCCGTCGCTATTAGGTTGGAGGCCATTACTACTAGTAGCAAGGACGCTACTAGGTTGGAGGATTTGCAGTAGCATGGAATGACGCCTTTTTGCCGGATCGTGCACGATTTCCACAAGGCAGATGCTCCGGGAGGGCATTTGCTGCTTTTGAAGCTGCAACGGGTACTCTTTCAAGATTCACCTACATAGGCATATCAAGGTGGTACATGTGCCAACGGTTCCGTTCCAAGCATGTAGCAGGTCACACACACACACCTATCTGAGTCCACAGTCTACGAACGCTTGATGATTTCCCACACCCACACGGCTCCCTTGGTGAGACAACCTTGGGTCGTCAAACCTCTTTGCACGTGCTCAGTAGAGAGATGCAGATGCGGTGCTCCTTGTTATATAACCTCTTTGTACGTAAGCTTACGATACGGCTCTAGTTTTCCGATGTATTGTCGTAGTTTGGGTGTCTGAGACTAAGACATCGTTGATCTCTCATGATGGCTAGCTTGCCAGCGCGAGCTGACAGCGAGAAGAGAAAGCAGAGATAGTAGCAGACATCAGACAACATGGGATTGAAGAGACCGTTTTCGCCAATGAGATGTGCCACGAGTATTGTTCTTGGGTCATGACAGCTAGGGCATTGACAGTTAGGGCATTGAACCGTGGCATTAAAAAATGAAGATCCACAGACGTACCTGGGCCCACGTGCCTTCTGCATCAAGTGGACACCCGGGCGTCACAATACAGCAGAAGACTCACGTCGATGTGAGAGTCCTGATGGCGGTGAAGGACAGGCGTGTCGTACGCCTACGCTGCGTTTAGTCATCCCATCCTCAGCCTAAGCCAGTAACAGAGTAACATTACATGATTACATGGCTCCTTTACTTGATTATTTTTCCTTTCTAGCTTGTCCAACAATTTTGGCTATCGATAAACTACCACTTCCAATGGCTGTTTCTTGGGGGTCATCGATTGGCGGGAATGCGAGTCTCGCTTTGCGCTGGCAATGGAACGAGGGGCTCACACACTTGACCTTACCCCCGCAAAAGTAGGGGGGCTTGTTGTAAATTAAATCCCGTACACAGTTTTAACTTTAAACCCATCTCCCAGGTCTTGACATGGACAAGACCTTCCCATCTATCAAGAAGTTCCGATTCTGAATGACCCGGTGGAGGGTTCTTGTGTGCCACACGGTACCGCTGGATGACGTATGGTGCTAGGACCTGGTAGAGGAGCTCTTCTCAACACCTCTGTGCGGAGACGATCTGTGGAGGCTGCCTCTTCTAGCCGCCACATTCCTCAAAACCCTTTCTCGTTGGGTTTGATGAGGCAGCATCTTCGAGGGCAACATCTTCCCTCCAAGTCTTTAAGTCCTCTATCTGCATGAGGGGCATTGGAAAGATTCCACCATGGTCACCATGAACCAACGAAGCAAAGACCATCAATGACCTCTGTTTATTTTAGGTGCATGGCCTCCACATTTCAGAGGCCTGCACAGGGCTCACTTCCGAGTATGGAGATGTGCTCTTTACGTGGATTGCACTTGGGTGACCTTTTTATAGTTGTAAATCGTAATGCAGTTGACAGTGGGATCACATTAGCCATTGGTGTAACACAGTGTGGGCAACATGTGACTGAATATGCTAGGCTATACTTATTTGGTTTCACAATTATAGTCGAAATCACCTTGGGAACAAAAAGCAACTGGCAAGATCTTTTATGCTAGGTTTGCGACATACACGATGACGCATAGATACGGTATGTACCTGTTCATGTATGGGAGGCAATCTAGCGGCATGATATAGGATCAATTGGGGCAACATTGTGGTGTATCAACATACATCCATTGCGGCATGGGATTGCAGCTTGTTCCATCCACATCACATCCATCCAACTGCCATCCAACTCGCGGTGTTCCATCGAAAGGAAGACGGGTGTTCCACGTGGGTGACCGCAGAGGCTCAATGAGGCCGTTTTCAACGTGGACAATGCCATCAACTCACAGCTGGCGGGCCGACCCTCGGGTGGATCGAGCCCGGCCGCCCACCTCCGGTCGAGCTCCATGAGTTTGAGAGTTTTTGATGAGTTCGATTGCACTGTTCAGGAGAAGAGTTCCATGAGGTGTGCTGCGTCTGCAAAAATCTCAACAACTCCCAGTGCATTCATACTACTACCGGGCGTGGCAAGAGGTTCTGGGTTCACATCGAGGATAGGTGGTTGCATGCCTGGATTGGTCAGTGTTGTATGAATTGCGTTATTATTCTTTATTGGAAGTCTTCTAGCTAAGAATCATGGGACATCGCTGTGCCTTTTCGCGTTGTATGAGCAATCATGGATGATGCCCACTCTTATTGGACCACCTGGCTACATCTCGTTACGTGTTCTTGCTCGGTTTTTTGATTTCAGGATCTTGATGGCTAAGTTTGATCCAGACTCCACTGACGTGCAGGAGTCAAGTGGTTATGGGTCATTGGACATGTGGTTGTGGAGACTTTCACCCAGGGGAACTTGGTATGATGCGGTTTGCGGGTGGGAGCTGCATTGTCCTTCAAACGCAATCATTTACTTCAAGGTTTTCCTCGGACACTCCGGTTTGAAGGTTCTAGATTTGCCCGAGGACCTGTGCTTTAATTTGTCGGTTTCTTGAGTCTTGGATTCCGGAGGATGCCATGTTGGCGTGTACGCGTCTCTGGATCTCTCTCTCTCTCTCTCTTGCTCTCTCTCCCTAGGCTCATGCATATGCATTTCCCAGAAGACATGGATGCACTGCACGCGGTTCCGGAGTTGGCAAGGTAGATTAAAATAGATGTAGAAGATTGTAGAAGTGATAGAAGCGTCATCTTGGGGGCTTATCCAGGCTCAGCTGACACTATGCATACAGACAAGTGCATGTGAATTTGCTGCATGTTCTTGCCAGCATGTTCGGGTTGTAGACCGTTTGGATGCAACCAAGGACTGTTTCAGGTCATCACCCGCATCCGCAAAGAGTACCAAGCAGGTCACTTCTATGCAGCAGACCGAGGAGACACGGTCGTGCAGAGAGAGATAGAGAGGGAGAGAGAGAGAGAGAGAGAGAGAGAAAGAGAGAAAGAAAACAGTGGTCAGAGCCGAAAGTGGTTCAGTCGGGCATTCATTGACAGAGTAAAGATCACCCCATAGCGTCTCACGGGATGGATCGGATCAATCAGGATCAATCTACTCCGTATTGAGGTTGTTGTGCCTCACACGGCTCTTCTTCTCCTTGACGGCTCAGCGGGTGAGAGAAGAAGAGCTGAGAGAAAACAAAAAGGGCTGCCTGGGGCCCACTCGTAAGGAGTTGTCGGTTGGCTAGATCCAGAGGAAGACGGGAAATGGGGAGCAAACCAGACACGTCCTTCCCTACTTTCTTCATCGTGTGGGTGAGAAGCCGCGGCATTTGCAAGGACACTACTTGGCCTTCTTGGGAACGCTTCAGAATCAGTGGCTCAGCCTCAGCTGATAAGAGGAGGGGAGGCTTCCTGAGAAGGGAGATTTCCACTCGTGCTGAACAAAAGTCACGAAAGGTAGCTTGAGCTACCTGAGTTCTCCTTGCTTTAGCAAAAATGTATTCCAATCAGGAGTTGGGATTGTGCATTGAATTTGGTCCTGTAAGAGTTGATTCTGTTCGTCGGGGGGGGGGGGCCCCCCCCCCCCCCTGGATCAAATCCCCCCTGCGCCGGTTCACGCCGTCGTGGACTTCTACCAGGGTTACTTGTGATTGCTTGCTACCTTTCGTTCACCCCCTCCTCTCTCAAGTATTTTTCTTACACCTGGGGTTTGAGGATGTTTGAGGGTTTTAAGTTCTTTGGATTGGTTTTCTTATGGGTTTGGAGTACCTTTTTTGGGTCTCAAATTCTCAAATCGATCCTGATAGGCGCAAAGGGGGCTTCCATCAGTGCCAGATGCGACATCCTGAGCATCCACATCTGAGCTGGTAGCGCCTGCCGTTCGTCAATGGCCATTGTAGTAGGAACCCTGCCGTTAGTTCAGCATCGATCGCACCCAATGTCGAGGGACTCGTTCGTAGCGTCCTTGTTCCGTTCGTAGCGGCCAGGAGCCTTTTGAAAAGCCTTCAACTTCGGCTCCCCACATCGGTGTTCCACCCGAGACATCGATCAGGCGAGCCCTGCGGATCGTGCGCGCGACGTGCGCGCCGCGCGCCAGGCCCTGCTTCAGTGCACGGCAGTCTGCGCTGCTGCGGCAGTGGATCGCCGAAGCCCTGCAGCCCGGGCGGGAGCGGGACGACGCGAGGAACTCTGGTGAGCGCCCCAACTGGAAGAAGCTGCGGCAGCTGGAAGAGACCAGTCAGGCAGATGGTGATTTAGATGGGTTTGATGGCAAGGCTGTGGGGGTGATGAGGTTGATGAAGGAGAAATGGACAGTCAAAGAGAACATGGTGGAGACTGCGCTGTCTAAATCTAAGCTTCCTTTGATTTCTCGCGTGGAACAACTTCGATGAATGGGACTCGCTCGCCCTTCGCCACTTCGCCACGCGCGTCTGGGTGGCGACGGCAGGCCTTGTCGCGGGAGCTTCAGAAGTTAAAAACTCTGCAGAAGGCGGTGCAGACCTTTGCCTCCTTCGAGATGCCAGGAGCGAGCCCAGACTCTGCGGTGACGCAGCCCCCATCCGGAGTCATTCGATCTGACCCATGGGGGGGCACTAAACTGATGGGCGCCATGTGGCCATTGGGGGAGGCGTACCCACGTGGCCCGGCCACTGGCCCAAGAAGGTCCTCTAGTGCGGTGCTGGTACCTGGGTCTCATCCAATGGCGGAAGAGACGGTCCCTTCGACGCGACTTGCCATCCATCCATGCTGGTTTGATCAGACACAATTCTTGCAAATAGGGAGATTTTTTGATTCCTACTGTAGAGAGTGATTCGTTCAAGCTATCAAGGATCTTAGCAGCTGAAGAAACAAACCCCGTTGGTTTCAGTTGTATATGGGGGCACAGAATGACCTGTCCTCTTGGTGTAGGGGCTGAACCCAAACAATGTAGAGGAACATGCACTTGGCTGTGAGATCGCAAGGATCCCGCAAAATCTGACGTGGACTCCCCAACCACTAGCCACCAGCCACCCTCTTTTTGGCAAGCTGCGACCACGCCGCGACCAAGCTGTGGCAAACTGAATTTTTCAAGGGACCCGCGGCCCTTGAAAGCTGAGCGCCAGCGATGTTGGTGTGACTCACCTATATATGGGACATAAAAAACCCACTCAAGACTCAAGAGGAAGTCATGGTCTTCCCATGCGAGTCGGAGCGTAAACCTTCTGCCTTCTGCTTCGGACCTCTGCCAGGACGGAAGACGTCTCCTTCCCCGCCGAAGACGTCGCCCCCAGTTCCGCGCTCGGAGGTGGCGAGGAAAGGAGCCGAGGCGAGGCGCGGGGTGGCGGCAGCCCCCCCAAGCGTTTCACCCACGCGACCGGGGTGAAAGGTGAGACGTTAGTTCTATGGAACTGTGATGAAATTGATGTTTTTGATTTACATGTCCTTCCTTTTTTGAGGGATTGAACTGGAAGAGTAGCTTACTGCTTTCTGTCCTCCGCATCGCCGTCCGATTGTTTGATGTTGCCTTGTTCGCTTAGTAACGCCACATGATAGATCGCATGTACTTGGTTCAGCTACAATGTGAGGTCCGGCTATTTGTTTGCGCAACATCAGGTTTTGCACAGCTTGGGAACGAGATTGAACGAGATCGGTTCCGATTTTCCAAGTCATTAAGACATCACCATCAGAACAATCAAGTTCACTGCAAACATGTCAAGATGGCCACCCCTCAAAAATAGGAGTCATTGAGCTTAGGGGCCTTAGGGGCCAAGATATCTAAGATTTCACCGAAACAAACCGTGCTTAGAATCTTAGAATATAGCATTCTCACTCCATCCAAATACCCATGCTTTCGGGTCCGGAGCGTCCTGAGCCTAAAGGATAGCAAGCCAGTGGAGCGCAAGAAGGCTGAAGAGCCGGGCTACCAGGCCGACTTCAGCAGCTGGTTCGGGAACAGTCAGTTTCACACTTTAGATCTATTTCATTGGAACAACATGGGTTTCAACCCGCCACTGACCGACTTGTAGATCTTCTAGACGTCCGCCACTGTGCTCTGGTGCATCCCATCCTAACCCGCAGTGCCACGACGGGAAGACAGCATTGGCACTGCGTTGGAGTGGTATCTCTCGAAAAGCAACACATCTGCACCACATGCAGCTTGGCTTTTGGTTGCTTTCTGACCGGTTCTGCATGTGGGGGGCCAGATGAAACGAACCAATACCATGCCCGATGATAGCGCACAACAAGAAAGGAGATTGCGGAAGTAGAAACATACCACATTACTTTTACTACGTGCAACCATTTGCCACCAGTATTTTGCTGCCAACTTCATGCTGAACGACGGCGGTTTCTCAGCGTCCTTCCTTTTCAGGCAGGGTTCCTTGGCACCACAGCACTTCTTTGGCAAGAGCTTTTCTAGAAAGGAACGAGGGAAAGCTCATGGGGGTTTGTGAAGGTACTTCCGATGGAGTCCTACGTTAGTGTCGTTATCACACGTTAAGCCACCTGCCACCAACTGGAACATGTCTCATATATCAAGTCCATCATGTCCACACGGGCATAGGGCTTGGCATGACTAGGGTATGCCACAGTAGAACCTGCCCTGGCTTGGGCACCTCAGCCGTGGCTGGAGGGCCCGATCTGCCAGGTGCAGACAGACTTTGGGTGGACTCGCTACGATGCCACAGCGCAGGAACAGATCCGGTCAGCGGCCAGCAAGGGGCGGCCAGATTGCTACTTGGGCGGCATCTGAGCGGGGGGGAGAAGGCTGGTGGCAAAAGGAGTTCCAAAGGACAATTCAATCATTTATACAATTTTTTCTATAATCATAATTTAGAATCTATAGTATATAACTATAGTCTGTCCATGTCTGTCCTATTACCTGCTTTTCGCCGTCGCTCAACAAGAACATCACTTTCTTTTTGGAAAGGCCTGCAACCTAATCATCTGACAGACCCAGCTGGGCCTTCCTATGCTTTCCTGTCTCAGTTCTGTCTGGCAGCCAAGCAGCACAGCTGGCCCCGAAATCGAAAGGAGTAGTAAGGTGCGAACACAGAAGCTTCTTCTCACTATATTACGTCTGGCCTAGGAGGGGTTTGTTACTATATACATCGGAGGGGTTTGTTGGTCATATTTATCTCCCAGTCTCTCAATCATCCAAGCTTGGCGCAGGCACAGCTGTGGGTGTTCCTACATAACCTCTTTTAAGAAAAGGTTTAAGGGCCACCTCTTACAAAGAACGGCTCCACTCATCCAGAGGGCAGATCAACTGTGACAAGGTGTGGTTGAGTCCTGTTTCCACAATAGGAACACTGAAAAAAACATCGGATCCCGATCTCAGCTATTAGGTTCCTTATGCTATTAGGGTTGGAGCCCAACTCTCAAACCTTCGCATGTCTTCCATTGTTCCTGCGACCTCGTGGGCGCCCGAATGGGCGGTCCACAGGGCGCCGCCAGGTGAGATTTTCGCGCAGGGCCAATACTACAAGGTGGATCTCAAGCGCTCCTCGGGTTCCGAAAAGAGCGGGGCCGCCGGACGGAACCGGAGGCACTGGAAGAGGCCGGAGTGACACAACTCACACCTCCAGAGGCCGGAGTGGTGAGAGTGGTGACAGTGGCAGGAGCTGTGCAATCAGAATTTTCGACAGTGGGGCACTTTGGACCATGTGGACCCTTCGTTTCCAGTTCTCGGGTGGATTCAAACCAGGACTCTTGGTCGCCTTGGCAACCCCTGTTGGACGTACGTTCGGGAAGTTTTCGTTCGATTTTCAAGATTACACCTGAGTCAAGAGCCACTACCTTGCGGCGTCCTGGCGACCCGGCCAGTCCCCCAAAAGTGGCTGCGCTGCTCAACGGACGCGTTGGTGAACTGGACGGCTCACGGCTCACCTCACGCTCTTCCAAGGCATGGTGCAGATCAACCCCAGCACGGGCAATGAGCGCACGGTCCGCTTGGCGGGGCTGCCGCAGCCAGCGCCAGAGATGCCCAAACTGAACTTCAAGCGGCTTTTGGTGGAGTTTTTGGGCCATTTAAGGGCTGGAGTTGGTGTTGGCCAGATGGGTGGGGCAGAGTGTGCTTTTCAATAATTACAGCTTACTCATACTCATACATATGCACCTCCTCTGCACCTCCCACGCATCCTGGCCAAGCTGGGCATTATTGGAGGGTGGCTCATGTCTGGTCAAGCTCCAGATTTGCACAGCGAGGTTCAAACAAGTGGAGGCAGCGATCGCGGCCGGCGAAGCTGCCCCGTGGTTGCTCCGCTGCGAGCCAGTCGAGGACAACCTGATGGAACTTGGCGGAAAAGGATGGGCGGCGTGACTGGCGGGTCCAGGTGGAGAGGGTCCAAAGGTTTGTCGATGTGCGTTACTACTAGTTGCAATTGGCTACTATAGTGGCTTCTTGCTACAAGTAGTAATGCACTTGTTAGCGATGCCCGTGTTACTCATAGCGATGCACTTGTTGGAGCGCTTGTTCGTGCTTGTGTGGTGTGCCTGGTTCGGTTCTCCGTACCCCAAAATGTGTATGCCATGCTTTTTGCACGTTTTTGTGATGTTACGGAAATTTTGGTAGAATCTGCGTGTTTGAGGAAAAAGTGTTGAACAAGCGCGTCACGAGAACTAAGTTTATCGCGGTCAACCTTTCATCCAATCTATGCGGCTTACACATGCAGTCCTGCAGCCACCATGGTCAAAACCATGGGAATGAAGTGGAATTGAACCCCCCCAACAGCTACGAAAAAGACATCAATTCATGTCAATTTATATAGAGCTTTTCTGCATTACAACGCTGGGAACTGAGGTGCCATGAACCACACCCAGACGATTCCAGAAAAAGGTGTTCGATTGGCTGGCCCGAAAGAGAAACGTGCTGGTTTCCCTGAAACATGTACGATATAATAAGGCTCAACAAGCACGCTTGAGAACAAAGAGTACCACGTGTACACAATTTTTGGTGTACCAAAGGAGAGTCCAGGCAAGATTACTTTGAGATACTTTGAGAAACACTGAAGGCGTGAAGCATGATGCTGGAGTGTGCTACAGATAAAGGTGAGACCTCTGACTTGAATGCAGGGTTAGAATCTGGTACGTATTGGTCTGAATGGTTCATCCTTGAAGACTCTTCGAAGGTCGCCAAACTGCTTCAAGCTGTCACTATCACCAACAGTGCAACAATTCCAACGCGGCAAATCGAAAGACGAGTGCACGTTTGCCAAGTGCATTAGCCCTTTGCTGGATCACGACCTCACTGTTGAGTGCGGTCTCACAATCATGCCGCCCCCTGCTATTTGTACGCCCGGAAAGTGTCTAAAAGACAACCTATGACTCCAAGGTGTGCACACACAGGTGCAGGCTGTTAGAAGAAAGGGCAAGAGCCACCAGGGTGCCAGGAGTACGTGTGCCCAGCTCTCATACGATATGCAAATGATTTGCCAGACATCCCAGCCATTGAGGAGTGGGAGGTCGATATGTCCTTCCCAGCCGAATCAGATCTGCAGAAGAGCTTGGAGAACCTGGCTGCCACATGGCGAGACGGGTCGGACGTGAGAGGCTTCGGTGGTTTGGTCTTCTCATTCCATGATTGGACCTTGGCCCTCATGGGCCCTCTAGGGCTCCAAGCAATTCCAGAAATGGACTCCCACAGTTGCATCGGCCTTGTTAGCCGCCCAAGCTAACATATGTCGCATGGCGTTGTCCCACTTCCAGACTACACGAGCCCTTCGATCAATAAAAATTGCCATGAGACCCTGACAACTAGATTCTAGATGCTCCCTAGGAAAAACATGCGTTTTTTTGCAAACACGGCTCCTTTTCGAAAGGTAGCCCAAAGGCCTAACACTCGTTCGAGTGCCAAGTAAGCCCAAAACCATCAAGAACCCATTAAGAACGTTCTTCTTTCAAGAAAGAATTCTGGGCTTCTGGTCGTCGTAGCTGCGGTGCACAACTCAACCGGCGGTTCTTGGTAGGCACGCGCCATGATGTTCTTCATGTTCGAGCGATGGCCTCCACCTGGTAGCTTCTTGTTACTAGTAGTAATGGCCTCCAACCTAATAGCGATGGCCTCCACCAACTAGCTTCTTGTTACTAGTTCTTCACTGAGGCCAGCATGTTCGACACGCGTTTGAACCGCTTGACGCTTTGCGTTCGCTTCACGGTGGAGTTCCCCTTGAGCCCACCGGAAGTGTGGCTGCGCAGACCCCGGATGCGCTACCGAGAGGGAAAGACAGGCGCAAAGGGCCTAGCAGGGTTGGGTTGGGGGGGGAGTCTCACGGTGTTTCTTAGAGCCTAAGGTGTTGCTCTAACGGTTTTTCTTAGAGTCTAATGGTTTGGGTTTGGGGGGGGTCTACCCAATAGTGTTTCTTAGAGCAATGCACTATTATGCACCTTTCCACTTTCTGTCGAAGCTGGTGGCAGATGTCAGCTGCACATTTAGAATTGATGGGCAGGGCCAAAGCAGATTGATTCCACTTGAGCGGAGTGGCAGTGGGATCAAATATTCGAAGGACCTCCGCAACAATGGCATGTGTGATGTGACGTGAACTGATCGATAAGCGCTTGAAGGAGGGTTTTTTTGTTCGTTGCATGGGCCCATGGGCCGCCCCCTTGAAAAAGACAATAGCACAAGTGTTTGGAGGTCTTTTGCTGTGAGCTTTTGCTTCCAAAGGCGCACCTGACCTGCACGCCAGGCCCCGTTACCTTCGGCGGTCGTGTGTGTAGCCCGGAGGCCCAGCTTCGATGGGGCAAGGTGCGGCAGGCACTACCCTGCCATCTAAAGATGCAAGGACTGTCAATGCCAACCCCTGCTATCTAGCACATCATGCATACCATATACCAGCCAACTTCCACGTTGCCCTACGTGCGCAGGCAAAAGCTAGCGGCGGCAGATCGTCTAATTGACAACACCCTCGGTCTTAGGATCCTGTCGTGTGACGATGATATTCAGTTCAATTAGGTCCAAAATGACAACAATTATAAATATATATATTATATAATATTATATATGACCACTTAATGATGAGATCATTGAAATGAATATCGTGAGACGAATATAGTATAATTATAGTATCAGTATGACCACTTCAAGCCCATTCATCTTCTTGGCGGTCGAAGATCGGATCGGCACACGGTGTTCAGCGAGAAGCTCGGCCTCGCAGTCAGGTTTGCTCTTGGCCTCAGCGGGTTGGCAGCCTGCCACATCGATGTTGAGCGTCTTCAAGGAGACCTCGGCAGGAATCGATGGCAAGCATTGACCAAACTGGAACCGTTTTCCCGAAAGGTACGACGAGTCCTCCCGACGAGTCCGGAGCGGACCCCGGACGGGTGCCAGGTGCCAGGTGAATGCCGATGTCGCTGAGGTCCACTGTCACTTGGACAGTTTGCCAGCGAAAGAATCCGACGGGGTTCGAAAGAACTTACACCGTTGGATGACCCAAATGATTCGAGAAGACAGCGGGAATGATACGGAATCATGAATCATCCAGGGTCCATGGTCAACTGTCCTGGAACCTCCTTGAACTCGCGGTCACGGCAGGGCCGCGGTCACGGCGGCGCCGCCGTGCTTTTTTGGGTCTGAGAAGTGAGAAGGGCCGCCAGAGACCGTGAGGCACAAAGGGTATGTAGCACACTACATTGCTTGTTTCAACCCTGGAACCTGTTGACATACAGGTGTATACAGGCCTCCAGCATCTTTAATAGCCATGTGGCACCGTGGGTTGCTGTCTTTCTTCGTGTTTGTTGCGAAGTCGTGTTCCTCTTGTTCCGCATCAGGAGGTTCAGCAGTCTTTGTTGGAGTCGGAGATCGAGGCCAACACCATGGTACATGTCAAGAAGGACAGGCAACAGCTGTTGGAGAACAAACCCGTGAAAGACCGAACAACAGCGGCGATATAAGTGAGATGGGATGATGATTGGATACAACTGGATGAGCTAGCTCATCGCAGGGTGACTGGGCGCTAAGCAGGAACGGCAGGATTCCTCCCAGAAACAGTCCGTAGAACACTCTTATAGGCTTCCCACTGAGGGAAGAAATCCGGCACCATGTGAGATAGATAGTTTTACTAACTAGTTATTTAGACCCCCAAATAGCTAGAAAAAGGGATTTCAACATGTAGTATTGGAAACGGTGCCACTCTCTATTTGGGGACCACTATACAAAAGTTACTCTTCAGACTCAGACTCTTCCCACAGTCATTGGCTCGGTAGATGGTGAGATGGGGTTTCGTTTTGACAAACTGTTGGTTCTTTTTCCTTCACCCGGCCTCCAGCTGGTTTCTTTTGAATTGCTCCTCGCTCTCGGCTGAACAAACTTGAGAATCTGGAAGAGGAAACGAATCACAGGGCCCCCCCCAAAAGCACCATCGGAGCATCATGGCAGTTCACCCCTCTTCGCAGGGCCGGCACAGTGCAAATCACCATCATTAGCAGATTTAGCAGTTGAGCAACATTGAATCAGGTGTTTGAGAAGCAGAAGGTCAAAGGTCCATGATGTGCATACTGTGAAGACTTGGGATGCAGCTTGCGGTGACTTCCCTACACTCCCTTTTTCTCGTCACGAGCTCGATGACATGGATGGCATGGCCACAACGATGAGCATGAGTCTTCCGAAGACCAAACAGGTGGTGCTATCCACGTAACCACCTGTTCAGTGGATCAGGGAGTCTAATCTTCGGTGCTGCCGGCATTTGCCTTGGCGGCTGTTCCAGGGTGCCCTGGAGTTGGGTCCGGCCGTTGTCCGCCCCAGGAGTATCCCAAGGCTTCTATTCAACTTGAACGCATCGTGGCATTGCATTAGATGGCTTTGTATCCGGGTGCCTTCGATCGTTCACTAGATCACTCACCCTTTTCACTTCTCTTTCGGTGACCCGGACGGAACTATCCAATGAGACCATTTGGCCCAATTCCCAAGTCTTTCAACAACACCGAAACGGTGTTTTCTCTCTACCGAAGCCCGAAGCCTTTCACCTGCCTGGCTCTGCCTGGCTCCGCCTTCGCCCAGTTCTGCACCGAGTTCACCATCCCCGAGGCCTCAACACCGAGCTCTTTCACACCGTGAACGGCTTCTGCCGTGAGGGCATGACCGCCCTCAGCCCCGAGGCCGCGCAGCCCTTTCTGGGCGACCTCAAGAGGCGACCCTTCCGCCGACGGGGATCGGGAGAAAACTCGAAGGGGCGAAAAAGACCAAAGGAAGAAGATGGAAGAAGTTCGGTTTTTGGACCTGGACCATTGGACATTTCGAATGGATTGATCCAAGAATTCATGCCGGGAAAAGCTTGAAAGGTGTTCGGGCATGTTTGGGCAGTGTTTGGATTGTTTAAGCCAATATATGCTGCTTGTGGGGTGGCCCCTTGTGCACTCGAGGACAGTAGGACAGTAGGTCTTCTCTTGATACGTGGGATGTTTTTGATCCTGATCCTAACGTCCCAGTGTATTCCCAGTGTACTTGCAGGTAGAAGGATGTCGTCCAAGCCGAAAAGGTTGCTACTTGCAGGTCACGGCAAGGTCAGGGCCGTGTGTTGCATGTACTTTCCCACCTGGACGGTGATCCGCGGGCAGGTTGGAGGTCACGGACAAGATCGGGCTGCCGTTGAGCTATGCCAACAGCATCTACCAACGAGCGGAGCTCGGAGACTGGGCTGAAAAGTGACATCTTTGGACGCTGAAAAGGCTCCTCGAAGCGAAGACAACACCCATCGGACCATTAGAAGAATGATCAGACGCATGATTCATCACCCCCCTTGGGATTGCAGAACTTCTTCATGTTCGGTTTGTTTTTCTCATCAAGAGTCTACGTGACTTCCTCCCATGCGGGGCAGGCTGCAACGTGCACGTTTTGTTTGCAAAACACGCCCTGATGCGGACCCAATGCGTGCCAAGAGTGGACCCATTCCAAGCACATACCACAAACGAACCTGGAATGCTCAAGGGTCCATGGCAACCCATGCCCACATGAAACCAGGAGCCAAAAGCGAAAAAAAGAACTCTTCTGTCTTGCAGAGCCTCTCTTTTCACCTCTCCTGACATAGCTGTGCATCACTTGTGAGCTTTCAGTGCTGGGATCTCGGATGGCGTTCTCTGCGACCGACTGCTGCGACCGCAGCCAGCGACGCTGCCGGTTGCTTCCCCAGGTGCCGACCTGGTCTTGCCGATGATCTTTGAGATCAAGACCCTCTTGGGCCGGAAGAGTCACTGCCGCGGGTCCGCAAGCGGTGAGTGTTTGGAGAACACTGGGGTAGTGCTTTTCAAACCAGGCGGAGGGAGGGGAAAACGTGCGAAGAGTTGGAGGTCGTGTTTTTCTGCTGCACATTGGCAGTTCCAGAAGTTCAAGAAGTTCAAGAAGTTCTTCAACTCTTCACACACACCATATTTGCTTTGCAGAGATATTCGAGCTCTCTGCTGCTCGGCTGTTCTGCTCGCTGAAGTGCTTGCTTCCTCAGGTGCGATCTTCGAGTTCTTTGATGGGCTCCCGGAGATGCACGTTCTGATCCCCAAGTGGGTCATGGAAGACCTGGCCATCGATGAGCCTCCCGGCTGCATATCGAGCGCGGAGAGAGTTGCTAGCGATCCCCAAAATCCGTGCTGTGCAGATCGAGGTAAATCCGGGGGGGGGAATTGGAGGCCCGGGAACCTGCAGGTGCCTCAAACACCTGCGGGTCGAGATCGTGAAAACCAATGAAAATCCAAGATGTGTTGATGGGGTGATGTCAAATGGTATAGGTGGCCAAGCAAGAACCCTTCCACGAATTTCCACGATCTGCTCCGGGCAATCTCCTGCCAAGGCGCGAGCCTGTGAGGGTGCGAGGGGTCGAGCTGGACTTGGTCACAAGCGCATCTGGGAGAAGAAATTGGTGGGTCAACAGCTTGAAGTGCTACCATCCATGGCAACCTGCAGGTTGCAACCTCCAGGCCCGTTTTCCTTTTCCTTCCGTTTTCTGTGAGATCTTTCGGTCAGTGTGGTCGGGACGTTTTCTTTTGAGGCAAGGCATGGCCTTGGCGTTGCTCTAATGATATCAGAAGGGTATCGTTGCACCAGTTTAGTGGAAGAGATGGCCAGACAAAGACTGAAAGTCCTAAACTTTTGGAGAAACCTTGAGTGGCACGGGACTTTCTTTGCCTATTGATGTTCGCAATGAATGCCCACGGCCGGAAAAAAGTAAACAGATCTATACGAGAGGGTATCAATACCAAGTCCCAAAATTCCAAGGGTACCGTTCGCGAAGCTGTGTGACAAGGTCACTAAAGGGAGCTCGGATTCATAGGCCCATAGGCCTCTTGGTTTCGAAGATGGATGACCCACATCTCCCTCTATGGATGACCCCACCTGGAAGAATCACTCAGTTCACAGGAACGGTGTCCCCGATTCGCTCATGGGAGGGGCCCAGCTCTATCCAAGTTGATGGGGAGGGACAGGGTTGGAAAACAAGAGCCTGCAACATTAGGGGCAATCAATCAATCAGTCAACCATTCAGTAAATCATTCAACTCAGTCTAGTTGAGGGGTGTTCATGTCGTGGAGAGGGCGACCACTAATCGACACGGTTTCAAAAATTAAGGCTGAAGTTCATTTAAGATGATCTTATACTTATACAAGGTCGAAGGTTTCAATTATTCTGAATTCTCATGTCGATGTCCCTTCCTTTTTGTCGATGTCCCGAGGTCAAGGTGCAGCCCCACAGCGTGGACTTCTACCACGCGGTGCGCGACAGCGGCCGGGAGGTGCGGGAGCTGCTCACGGAGTCCCTTGCGCGCTTCAGCACCCTCACAGAGGCCAACTTGGCCCGGGAGGGGGGCTGCGCGTTCGTCATTTTAGGCTCTTGATGGCCTTTGGGTCTGTGAGTCCCCCATGTAAAGAGGTCTTTCCATTCAGATGGGGAGGGTGAAATATGATCAAGAGTCGACATGACGAGAGCATTGCAACTTCGTCACCAGTCTTTCATGAGAGCGCTGGAGGTCGATGGAAACCAAAAGACACCAGCCCACGCCCTACGCAGTGGGTGAGTTCTCCCATTGTGCGGGGGAGTCACCAAGTGGATGTGAGGCATTAGGGCAGTTCGTCATCACTTAGCCAGCCTGCGAGTTTGTGGGATCCGGGATAGGTTGGATGGGACTAGGAAGGTTGGCGGTTGATGACCCTCTCTCCAACAAGCATGAACGTGTTAAACGGCCTGTCAGAAGAGGAAAACAGTCCTCCTTCCAGGGCCATGTTCCACTTCCATGCTTGTTGGAGGGCAACAAAGCATAATCATATATAATCATGCATAATCAAAGCCACCCACCAGAATGGTTTTCACATCTCCATCCGGGGAGTTCTATTTATTTGTCAGCAGTCGATGCAGTCGACTGCTTTGCCCCAACCAGATGCATCGGACCTGCGGATCTGCGGCAGGACACAGCTGTGCCCATCGAAGTGAATGAGAAGTGCCTCTGCCGGTCGTGGTGTTCGGAGTATGTGGTTCATGGGGACCTGGCTCACACCCTATAGAGCCTGTGTGAGCTGCATCTCGTTTGGTCCGGTCGGCATCTTGGAGTAGATATAAAAACCAAAAGCCAATTGCTAACAATTGATCCACCACTGTCAACGGTCAACATCTATTTTTTGGCTTCTCTTAGGTCCTCCACCTCCACCCCCACCTCAGCTCGCAGACTTTCTCACGACCTGTCGCGAAACTTCAACGGCCGTCGAACCACGACCCGACCTCTTCAGCGACACGGTCGCGACGCGTCCTCCGCCACGTCTCCGCGAGACCCGCGTCCTCGGACCGCGGGCCGCGGACCACGTGACCAGGTTCTTTCAGGTGCAGGTCTTGAGTGTCGAACCTCATGGAGCCGTTCGAATTATTGAGCCTTGACGGTGCCGTTCTTCCCAGGTGGAGGGCGAGGGCAGGGGCGGTGGCGAACGTGATGATGGAACGACAGAACGAAGAGGATTGGAACGAACGTCAGGTCGTCTTTTGGGTCGACACACACACACACACGCAAAGTCTTGAGGGCTTGGCAGTGAGGCAATGGGTTGACCTGGAGATTCGTGGAATCTCCGAGGGTGGGTGGGAACAGTTGGACGAAACTGCCACCTTGATGAGACCTCTCTGGGTGTTCCATTTAGATTTAGCCTTTTGTCGTCCTGCCCTGCTTCTCGGGGCCTCCAGGAGAACCGGAGACGCCGGAGAGCACATACAGATTCAACAAAATGTTTGTGATTTGAAGGCTTGAGGTCCTTTTTGTCGAACTGAGGACATGGATGTCCAGCATCACTTCGAGTTCAAGGCCTCTTCATGGATGTTTGCTTCTCCATCCATTTTCTCATATCTTCTCTTATCCATCCAGTGGTTCTGAGGGTCTGGAAACAAAGCACTGAAAAGAAAGAATAACACCATGTGGTCACAGGGTATACTTTAGCATACTGTAGAATTATATATATATAATATACGTACCGTACTTATACAATATTAATATATACATACATCTATACGAGATACATTATATTTATCATCAATTCATGTCTTTTCACATTTTGACTTCTTTGAACCTTTTGGACCCCGTCCTTTGGAGGTTCTTTTCGTCTTCCCTCAGGTGGAATTCGAGCCCGCCCCTGACTTGGAAGACGAAGCGGCCACCAAGGCATCCGCGATCGAACGAACCCTCGGCGCCGCGTGGTTTTGAGGGTCTCGCTGGGTCTCTCCAGTCGAGGCAGATGAGTCAATTATGGTGGAAGGAAGATCGGGGCGCGCGCCGGTAGGGGCAGATGTGAAGATGACTCAAGTACCATTTACGTCAAGAGGATGTACGTACTCCGAACTCAATCTTGGTGACTTGACTAGTGGTGCCAGGTTGGGCCACAAGCCTTGGCGTTTGTCCGGATTGTTTCTGTAAAGTGATGCCTCAATGACTCAATCTTGGGAGAGGGAACATGCATGGTACCCTTATGCACCCTTTAAATCTCACTCAGGACACACATACAAAGACATGGCAAAGCAGCAGCAATCCAGGCAAGCTTGCCTAATATGTGGCTACACCTTCAATTTTTGAATGCGCGGCAGACATCTAGGTGCCAGGTGTGTGGCTAGAAGTTTGCGACTGAAGACATGTGCTCTCAGGGCAGTATCCACTCCAGTCCGTTCCTCGCAACCATCGCCCCCGGCTCTTCCCACCCGCATCGCGAAGCGCGCGTTGTCCACACACGTGGGATCTCCGTGTGTTGTGCTCATGCTCCGGAGATGCCACACCCCGCGGCGGAGGAGTACCAAGACCGAGTGCTGAACTCGATCAAGCTGCGGCGGGAGCGGTCGGCGGCGGGTCGGCAGGAGAGGGGTAAAGAAAGTCTCCGCGAGAGAACAGGGCCGTGACTGGTGTTGTGCCGTACTTGTTGTGGTTGGGCGTGTTTTCAAGGCAAAGGAAGACTATTTTGCTGGAATTGTGCTGGAAGCCAGCAACTGCGAGATGTCATGCACTTCCGCCTGTGAAATAGAGCGCCCGACTTGTGGTCTACATCAGCGCTGGTGTCACGGAGGATTTTCATTGTATGAGACTTGTCGCGCCCCGCGGCAACCCAATTCCAAGCAAAAAGATGGGGGTTTGAACTGCAAGAATGTCATGTTTATTGAGACCTGGAGGGTGCAGAGCCGCAGAGCCGGGTTAACCTGTGCCTGATGTTGCCGAAGCACGTGGGGATTGCTTTCTACATCTACTAGGAGCAAGGACGCTACTAGGGGCTCCCGGCCTTACTACTAGCAACATGCTTTCTTGTTTTTCTTTGGGTTCGCGAGGGAAACCGCTGAGAGACCGCTGCGCCCCCGGTGCAGTTGGGCTCCCTAAAAGTGCGATGGAGCGGCGCATCCGGGATGGGAAAGATGCGGATACACACTATGAGGAGGATAATGAGAGGCCAGGGATATCCAGGGATGGTAGGGTGTCAGATTTTTTTGGGGTTCCTTTTTTCAACTTTTTTTCCAGAGACGACGCAGCGAGCCTGGCGCATTTCTTCTGTATGGCATTTTGATGCGAGCCTAGCGCGTTTCGGGTTTCAGATCACCTAAGGTGGAGAGAACGGATGGGTGCGCGGGCTTGGGCCTTGCTCTCCATGATTGTGGGTTGCCTCCTTGTGGTGGTTGCGATGGCGGGAGCCAAGTCTGAAGCTATTTACCTCATGGACCGTGTGGTACGGGTGGATACAGCTGGACCCTATGGTAACAGCTTGGATGGGGCATCTCGCGTGCTGACCACCATGTCCCTGGTGCACATGCTCTTGTTCATGGGCCTCATCGTCTTCTTCATTAGCCTGTTGGGCATCACCGCCACTCAAGGAAGGCACAAGTGCACCGCGGCTGTCTATGGCGTTTCCTCCGCCTCATGCGCGGCAGTGATCTTGATGATGTCCATGCAGATCTTACAGCGGGTCCAAGTGACGCAGCCAATCATGGACCGTCAGGTGCAACATTTGTGCAATGCCAGTACCTACATACAGCTGGGTGCTGCCCAACATTGCTTCTGGGCATCCAAATATGGAGCTGCACCGCCCTGTGAAGCTGCTTGCAGTTGGAAGGTCACCGTCCTACAAAATGGATGCAAAGTCATGCCTCAGCTCTGCGAAAGCTTCCAATACCAGGCCGACAGTGAGAAGCAGACATGGACACAGACTGAAACACCTCAGGTCACCTGGATTAAACAATATCAAACCAATATCAAACCGTATCAAACCAATCGAAACGCCAAAAGACAAAAAAAACAACACACAGACGTCCGGCCTAGGAGGGCTTCCCCTGAAACCAGGCAGTGGAGAACTGCACCAGCGGTTTTCATGGCCTCTCCTCTAACTTCTTCATCGCCTCAACCAATGCGAGCGCCTGCCGCCAGGCCCGGCACGATTGATTGCAAAAGGAGGACAAAGATGGATTCAATCATGACTCGGTTCAATTGTCCTGCGGCATTTCCGTCATGTGTAAGACTGGTTCCAGTATTGGTCATGTTTGAAATTGTCGACCTTGGGAAGCTTCACATCGAGTCAGATAGTGCACTTGAACCGGATTTTCCAGCACGTCGCGGCATGTCCTGTCACTGTTTCTGGGAGTGGACAGACAGCAAAACCTCCAAAGAGGCGCCAAGTAGAACTGTTCAAAGCTTTCAAAACATGCATTCCAACCTGGGGTCACCGGTACTTATTGGCCTTTTCTGTAGAACGAACCTCACTTTGAGGCCTGTGATGCGGACATCCAGTGTCAGGACTTCGCGCATTTGCGGCCCACAGTGGCACGGCCGGAGCTTTGCTTGCTCTTCTCCGGCACGCAGCAGCTGCACCCGGCTCCAGCCTGGAGCAGCGTGGCACCCAGCCAAGCTACGGCCTATTTTGAGGAGAGCACCTGCTGGAAGAGAGGTGATCCCACGATCCTGGAGACACGGACAGAATCGACGTTGTTTGCTTTTTTGTTTTTCTTCCTCTGTGGCCTGACAAGCCTGAATGCTTGGATCGCAGTGCTTTTTGGAACCAGGAGGCTTGTGGGGTGATTGGTTCAATGAAGCCATGACTTGGCAATTCGAGGCCATCGCTAGTGCCGTAGGTTGGAGGCCATCGCTAGTGTTTTGGAGGCCGTTGCTAGTAGGGTCGAGGCCATCGCTAGTTGGTTGGAGGGCATTGCTATTATAGAAACAAAGACTAAAATAACAGGAATAAAGAATTGGATTGCTTTTTGTGTTACGAATTGAGACGAGGAGTGAGGAGCAAAGAGGACATGCCACCCGTAAAGGAGAGACAGGATTTGGAGGGAATGTTTATTTTTTGTATTTGAGAGGTATTGACATTGATGTACATTCAAGGGTTTTCTGCCCTTGGGGCAGATCTCACCCAAGGACATGGGTATCAAAAATCAATTTCAGGTCCAGAAACAAATAAGTATCAGGGTACGTATCATTAAACAAAATATGAAGGAAGGAAAGGAAGAAAGGAAGGGGAAAAAAGGGCAAACCTTTTTTTGGTTTCGTCGGCTGCCCCCCCCACAATCCCCACAAAATCGGATAATCGGATGGCGGATTCCGGGTGTTGGGTGTTCTGTTTCGGAGGCTCGATTTTCTGATTTCCCCGGTGATGATGTTCTTCGATCCTGATCGTGATGTGTTGATCCTCATACCTCACCCACTTCGGTCTGGTCACAATGGTTCCGAAAAGACCGTGGGAAATCAACCGACATCGACGGCAAATCCGATCCATTTTGGGAACCTTGCTGTTCGTATCCAAGGCGAGGTTCGCCTCCCATAACCTGCACCTAGCTGTTTGCAGCATCGTGCTCGCGGTGGTCTTAGCCATCTCCACGTGTTGCGCGTTCCAGCTGATGTACAACATGAACCACCGCAGGGAAAACAAACCCGATGCGGTACAGTTGGGGCGATTGATGTGCTGCCCTTGTTGCATAGACAAGGTGCATCGCAGGTTTCAACGCATGCAGTTGTCAGATGAAAGCTCAGAAGAGTCTTGAGTTGAGCAAGGCTTCAGGGGGGAAAATGCGGCTGCTTATTTGAGGAAAGTGCATGCAGGTGTCGTTGTCACGATGCCAGATGGCTTCGAGTCTTTGACTTGATGAGGGAACATGGCAGGTGCGTCACGGCCCATAATATACTACCACCTGTAGGACTTGTTTCCTCCAAACATGCTCCCACTTTCTGGGAGCCTAACTGATGCTTCAGTTCCCTGAAGTTCCAAACCTCACCGATGGCGCTTTCTGGTTCTCCTCCATCCCCCCCGGTTCGCCGCAGCAGACAGCGCCATCGCTAGGAGATGGAGCAGAAGCGCTTGGAGGCCCGACGCAAGCGGTACCAAGACTTGCTCCAGAAGGTGTCCACGGAGGAGACACCTGCAGGACCGCTCCAGTGGAGCACAGAGGGTTTTGGGCGAGAGGCAGCTATCGATGTGTTGATCTTGGATGCTCATCTTTGAGGTCAGTGCACGATGCGCACGCAGAGCCTACCCATGTATGGTGACGCACCCCCCCCCCCGAGTTGAGGAAACCTAGCAGGCAAGTCAAGCTCGACCTTAACATACATCCCGGTCAACCAGGGTTGATGATTCGGCCGGCGAAAGGTAAGTCGGTTGCCATCGGTTTGTTTGGACCAAACACTGGGAATATCCTTTGAGGGATCCCCAGCAAATCGATCCCAAGCTGTCTGAGCTGTGAAGATTTCGCCTTCGAATCGCCTCCGAGACCGTGAAACTCCCTTGTCATCCAGGTGGGGCAGATGGCACAGTTGAGATTGCCTTGAGGATGCCTGATGGCTCACAAGTGAAAGGCTCGCTGATGACGTTGAGCTACAATCCACCCAACGTTTTCATGACATGCTGTGCACAGCCATGGGCTCCCGAGCCGATGACAATGTGGCGTTGAACTAATGCCTAGGAGTCTTGATAACTCCATCTTTCTCTTGGCTGTTTATACCATGGATTTTTCCGGCAGGTTGCAGGCCACAATAATCCTAATCCTATTCAGCTACAAAAAACGTCATCAGTGCTTGGCTGAACCCCCCATGCAAGACGAACAGTCGGGAAACCCTTTTGGGTATGTCGGCGTCCCACCTCCAGGCATAGAATACTTGATAATTAGACGGAACGTGAGCGATGAAGGTGTGTCCTGCATGTACGTCGCCTCCACCAGAAACCACTCCACCCTGGCAGCCAGATGGGGCAAGCTTCCTTGACCCCAAAGCCAAGCTTCAGCATGATTCAGCAATTCACTCCCAGAGTCACGGGTAGTGGTGAGAGCCCAAGAGCTCACTAAACATGGCTCACTTCCTTGGCTCTCCTAAACAGCCGCGAGGAAATGAGACACTCCATGTCATGTACCCACTCCTGGAAAAATAAACGCTTTTGTCTTCGTTCACTTTTTGCGTCCTGTGTCACAGTTGCAATGGAGAGATATGGAGAGATGCGCCCTGCCACCTTTGAAAGGCAAGTACTCGGAGGGCCTCTCCGTCCAGCACCTGCTGCGTGCAGCGCTCGAGAGCAAGTGGGCCCAGACCGCCCTGCCCTGGGGCCTTTACCTTCGGATGGCGTTTCCCAAGAAGGCCCGAACATGTCAAAATCATATAAAATCATGTCGTGACTGCAAAATCATGCGAAACCATGCCGAAACCCCATGTTTGGACCGACTGTTGGACTGTTGGGGCTGTGGCCACGTGGCCGTGTTTTTCTTTGCGGGTGGGCTCGCGGGCTCGCGGTCCTCGGGCATTCGTCGGAAGCTGTCGTCAGGACAGCTAATTTCAATCTGTCAGCTATTGCCAGCCTAGGACTGGTACCATACGCACGGTTTGTCTATGAGCCAAGTCTATATAGCAGAGCCCCAATTACCCCCAATTACCTGTAACAGTCAGTAAACAATCATCACTATTTTTGAACAAGGCCTTGACTAATCATCATCATCATCATCATCATCATCATCATCATCATCATCATCATCATCATCATCATCATC
>CAXAMN010023851.1:41323-52339 GCA_963970005.1 Durusdinium trenchii
TCATCATCATCATCATCATCATCATCATCATCATCATCATCATCATCCACTGTTACTGGTAATAGGGTAGACCCAAAGCATAGTAGTATATTGTTCGTCTACAATGTTCTATATGGTCCATGCCTGATCATGGACCGTCCATGGGTTGCCCGGTCGTTCGGATACGTTCAGATGTAGGTGCTGAAGGAAGATGACCTCATCACCAAGGACTTCCATCGCAGTGCACTGAGCGTCCAGGAGGGGCACCAACCACTCGCTTCTTTTTATCGCCGAGCATCACCGGGTTCGGTCTGAAGACAACGATTTGGTAGAGTTTCTTGTTCTTGCGAATCTTCAACACTTCAACCGACTTCAACACACCTCTGTGTCTTCAGCTCCATGTCAACTCAGCTTGTCAGTTGGGATTTCTTGATTGATTGTCCGTTGTTTTCCAGCCAGTTGTACCGGGATTGTGGGTGACGTGAAGTGGTCGGTGCGGTGGTCCAGGTGCATGAAGGCAGCTAAAAGGGGCCGGGCCTCGGAACTCTTTCAGGGAGCTGCCGAAACATAGAAAGCCGTCTTGGATTCAGGGTTGCTCCTTCCGCCACTGGTCTCACCCACTGGATATGGGCTCTAGCTTTCTACTTATCCTCATGCCATGTGTTAGGAGGAACAGGCGCCAGAAAAAGATGAGGAGCTCTTTGCTGTCCTTTGGGCCGCTTGGCCGGGAGGGGGAGCTTGAAGACTGGGAGAACTGCTATGCCTGCTATTATTGTTGGAAATCTTCGGAATGGTAATCCATGGTCATCCAATGTTTCTTGGGGCAGGTGACATGAGCAAGCATGTGGCTGTTTTCGTTGTTTCCTTCCCAAGCAAGCCACACGTAGCACGTGTCCGACGTGTCGGCCGTCAGGTGTCGGCCGTCAAGGTGTCCGGACAGCTCACGTCAAGGTGTCACGAAGAAGAAACGGGCGGCACTTGTTACTAGTAGCTTCTTGTTGCTCGTCGTCATGCCCTTGGCCCTTGTTACTAGTTGCGATGCACTTGTTACTAGTAGCTTCTTGTTACTAGTAGTGGGAGAGACTCTTCGATCTTCCCCCGAAGGAAACTCGCCACCGGCGGCGCAAGCCGGCGGAGTTTCTCCAACGTCTACGCCGTCGCTTCCGTGGACGGCGGAGTTTCACCGTGACGACGCTCCGATTGGTCGGATCTCCCGGAGGTTCTTCGGTGGGAGATGATGCACCGATGATGATCCGAGATGTCAACATCCGATGTCAACATCGTGCGAAATCGCAACCTGATTTGAGATCAACCATCCTATATATCATCCGGAGACACGTCAGGATGCGCCAATGAAGCGGCCGAAGCGGGGGGAGCCTGAGGCACGGTGCTTACCGTGAGAAATGCAGATGATTTGCGTTGATTTGCACATATAATAGATATTGATATAGCTAAGTGCTGCACTTTGCTATCTTTATTTGAATCGTAATTTGATTGAAGAAAGGCCGGAAGAGGACAGGAAGGGCAGAATCTGAAGGTTTCAGTGGAAAGTCCAGGAACCACCTCCCAAGCAGCAGAATCATTCTTCTGATCCCTGTTCAATCTGGTTCATGTGATCATCACTATTGCGTTTCGTCGCCTAAATGGGTGTTTTTTGACCATATCCTAGGCCCCACAGGCGCCCCTCCAACGGAGAACTCCACTCCGTCTCCACGTGGAACGCGATAGCTCCAGGCCTTGGCTCCTTTACCCGTTCCCGAGCGGGACGAGGCCACCCTGATGGCTAGGCAGGGCACCACGAGCGGGAAGGTCGGGAAGGTACGAGCGGGAAGGTCGCTCCCCGCGTGGTAGCCGCACACAGACACACGGACCAGGTGTCAACCAGGTGTGGGGATTAACGTGTTGGTGATGTGTGAGCGACATGTGGGGGAATGGGAGAAGGTGATGGCAACCTGGGGGGAAGGTGATGGCAACCTGGCAGCCAGAGCTTTTTTAGGGGCAGGGTGGGGCAGCATTGGGTGATGTTGGGGGAAGAAGGGCAAAGGGGGGGCAATGCGGAGGCAATGTCGGGGCAATAGAATCGCCAAATTATTTATATAAGACGTTAGAGTTATGTAGCTAGAGCAGTTGGGGTGGCAATGTGGGGGTTCGGTGCTCACGCAGGACGCAGCGGGCCTTTGAGATGCAGCGCTTCCTGCGGGCAGGGTTCAGCTTGGAGGAGGCTGTCGACTGGTGTGCTGCTCCCCTGCGTTGGAAAAAGCAACCCCGGCAGTTTTGGAATACAGCTGTCAGCTTGGCAGCTGGGCACGTCATTGTGAGAATGACAATTCATGAGTTCTGCTGAGGAATATTTGACCCACAGTTTTTGCTGCCGGGAGTTGTATCAATAGTTTTCAACGGATTAGGACGGTTCCATTTCCAAGTGCGGTCTCACAACGCACCAGCCTGATATGTCACAACGTATCACTAACCCCTCATATTCCTGAGAGCGAGGTCAGGCCTTAAGTGATGGTAAACGAAGGACAAGATGCCTCCGTCACTAATTTTGTCGACTGGCATCAAGAAGTCTGAATTCTTATGTTGACTCCTCTTACAGTAGGAGTCTTTTGCTTTGTCACCATATATGTTTTTGGCTTCGAAAAGGAGGGCCATTTAATTTAGGAAGTTTTTCTTCTATTTTTTTTTTCTCGTGGCTTTTGGCTTCTGTGGCTTTTGGCTTTGGTGGCTTTCGTGACTTCTGTGGCTTTTGGCTTTCTTGGCTTTCGTGGCTTCCGTGGCTTCTGGCCTTCGTGGCTTCTGTGGCTTTTGTGGCTTTTGGCTTTCGTGGCTTCTGTGGCTTTTGTGGCGTTTGGCTTTCGTTGCTATCGTGGCTTCTGGCTGTGTGTCACAACCGGGACACCCTGGTTGACCACCTGAAAATGGACAGAATAGACTACGAGACATAGTCAACCACCAGAGTTTGGGGCTCCAGGTTTTGACCCACAGCCTGGCTGTTTGCTACTAGTTACTAGTCCATCTTTGGAGGAATGTGAAGTCCGAGGCTCTCCGAGACCCGCACCTGCCACGAAATCAATATTTTAAGGTGAACTCCCCGGTGCAAAAATTTTTAACCAACCAAATATGCCTCCTGTGCTAGTTCTCTTTCTCTTTGCTGTTTCTCTGCCAACTGCACCAAACTGTCGTGATAGGTAGGAATTTCTCTGACACCTACACTATTCCAATGTATTTTGCCAGCAAATCTGTCTACCTATCCATCTATCTGTCTATATCTATCTGTCTATATCTATCTGTCTATATCTATCTGTCTGTCTGTGTCTGTCTGTGTCTGTCTGTGTCTGTCTGTGTCTGTCTGTGTCTGTCTGTGTCTGTGTCTGTCTCTGTCTGTCTGTCTGTCTGTCTGTCTATCTATCTATCTATCTCTCGATTTATCTGTCTGTCTGTCTGTCCGTCCGTCCGTCCGTCCGTCTGTCTGTCTGTCTATCGATCTGTCTATCTATCTCTTTCTTTCTTTTGTCGTTCTTTCTTTCTGTCTATCTGTCTTTCTGTCTTTCTTCCTTTCTTTCTTTCTTTCTTTCCTATCTGTCTATCTGTCTATCTGTCTATCTGTCTATCTGTCTATCTGCTATCTATCTATCTATCTATCCATCCATCCATCCATCCATCCATCCATCCATCTATCTATCTATCGATCCATGTATCTGTCTATCTTTCTATCTGTCTATCTATCTAGCTATCTAGCACCTGCCACGAAATCTGCACTTCAAGGTTTAGAAAGTACTGCGCCTGCCACGAAACACGAAAAACAAACAAACACAAACAAGAAAAAATCCGAAAATTAAATCCGAGCCCCTTCGAAAGCCACCCTTTCCGTTGGCAGTCCACACGAGGCGGAAGAAAAGTTCCAAGCTGGCGAGATCTTGCCGCCCACAGCAGCCTCGAGGTGTGAACAGGGAGGGAAAAACACCCACCCATGGTTTAAGTCCTTGGGCCATGGGGGTGGCTGGGAGGCCCAAAAACGGCAGTGCCACCCATTTAAACAATCATCCAGCTTACTCAAGTGTTGCCAACTCCGGGCTCCCATTCCTGCACCTTCGCAGCACGACCGGTGGACGGTTTTCGCCCGGTCGAAGGTCCGTCGCACCGGCTGGAGGCGTCCTGTTCCGAAGCCACCCGGTGGCCCGGGTTCACCCAAGCGTCCGCAGCTAAAGCGCTCGACGCATGGCGGGAATTGGGGAACGGGAGCGGGATGGACATTTGGGCTTCAATTTGGGGTTTGAACAAGTCAAGTGCGTTTTGATTCGAGTTTATGTCCCCGTGACTTGCAGACTTGAAATGCAGAGATTGTGTGCTGACATGTCACTCGGCAGTTCCCACATTCCCTTGTGGTGGCTCCCAAGGCTGTCGGAAGAGGAAGAGCGAATGAAACGTGTTGAGGCACCAGTTGCGCATTCAGATTTCAGATGTTCAAAATGTTGTGATTCACAACAAATCACATATCAATGGATTTTTTGGTTCACATATCATATCATGCAGATTTGTGTTACTTTTGGATTAACTCCTTTCCGCTCACACACTCGGCAAGTTTTGGATCAGCTCTCCCATGCTGTGGAGGAAGTCATGAGCTTCACTGGCGTGGAACGCTCGGCTGCGGAGAAGGCCCTAGAGGAGAACGCTTCTGTTGACTTATGAGTGATGACTCATGAGACGCTTACGTTGGCAGTGGGAATTTTCACCGGTGCATCCATCAGACCTCGCTTCGGCACATGAGTCAATGCCACGTCGGTCCGACCCACACGCCGGCACCGGTCGGCGCAGGTCGTTCTTCCGTTTCGCTTGGGTCGTTCATGGCTTTGCGGGACGGGACGCAGGGAGAAAGGGTTTGCACGAAGGCGGACGCGGCCAACGGAGCTGGCTCTCTTGAGTCTCTTGAGCATGGTGGGTTCACTTCTCGCGACTCACGCGACGCTTTTCGAGCTGCCCTGGGGCTGCAGCGAGCGAGTGCGATGCGTTCGATGCTCGGCATGGCGGGTCATTGCAGTTTCATCCGTTTGCTTGAGTGACTGCGATGAGCTCCAAAGCAAGAAGAGCACGTCAGACTATTGATGGTACGTGGCTGTTGGTTCCCAGGACATGGCTCCCCGTTGGCCATGTCCTTTCCGCCCCCTTTCCGGACTCCAGGTGGTCCATACACCGGGTCCGTCTCACCGTCCAGGTCTTCGGTGCCGTTGGCATCCATTCGACGAGGCCTGAGTTGGGTCTCTCAGAGTGGAAGGGCCCAGCTCCGAAATGGAGAGGAGGCACACTGCCGCAGCCCAGGTCTTCGTGGCATCTTGCATCAGGTCTTTTGGAGCATTCGCCAAGTACGAGAGACAAGTACAGGTTTGACAGATGCAGTTGCCCTTGTCCCACCGGCGCTGAAGCTGGCTTGATGTTGTTCAGCTCGACAGAAGCACAGGGGGCTCAAGCAGAATGCGCGAAGTTGGAAAAGGTGAGTCCTGCCAGGATGGCATCCTATCCTGAGGGGCCTGCTGCCTGCTGGAACAGAATTTGCTCTATCACAAAGGCAGCATGTTTATTCTTTTTCGCGTGCGGGACGTTGGACTTTAGCGAATCATACTTCCGAATCACACCTCGATTCATACCACAAATCACACCCATCAAGACTTGTGCTAGAACATGGTTTCATGATGTTTCATGCTCATCGACGTACCTGATCTTCAAAACAACCCTTCTCTGAAGGCATCGTTTGACGCGTCCATACGGAAACCTTAAACCCATGCAGGTAAAGCACATACAGCCTGGTACGAATTAACTTTAAGGTCGGTCTTTGTAAGGATGCCTTTGCCTTGCAAATCTGGACACACATCACCACAGTTGCCCTTGCTTGTTCTGCTTGCTAAAGTTTCCACAGAACAAGAGCAATGACCCTGAAGTATTGGTCATCCTCATGTGGACTTCATCCCCATGACGATGTGAGGCAGCTCAACTATACTCAACCTGCACACGACAGGAGCCTGTGCTTCGCCGTTGTGCCATGCGACAGGAGACCCAGTGGATCACTGACCTGGCTGTGAACCACGTGTTGGACGGCCTGGTCGCCGACTGACGCCACGAAGGCTTTGAGACCTGCAAGGCACGCCCAAGATGTGTTAGCCTCAAGCGGTTGCGTTTTTCTTGACAATTTTTACTTTTCTTGACTTGCTTTGCCCTTGGGTGATCAAATTCTATTTGAACATTCTGTTCAACACAGGCCGCGCTTTACCACCCAGAGATACTCACAGCAATCGATGGCTGTGAGGTTTGCCAGACGAGCGAGGTATATATAGATAACTAAACATAAGAGGCTGTGTATCATCCATGGGAGGTCGGAGATTCTGGTCCTTTTCTTTGGTCACTTTGACTTGAGGTGCCTGATGTAGTTCCTGCTGTGCTTCGTTCCTCACGGTCACCCGAGCGCCACGGCCCACAGGTGGAGTGCGAACACGGTCTCCTCGCGCGTGGTGCAGGAAAGCCCTGTGCTCCAAAAAGGGCCGCTCCGGACCCTGGCACGACATGAACCGAATCCTTCGGCCCCACTGGTGCGAAGGCAGGGAATGAGGGAACCTTTGCACGAGGAACCTTCGACCACCCGAAACTTCTTCGGCGTCGTTTGGGCCGGCGGGGTTCGGGCGTGAGTGCCTTCGCCGCTCCGGCGCAGCCGTCCAGTCCTTGGCCGAAGTCATAGACCGGATTGGGGACACGTAGATTCATGCACCAATTGAAACTGGACTCTTGGGAAAACAGATCAAAGTGCTTCAACAAATATATCATAAGAAGTTTATACTGTAGAAGTTTACAAAAGTGTGTACATGATCCACCGTGCGTTGGGCAGGTTGTGTGTGGCGGGGTGTGTAGTCGGTGTCAACCAAATACGAGTTGTGATTGTCATGGGAGTTTGAGATTTGATTGTTATGAATTTCGTACTTTGACCCAAGACTTTACCAAATGGCCAGTTCAGCTTTGTTTCCCCCACCGTATGCATTGTGGGAATCCTGCGCGTGCACTGGCGTGCTCCCTTCAGCAGGTCTGACGAGGGAATAGTCGTGATCCGACCAAGGCTGCGGTGCACCCTTGGGACGAAGGGATGTAGTATATGATTATATATGTATGTAAATATGGGCATGTCCGTGTATCGGGTATGTTGCCTGTGTATCATCAGTCCCACTTCCATGTGCTCAAGGCCAAGGTAATCTTCCTGCAGAAGACTCAACGGGCTAACCAACGCAAATAGCAGCAAGCTATGACCGTCCAAGAGTTACCTGGGTCCAAGCCAGTTTGGGAAGAACAGGAGGCCGCCTGCTTTGAGTGAGTCGTCAAAAATAGATAAGATGTTGTATATATATATATACACATACAATTATATTATACATATATATTTTCTAAGTAGTTTAAGCATGTTTTTTTTTGTATTTTGGTCAATGGGCGACACAGAAACTCTCAGCTGACGCCAGCTGGTTTTCAGCACTCCATGGACTCGATTAGCAGCTTAGACAGCTTAGGCAACCAAAGCCCCAAAAAACACACTGGGATCGTGGGACCAATGAATCCCGCACTAATATACACCGCAAAGACTTTGCAGCACCGTCGCATGAGTTTGGGCCACCCAAGTAATTCAACTGCATCGAAGTGTCAGCCATTAGTCCAATGGGAAAGCAGTACACTCAGTACCCCCTATTCCGATGGATCCAGCCCACCCAGAATCAACAGCAGACCAGATTTCACCCAGCCACGTCCATTTGCAGCATGTCACAGCTCCACTTCAAGCGGCTTTTGCGCGAGAGCCTTGGCTGCCCGAGAGCCTGTGAGCGGTGGGGTTTCCCAGTGAGAATCTTCCATGCGCTCATCATCTTTTTGTGGAAGGTGAGCCGTTCAAGCATCTCCCACCCCAAACGTTCACCTCGTTACGAACATTGGGCGACTGGACACGCTTGGGAAGTTTCCGATTGGTGGAAACGATGAGGCTCGTGGTAGGTATGAGTCAGGTATGAGGCAGACAGAAACGAAGCAGCGTGGATGCGTGAAGAGCGTCTTTCAGAGCACATAGCCACACATCACATCACATCACATCACATAACTTCTGCAGAAGCTCTGTTGAAGATTGCCGTACGCAACTCCTTTATTGGATGCTCATTTATTAGTGGAATGTAACAACATTTGTTTTTATTCAGGTCATACCTGGTTTCATCATTTCTTATGCTGAAGTCATTGGACCCTTACCGTTGCCATTTGTGTGACACAAAGGACGGCAACTTGTTCGGGGCAGTCCAACAGTTTTCAGGTAGGAAGCTTGGGTGTCGAATTTCGTTGGATGGCAGGGGAGTGTAGAGTCCACCGTCCAGGGATCCATTTGGGAATGTTATATATTATATCATATCGCTGTGTATGTCTATCTATCTATCTATCTATCTTTCTTATCTATCTATCTAATCTATCAATCTATCAATCTATCAATCTATCAATCTATCAATCTATCAATCTATCTATCTATCTATCTATCTATCTATCTATCTATCTATCTATCTATCTATCTAATCTATCACTCTATCTATATAATCTATCAATCTATCTAATCTATCTATCTATCTATCTATCTATGCAGATTTTATGATGTGTGGTCATTACCAGACCCCCCGAGTTGTTTAGGATGCCCTCGGCCAGACTCATGTGCTCCACCTTCACACAAGATGACTAAAGTCTTCACTGTAGACTCCTGCCACAGGCACGCACATCAAGTTGCCAGATGTGCAAGGTGAACTAGGTCCTCTTTGACGAACCTTGATTGGAATGACCCTATCAGTTTCATTCCGCAGCTCTGGGCTCAAGCACGGCTTGCCCGCCATGATCAAGGACTTCCTTGAGGAGTTGGAGAGCGAGAGCGATGCAAGTCCTTCTGAGAGGGGAGCTTTGCAGTCCTTCTTGCAAAGGCACGGCTTCACCAGCATCTACAGTGCTCGCCAGGTGAATTGTCGGGTCGTTCGGGTGGATGCTCGGCTGGTCTTTTTGGGTGTGCCAGGGATGGAAGATCAGCATCTTCGTTTCGACATGGCATGATGGTTGGTGTGAGGAACGGGTCTATCCCATCCATGTTGCCGCACAGCTTGGAGATCTCACGATGGTGAGGATGCTGCTGGAAGAGGGTGCTGATGCACGTCAGGCCGGGCAGGACACAGGTTTTGCGCTGCTGTTGCAAGTGAGTTTGGGAACCCCTACCATTGGATTTGTGCCCTTCATGGCGGCCTTTGGGTGCCTTGCTAGGTGCTAGTTCGATCCCACTTGATCGCACGACTTTGAAAAAAGAACGCCTGTGGTCATTGGGCCCCGTTCCGGTGCTGTGGTCATTGCCGAAGAAGAGCCAGGATTCAGACTCATGCGATGGCCTCAGCAACTAGTAGCGTCCTTGTTCCCAGTAGTAAGGCCAGGAGCGCCTTGTTTCTTCGCGTCCGATCGCTCCGATCGAGTCGCGATGCCCTTTGTTACTCATAGCGATGGCCTCCAACCTGAACTGCGCGGCCCCGGCTAGACTCGTCGACTCGTGGACGTCCACGTCGAGTCTCGTGGACGTCGTCTTGTTTTGTCGTTTGGGTTGATGCAGAATGAATTGATATCAATTGGTATTCCCCCGTTGCTTTATGTTGCCATTTCATTTGCCTTTCGGTCGGTTTGAGAAGCGGTTTTTCTGGATTCTAGGATGAACGTTCACACAAACATGAGTGCAACGGACGCATTCCAAGTCTTGCGCAGGTGTGCTTGGACGGCCGCACGGCAGTTGACTTTGCCCGTTCAGCCGATGTGAATGGCTCCCATCGAGAGGTCATGGAGGTGCTGGACACGGGCATTATTTCAATCTCATTCTGAATTTTTCAGGCGGGATGATGCTCGTGACTTGTCAGTAATTACATGGAATTATATACATGTAATTACCTTGCTTATGTAGCGTCACTTTGTTGTTGAACTTTCCATGGCTATGAAACGCCAATCTCACCACTCATCCTTCCGCGTTTGATACCATCTTCACGCGAACACTCATGTTAAAATCCCCTGCGCCTGCAAAGCTTTGTGCTTCAGACTGCCAGGGGTGCCGGTGCTTTTGCAGCTTATCCATCACAGCATTGAGGAAGCCTGTGTTGGACAGACATTTGCTGTTCTCGAGGTGCTCATTTTGTTCAAGTTGCTGTTAATTGCAATGGCTCCAATGACGAGACCTCAGCCAAAAACACACCACTTCCAAAGTCCAACTTTGTCCAAATTCCCAAGCACAGCCCTGTGGTAGGTGGAGAGGCGATGGGAGGCCATGGACGATGACCAGCGAAGCGAAGAGAGTCACCGCTATTGACCACTGATTTGGCAAGACAGGGAAAGAAGTTGTACAAGAACGGTTGTGAGAGACATAAATCAGGGGATTGGCTTTACGGGGAGCTGGAATCTCACCTGCCAAAAGGCGTGGTCATGTGGTTGCGGTTTAGTGTGGGTCCAGCAGTGGCTCGCACGTTTTTTGAAGTTGGGCACGGCCGCCCTGTCTGAGCCTATGCCAGTTGGGCCGCCGGTTTGCTCAGTCAGCACCTTCATACAGAAGCCTGCTCAAGCGCAGTGCCGCCGTGTTTGTTTTGGAGCAACAGGCTACAGAGGGAGAACTTGGCTCATTGAATAGGCATCACATCATCACTCTTTATGACCTGGGTTGTGGTTGATGGATGTTTGATTTTCAATGATTCTCATTGGTTTTGTGGACGGCATTGACATGGGCAGTCATGAGCTTTTCTGGGTTCTGGTGCGCTCCTCTGGCCTCTGGTGTGGCAGGTCGTGTGGAAGCGGACTGATTCCTAGTGACTGATTCTTTGAACCGCGTGGAGCGGCAGTTGCAAGCTCCAGCAACTGCTTCATTTGCAACCTACAGCCGTTATCAGCCTTTGCGAAGCAGGCTATTTGTTAAAGTAGGTGGTGTTCATATCTAGTGTTTTCGAGCAGACTAGTGACTGGTTGTGCGCATTTACCATGGCA
>CAXAMN010023851.1:60499-152225 GCA_963970005.1 Durusdinium trenchii
GTGGCAGGTGCAGCACTTTGTGAACCTCCATGTGCAGATTTCGTGGCAGGCACAGCACTTTGTGCACCTCCATGTGCAGATTTCGTGGCAGGTGCAGCACTTTGTGAACCTCCATGTGCAGATTTCGTGGCAGGTACAGCACTTTGGGAACCTCCATGTGCAGATTTCGTGGCAGCTGCAGCACTTTGTGAACCTCCATGTGCAGATTTCGTCGCAGGCACAGCACTTTGTGCACCTCCATGTAGATTTCTGCGCAGGCGCAGCACTTTGTGAACCTCCATGTGCAGATTTCGTGGCAGGCACAGCACTTTGTGAACCTCCATGTGCAGATTTCGTGGCAGGCACAGCATCTGGGGAGCTGGAAGCTGAGAACTGGCGACTTTGTAGTGCAACTTTAGTACGCGGAGTATCTGGCGAGCTGGACGACGAGAACTGGCGACTTTGTAGTACAACTTTAGTACGCGGAGTATCTGTGGAGCTGGAAGCTGAGAACTGCCGACTTTTCAGTACAACTTTAGTACGCGGAGCTATCTGTGCAGCTAGAAGCTGAGAACTGGCGACTTTGTAGTACAACTTTAGTACGCGGAGTATCTGTGGAGCTGGAAGCTGAGAACTTGCGACTTTCTAGTACAACTTTAGTACGCGGAGCAATCTGTAGAGCTGGAAGCTGAGAACTGGCGACATTGTAGTACAACTTGAGTACGCAGAGTATCTGGCAAGCTGGACGATGAGAACTGGCGACTTTGTAGTACAACTTCAGTACGCGGAGCCATCTGTGCAGCTAGAAGCTGAGAACTGGCGACTTCGTAGTACCACTTTAGTCCACGGAGTATTTGGCGAGCTGGACGAGGAGAACTGGCGACTTTGTAGTACAACTTTACGACGCGGAGTATCTGTGGAGCTGGATGGTGAGAACTGGCGACTTTCTAGTACAACTGTAGTACGCGGAGCAAGCGTAGAGCTGGAAGCTGAGAACTGGCGACTTTGTAGTACAACTTGAGTACGCGGAGTATCTGTGGAGCTGGATGGTGAGAACTGGCGACTTTCTAGTGCAACTTTAGTGCGCGGAGCAATCTGTAGAGCTGGAAGCTGAGAACTGACGACTTTGTAGTGCAACTTTAGCACGCGGAGTATCTGGCAAGCTGGACGATGAGAACTGGCGACATCATACACCACTCATCATACACTACTCCTCATACACCACTCATCATACACGACTGATCACACACCACTCATCATACACCACTCATCATACACCGCTCATACACCAGCTCAAGCTCCATGTGCAGATTTCGTGGCAGGTGCAGCACTTTGTGAACCTCCATGTGCAGATTTCGTGGCAGGCACAGCACTTTGTGCCCATGTGCAGATTTCTTCGCAGGCACAGCACTTTGTGAGCGTCGAGGTGCAGATTTCGTGGCAGGCGCAGCACTTTGTGAACCTCCATGGGCAGATTTCGTGGCAGGCACAGCATCTGGGGAGCTGGAAGCTGAGAACTGGTGACTTCGTAGGACAACTTTAGTACGCGGAGCAATGTGTGAGCTGGAAGCTGAGAACTGGCGACATTGTAGTGCAACTGTCGTGCGCGGAGTATCTGGCAAGCTGGACCATGAGAACTGGCGACTTTGTAGTACAACTTTAGTATGCGGATGAGGCATCTCTCGCTGCTGAGTCATCTCTCGCTGCTGAGTCCTGTCTCACTGCTGAGTCATCTCTTGATATCTCTTGCTGGTGAGTCATCTCTTGCTCCTGAGTCATCTCTCGCTGCTGAGTCATCTCTCACTGCTGAGTCATCTCTCGCTGGTGAGTCATCTCTCGCTGCTGAGTATCTGGGGAGCTGGAAAATGAGAACTGGCGACTTTGTAGTACAACTGTAAAGTACGCGGAGTATTTGGCAAGCTGGACAATGAAGACATGATTTTGACTTTGAAAACACCACCCACTTCGCGTGCCCGCACCAGCTGCACTTAACTTCCGCTTGCAGATGCCCAGTTGCTTCAGCACGCCGGTGTGGGCTGGTGATCTTGCTTTGGCATAGACACAACCCAGTGCGCTGATCCTGCAGGGAGCACAGATATTGCACAGGTGGCGCTGTGTGTGTGTGTGTGTGTGTGTGTCAAAAGTCCGGAGCGCATGCGTTTGGCTCAGTGAGTGACACGAGGGACACGCATGGTGGAGAGAACGTGGACACTCCTATAGGTCAATTTCTTCTTATAGGAAACTTCCGCCGCCGGCTTGCCCGGGAACTACTTGTATATGCTAATATTGTTTACCAACATAAAACCTTCAGGACAAGGATTTGGAAAGACCATTTGGACCGGCCGTGTGCATCGCCTAGCTGCAGAAGAAACATGCCCCCTTTGACATGCGAAGTCGGAGGGTTCTTCTTTCGTTTTGAACGAAGCATGATCCAAGCCGACGGCGGTGGGACGCGGAGGAGGGGCACGGAGGAGTGGATCGTTGGCCAGGACACTGCAGTGCCCATCGATGTGGGCGGGTCGACGCTCGGTGCGTGAAAAGGGCCGAATGGGAAGAAGGACCGGATTGGAAGCTGGACTTTTGGCACGTGCACGTTGCGAGGGTTGGTACAAGGTGATATCAAACATTAAACATCGGATTGAGCACATCATTTGGTTGAAGTATGTTGAAGTCCTGCTTTATGAGAGCGATGGTGTGATTGCATGCAGCAATGATTTTTCCGCCAAACCAGTTTACCATGTTTACCTTTCGGGTTCTCTGATGATAAACAGGCTGGCAGTCTGTGGTTGCACCGGAAGAAACCCTGTGTTTGTGTCCGGGTTTGGTTTCTTTGTTTCTCTCCGCCCCACACCTGTCTATGCTTATCCAGGTCTTGTCCTCCATCCGCAGAAAACGACCCTTTTCAGTTCGCATCTGTCCGTGCGAGCTTGTGCAGGTTTTGTGTTTGTGATAGGGGTTGGCCTAATTCTTTGAGTGGGGGGGCCTGTAACCATCCCCTATGTTTAGTTTCCGGTTGTCCTTCTATAATTACATACAATTACTCTTAAACGTTACGTAGCTTCTTGCTGCCGTTCCCATGCTCTAGACTCTTTTGTGTTGGGAGGGGCGTGTTGTGGGATCTATGCTGGCATACTTAGTTGCCATTCCTCCTGATTCCTGATGTTGTGTTGCTATGGCAACCTTTGACAGCTCGGTGCCAGCCTATTAAGCTGCACCCAACCGGGCAGGGTCGGAGACATTTTCCTTCTACTGTAGATATTTCTAGAAGCAGCTTTGGACTAGGAGTAGCGGATTGCCAGTGTTCATGCAAGAATTCTCGGGCTCTCCACCCCCCCCCAAAAAGACAAATGACCTGGGTGCAGAGGTTCTTCCAAGGCTGAGCACAGCCAGAGGTTCTTCCATGTGCAAGTCACCAAGCTCTTCCCTCGGGCAGCCGTGCGGATCATTGCCGCTGGGCTTTCGCTTTTGTCGATGAAGCGGCGGCTGAGAAGAGGTGAGTCATATTGCCATGAAGAATATGAAGATACATGTGGAGGGTTGCCGTATGTTGCCATGTTTGACCTTCCCGGCCGAATGAACTTTGCACATGTCCCAGCCCCGGGTTGATTTCACCTGGTCCTGGTCCTTTTGGTGGCCGAAGCCTGCCCTTGTTCTTCGTGTGCTTTTTCTTGTGCAACTTTCAACTTTCTTGGCTCCTGGTATTGTTTTCTTTTTTTGGGGGGTCGTGATCCCTGTTCAAAACTTGTTGCCGCACTGCGAATGTGGCGAGCTTCGCATTGGGACATTGGGGTGACCTCCGGACCAACACTTCTTCGGTGTTCCACGAGCAGAGGATTCTGATGTGCAGCACCATTTCGAGTTCAAGGCTGTGCACCGCCGCGTCGGGAGGTTCTTTTGAGTCGAGCTCTCGTGCACGAAGACGACATACGAAAACCAAACTGGGCGCCATCAGCAACTGGCCGTGGATCTCCTTGCCTTTCTTTCAATTATGTGACTGTTATGGGAGGTTGACTTCGAGCCCGCTCCCGACTTGGAAGATGAGGCAGCCAAGAAGGCAGGGGCGAAACAAGGAGGGCGAAAGCAGAAAGATGGCTCAATCAGCTATCAACAAGACTGGTGACTGATGCTGACAAAGCCTTCAAAAAGGGCTAGGTCACTAGGTCACTAGGGTTCAGGTTCCTTGGGTTCGACCCTGGACCCGGAGGAGTTTCAAGATCGCGCGGTAGCAGCTCTCAAACTCCGGAGGGAGAAGTCCAAGCAGAAAGAGCAGGTGCCCGGTGAACGGTCGTGCCGAGTGAACGGTGAACGGTCGCTTCGGTGTGGGGCCCGGTGGAGACCGCTTACAGTGGTTTCGGGAGAAAAGGTTCGATGGCGCAATCCCCAAGTTAGGTGGTTGTCCGACCTCCATATCAAAAACCTCTTTGGGGTGCCAGTGCCATCTACTCATTCTACCACTGTAACCCATTGTATCTCATTCTGCTTGACTATACTGTTTTCATGGGAAGACACGCCTGATTCTCGATGGCCTGGGACACGCAAAAAACTCACTAAAACTCGTCCAAGTGGGACTCTTTACACAAACCATGCACATGCTTTTAGCTACTACTGCCCTGGGCACTTTAGAACAGCACCCGGATGTTCTGCGACACCGAGGACTTGGAGCAGCGCCGAGCCGCGGCGCGGCAGCGCCGCTACGAGCAGCTGCTCTCGAGCGCCCGGAGCAACGCCACCGGACCGGCGCTGGATGTTCCCTCGGGAGGCGCTTTGGCGGTTGGTGCGCCAAAGGAGCATGAGAAGGTTGAACATGGTTGAACAAAACCAATGACAGCTCAACCTGCTATTTGCCCCTGCCTGGCTATAAGAGTTGGATGGACTAGAATAAGTGAACTCCCAACTTGGATCCTTCACAGTCGCATGAGTTTCAGCCAAGTCATTCGACCCGCGCGAGCGGCTCCCCGAGAAAGCTCGTGCACATTCGTCCCGATGAAGAATTGATGCCAGTCAGTGCGTGCATGATCCAGGCAACGTGGACATCGCTTTGCGGATGCCGGACGGTACGCAAGTCAAAGGCAATTGGGGAGAAGCGATCGCGGAGGAAGAAGCGAAAGCGTGCAATCGCTCAAGGGCGTTGGGGTACAAACTCCGGCCATTATAGACCATTTGATTACGTCCACCCGGCAAATATGATGAATATGTTGACGTGGGGTCGTGCATCCCTAAATGAGGTGGAAAAGATTGGATTCTGAATGGTCATGATTCGGACCTTATATATATATATTATATACACATACGGCAGACATGTGTGACATGACAGACATGTTTGTGTTTGATTCTTTCGGTGCATTCGCGCTCAGCCGCTCAGGCCAGTTTCCAGAGGGCGGTTCGATCGCTCAGCTCATGGTTTTAGCCTTGGAGACGGACTGGGCCAAGAAAGCGCATCCATGGGGCATCTACTTGCGGATGGCCTACCCCAAGAAGGTGCGGAGGATTGGAAGACGAGTGCGATCCCGCTGCCGGGCCGAACGCCCTTGCCTTTTTTTCGAGTGCGATCCCGCTGTAGGAGGCGGTTTAGGGTGGCTGGCTCAGGTCAGGGAAGTAGACGATATTTAGAGTCAGTAATTTTCAAGATTGTTGGCATGTATTTTCTGTAAGAGCGTTGCATCCAAAGGACAGCTTCCTTTTTGAGTCTTTCTTGAAGAACACTGCGCCATTGAACCGACGTGTACATTCATGTCACTGTGTCCAAGGAACTGGCTGACATGCACCCCGCCCGCCACAACCCCCTCCCGGAGTCGACATGAATGGTGAAAGTATACAACATGGCAAACCTTGGAGTGAACACATTGTGATTCTGTTGGTTCTTGCAGGTGAATGTATTTTCGCAATGCTTCCTACGAGCCTTGGTGTCTTCTCACTGAAAACCTTCAGAGGCCCCCACCGTCATCACAGGTGCTGAAAGAAGGCGATCTCATCACCAGAGACTTCCACCGCAGCACGTTGAGCGTCCAAGAAGAGCAACCACCAGACGAGGACGAGCGTCTCGCCGAGGAGGAGCGAGTACTGGGCGAAGGTGTTTGAGGCTCCTTAATGGCATTCGTCGGCGTGAATGCCATTTTTTTGAGCGATCGGACGCTGCGTATACGGGGCGCATAACCTGGCCGTATACGACTAGTAACAAGAAGCTACGAACGGAACACAGGGCATGGCCACTAGGAGCAAGGACGCTACTATTTTATTATTATGTGGATGTAGAAGAGCTCATTGGTCCTAAGCAGCCCAGAAGCCTAGGGTTTTGGTGTTGGGGGGTGGAGAGGCAGATTTCAGGTCAGGTGGGCTTTGGAGCTTTCGCATGTGGCTGCTAGCTAAGCTCGCAGAGCTTTATGAAAGAGCAGGTCCTTCGTCTCCTTGTGCCAATGCATCACAGAAAGTCACATAAACCATCATAAACCATCATAATCCCATATCGTTCACACCCAACATCCATGCACATTCCACCACTTGGACCATTCGACTGGTGCTGTTGTCGGTTTCTCCATAGCCATAGTCAACTTCGTTTTACTTGGCGACTTGGGAGCCTCTTGTCTTGAGGTAGTTTCTGTCAGATCAATGAGTTTTGGATTGTCCGTGGATATCCGCGGATGGTTTTCGGGCCGCGCCTTCTCGTGTGAGCTCGGTGCAGGAGCCTCTGGCGCGTGGGAGCGCGGAACCCGAGGTGACCAAACGAGCGAACAACTCTGCACGTTTGCTTTCAGGTTTCGATGCTCGACTTGACATACTTGTCGCTTCATTGCGTGGCCTGGCTGGGCATTTTCTTGACCACTCGGAAGCGCTGATGACCTCTGATGACCTAAGAATGGTGTGTGTCAAGTCTCCCTATCTCCTTCTTGGAGGCCTTGTCCTCGGTTCTGCCGGAGCTCAATGAAGAGGAGGTCATGGCCAGGCAAGGGAAGTGCACAACCGTAAAACCGTGGATCAAACGTGCTCCACTCGTCCCATTGCGGCTTTTTTCAAGCCCAGCTCGGCCATCCAAACCCAAACCCAACAAGAATCCGAGCAAGGCAAACCTTTTACACTCTCTGACATCATTATGGAAGTGGACAATGGTGGTAAGGCCATGGCAAAAATTCTATTTATAAGTCTTTTTCTACTCACAGATGGCTGTCCACTTCCATGTTAATGGCTCGGAGGGTACAGTAACACTTGTTGCGAAGGTTATGTTTTTTGCATTTTTTGTGTGTTCTAAACTTAGCACTTCCAGCCTGGATCCATGGACACCTTCTTTTCCCAAGAGAATCGCTTCCGCGTGTTCCAAAGTGTTTCCAGTTCCCTCAGTCAAATCACTCAAGCACCGCCCAGAACTTGCTCAAACATGTCATTTTCGCCACTTGGAGGACACAGAGGGCCTTCGAGATCCAGCGCTTTCTACGGGCTGGCTTTAGCTTGCAGGAGGCGCACCCAGGGGCGCCCGGTATTGGGAATTCCAAGAATTCCTGTGAGGTTTGACCGTTTAGTGGTCTATTGTCGCAGGCCTTGCTACGTATGATTCGCACCTTTCACAGACACAGAGAGAGGCCATTTTGCTTCCAGTATATAAATAAAAAATTGAGAGCTCACCTGCGGCAGGTGTATGTTACGCAAGCTTTGGCATGTTTTGTATGATGTTTATGCAACCCATTCGACCGACAGGACACGGTCGCTTTTGATGTCCTCCATGAACGTGAGGAAATCTCGCAGGTTGAAAAGACAACAATCAACAATCAACGGACATCGGTGCAGCCCTGGCATGCTCCAAAAGACAATGCGGTGGTGATCATAGCCATGCACTTGAAAACCAAGAAAGAACAACACATAACAAAACATACCGTGAGCAACCGATCTGGAAAGAAACAGCTTGATTATCCGAACCCCCCAGAACAACTCTAGAGCCTTAGGGTTTGGAACATATGCTGCTATACTATGTAACATGATGCACCAATCAGGATCCAAACACGGATATATATATATATATATAGACCCCCAAATAGATAGAAACGTATTTTCCCACTAAAAATGTATTGGAAACCGTTTCTATCTATTTGGGGATCACTATGTATACGCCGCACGTAGTACTTTTCAAGATGAATTTGCTGAAATGGAAGAGTTGTTGGCCTGAGAGCAGGCTTGGCCTCGCATACCTACAGAGAACTGCAAGGCGGCTTTGTTAGGAGTTCTTTGCGAGAAGTAATCGAGTGGTAAAGGCAACCCTTGACCATTTAGACTCCCTGAAGTCATCATGGTAAAACTGCTTACTTGGATATCTTGGATGGCCCTTGGATGACATGAAATCCGAATACCAAACAGGTGCGATCCACTTCCATGATCTACTTCGGAGCATTCACTCTTTTGGAGCCGGCGATTTCTTCGCTCCAAGGCCGAAGCCAAGTACGCAGCTGGCGAGGTGCTATTGCCTTCTGAGGAGTCCAGGCGACGTGCAGCCAAGTGGTGAGGTCATTGATAGTGATGGTTGCAGAGGAGGGGTGGTGGATGTTTTTGTTCTTGATTTATCAGCTTTTTCTTCAATATTCTGTATTCTGACCCCCTTCCATTCCCACGCGCTGGTGTTTGAGCGGAAAATAGTGCAGAAGTTTATACATTTCATCCTGGGATTAGTTATATAGCTACGACATTCCCCATTGCGAAGGTGAGGTACTACATTGCATGGATTCCTTTCTGCAGAACTGACAGATTCACTGCTGAACCCGGTCCTATGAGCTGAGCAAGGTAGGCAGTCCTTTCATGCGTGGGGTCCACCAATCTGCGAACCATTGGTCTAGCGGAGCTGAGCAAGAAAAGAACATGACACAGACAGGGTGACACAGACCTAAAGGAGGTTTGTGGAAGGCTGTTGGCATGCCTAGCAGCTAGGACCTAGGACGGCTAAGATGTTTGTGCAACATCCAAAACCCTTCCATGAGTCATCATGAGTCCCTGCCAATCCGATTGATCAATCCAATGCCCTCCACGATCCCTGAGCCCGCTCCAGGCGCCCTGAGCCCGCTCCTCCCGCTGGAGCGGCACCGGCGCGGGAGCCGCGCTTGGAGCGAACGTGGCCGGGCAGCAGGACGTTTTTACTCCCCGACATAATCATGGAAGTGAAACCAAGACTTATTCCTTTCAACCAGGAGGTCAAGTTATGGAATGAATTCCACGGTCACAGGTGTGACAGGAAGAAGCAAGGTTGGATGGGTGACGTTTCCATGTGGTGCTACTTCAGGGGGGGGGCTGAAAAAAGAGGATGAAGATGGATCCATGCGGATTTTCCATCACTCCTAAACCTGGAGGAGATGGTCATGGAACCGCGCCCGGGAGCTAAAGCTCCTTTGTCGGCGTTTTGGGGAACCAAGGGGAAGGCTCGCGGAGAAGACCGCGGAAAAATTGACATTCAACGAGCTGGGGGCTCAATGAGGTGCACCATGTCTTGTTAGACCTGGAGAACTGATGGGATCAAAGCCAGTGCATCGGAGGATGAGGTTGTGCATCAAACTGCAGCCAAGCGGAGGTGAGGAGGAGCTTGGATGTTTGGAAGGAATCTATGAAGCTGCAGTATGGTTACCTTCTGACGAATCTGGCAAATCATGGAGGTGTCCTCGGAGGAAGCTGAGCGGATGCTTCGGGAAACTCAGCGTGAAGGTCGCCTTCGACGTGGAACGCATGTGTTGCTGAAGTTGACAAAATTTGAGGAGTGCTACTGGCCCCTGATGGCTCGCCATGTTGGAGAACGTGCCGGGGTCGGGGTCTGCCAAACAGGTCCAAAATGGGGGTTTTCCACTTCCATGATTGCTTCAACGAGTGTAATAGGCTCATGTTTTGCATGGTGTCTGGCCTGGTCGAGTGCCTGGTCGTGATTCTGTGGCCACAGTTTCGGCCTGGGAAGGTGCAAGGCCCGCATTAGGCATTGACGTCAGGCAGTGCAGAGCGATAGCGTGAAGTAGCGGGAGCGGACATTGACAGAATGGGCTGGACTGAGTTGATCCCAATGACATGCCATCCCATTAATATGGAATATAGACGTATTTTGTATGGCTGGTATTAGTCTATTTGAACTGTGCCTTTGAGCACTGTTGTTTGGACACCCTGTTGGCTGCAGGTTTTTGGGTTGCTGCGTGTTTGCATTGGGCGGAAGTTACATATATGGCGCAGGCGCTTGCATACTCCCCATCCGGCAAGAAATAACAGCCCAAGACATTCTTGTTGGACCACTAGACATGTTTCCCAGTCCAAAGTAGCTTGGAGTGGCCCTCAGGTTGTCAGAGGAGGAGCAGCGGCAAGGAAAAGTGGAGGCCCCGCACGCACGTCCAGACCAGTATCGTATCGTTATATCGCAAACCCAAACCCTTAGCCCTGAACCCTCAATTCACAACTCCCCGCAATTTTGCACAAAGCGATAGTTCGGCGATGTTGGATGGACAGAAGTTTGTGGAGCACTGGAATCCGGTAGGGTCACCCGGTGAACACTCCAGCCGTCCCGCCGCGACAAGCGCTGCCAGATGGTGGTGAACTTCACGGGCGTGGACCGGGACGTGGCGTCGGTGGCCTTGGAGGATCACGACTGGGTCGTGGAGAGGGCTGTGAACTCCCTCCTGGACGACCTGGCGTGAGGCTGCGACGACCACACGGAGTCTGAGGAGCAGTCCTTGGTTGAGGGATCCTGCATAGGGTTCCCCAACGATTGATGGAGGTCTGCCAGGTGAAGTAAGGTGAAGAGAGGTGGGGGCAATTTGATAGAGAGAGGGAGAGAGAGGTTTCTCGTTCATGAAGTGGATGCTTGTTAGTTCCTAGGGTGGACCTTGTCTCAAGTTCAAAGCGGGCACTAAGACCATTTATGATGGACCATAGGCTGACAAGACACATCAAGACATAACCCACCTGCATGGGTAACATCTCTTGCACTTTGTTTTAACCCTCAGGGCAGATCAATGCTCATTTTCCCAGCCTCCATCTAGTCAAGCCGGAGCTCGGTATCTGCAAAGCAGATTGAACGCAGATCGCTCCACCTTCGGGAAAAAGTTAGGAAATCTGTTTGTCCCTAGGTCCAGCAGCTGCTCCTGCCCAAGCCATCTCAAAAACCATTTCAACTTCCGATCATCCATCCTTTTTGGCTTGATGGGAGTTGTGCAAACGAAGAATGACAGAAGCACTTGCCCACAATCCATGCTTCCCACACCATTTGTGGACAGAGTCATGTTTGCAGTGACGATGTTTTTTTGACATTTTCGACCTACACAATCCTTCAATGAATGAAAGTATCTTGAAAGTATATGTATGATTGTAATATGGCAACGTCGAGCCAAGGGGCACCCTCCAAATGAGACATGGCTTGATTGCGACCCTTGAAACCTCCGAGATCCTTGAATCGTGTGAGTGTGTCCAACATGGTTTCGAGTCAACCTCGGCGATTGTTGGGGAGTTCGATTAGGTCATTTTCTTCGATGTGCTTTGAACCCTATCCCAAAGATCCTTCGTGCATTTGGGATATTTTCTAATAAGGGCATAATATAAAAAAGAGGCTCGCACTGTTGTGTTGCGTCACTGGATTTCGGTCGCACCCCATGTAGTATTTGATATGCAAAGGATGGTCGCACTGGCCAGGTTTGTCGCCCATCCTTTGCGAGGCGGAGCGACGTGGAGAGAGAGGCGGTCCCCAGCTGCGGTTGCGGGCGACGTTTGACCGGTGGATCGAGAGATGGGCACGTCTTAGAATCATACATACACTCCCTGGAACTAACATGGAAGTGGAGAATGGCCCCGAGTTCGGAAGACCATGAAATCCACTACAAACAGGTGGTTTTCGGGAGTGTATCATACGGAAGATGGTAACGAAGAACACCCCCACCCATCCCCACCCTTAGGAAGACGCGCCCTTTGTTCAGTAAAATAATGTCTCTGTAGCGGTGATGGTCGCATCATTTTAGTGGGGACCTGGCGTTAACAAAGTGGTACTGTGGTCAACCAACTTCCTTCTTTGTTTAAAGTGGTTTCTCCAGTTCAAGTGTTTCAAGGCAAGTCGTCACGAAGATTGCATGGCAAGTCTGATTGCAAGGCATCACCGTGGAGTTCCTCATGGAATCCCATGCCTGCAGACCCTTCCGGGCCTATGCCCGAGGCCGGCGCCCACCGGGCATAGGGTGGACTGTACCCATGAGAGGGCATCACCCGAAGGGGTGCATCGTTTGGGCACTTGGAAGGAAACCAGGTGGTGATCTGCATCACGTTCTACTTTCTGAGACTGACTGAGCGTGCCATGCAGTCATTTGCGACTTTCAGCATGCCTTCTGGATCTCACGAGCCTCTTGCTCCACTACACAGCTGCTAGGCCTCTTGCTTGGAGACCTTTCGGTGGCAACCATCGAGGCGATGTTTCGGTTCCAGTTCCGGTGTTGGGTTCAGTTGTTGCCTGTGTGTGTCTCTCTCTCTCTGGAGTGTTTCTCTGGCGTGTGGGACTCCACACGTTTGGGCATGGTAAAGCAACTCTTAAGAAACCAGAAACTTCAAGGTATTGCAATTGGGTGGGCTAATGCGATCTAGGATTGCAGCACCCTGGGCCATGGTCGGTCAGGGTTGGGGCGGCAATTCACATTCATATGATTCATATGATCCACTTATATAACCCAGACACTCCATGTATGCCATATATGCCTACATTGGGGCCAGTGTAATGCTAACTTTTGTTTGCAGTGGAAAGGCTTCAACCGGTCAGTTTTCTGGGTTCTTCGCAGGTCATGCTGGGCAGCTTTACCGGGAAAGTATGTTGCGTCAATGCTACTCACGCTTCGCCACTCAAAGCATACTTCATATATGTCTTAGCTATCTCCGCTCAAGACCACACTACGGTGCCGGCTTCAAGCATATATCATATATTAATATAAGAATTTGTACAGGTTATTGCATGTTATTGTGCGATCGGGACTGAGTATGCACAATCAACAGCTCAGCTAACTCACAGTTGAGCTATATAGTTCAAAGCATCCTGTCCCTGGGGAAGTCACACCACACCGCCAGCTTGGTGTTGAATGTCATGAATGAATCCATCAAGGGTGCAGGTGATGTTCAAGAGGTGAACCCTGTGAGACTATTTTCAGCAGTCAGATCGACGTGAGCAGCGAACTGACTTCTGGACACACATGAAAATGACCAGTCTAATCTATTCCTCCGGGACCCTTGGTCCTGGGTGAACTTTGGACCAGTGGCAAGGATCAAGAGAGTGAGAAAGATACCCTTCACATCACCTCACACCAACGTGTGCAAGTTCTTTAACGGTTCTCCTGTTGATAGTTTCGGAAGCACGTGCCCACACGGCATGGCGTTGCACAATGTTGTACATGCATTCGTGGTGATCACTGAAGTGGAAAGCAAAGAATATGTCGCACTGAAGTGCTGGACATTCTTTGCAGTTTGAGCAACCAATGGCTCGAGACATCAGTGGAGGGAATCAATGTTCCAGTGCTAGGGATGCAAGTTATCTCATCCTTTTGAGATCTGTTTAGATTGGCTCGGGGGGTTGTGTGCCCAAGTTATGCCTGGGATCAAGGGCCTCAATGCCAGGAAGGTTCAAATCGACTTGCACAGTCTGAGCCTCAGACTCTGCAAGCTTAACGCTCTTGCCGACTCTTGCCTGTGGGCCACATACCACGCGCAAACAGACACTTGCAAATAGTAGTGCGGACACCAAACAATTATATATATAGAGTGAAAAGATTTGTTCATCCAAGACACCGATGGAAGCAGGATCCCTTGCTGTGATGCCCTTTGCATATATTCTGACAACTTCTATGCTACAGGCTATAGATCACATGCAACGTGTATGGAATTCTGGGACAAAGAACCAACCTGGTCAACCGTTGCTGATTTGCTACTTTAGTAACTTTAGTATCCCATTGATGGCAGCATTTCCCGATGCGGATTCGCCAACAGACCTGAAGTGAATTGTGTGCCTCTAAACAAAACCATGCCGCAGAGTAGGAAAAGGTTCGCAAAGGCTGGTGCAAGCGATCTCTTTCATTTCCCAAAGCTCATGGACCCCTGTTTAGTTTGTTTTTGTTACTTCAGCTAGTTGATCCCTTGCTTGAAGCATTTTCTGTTTTTGTCCAAAATGCGACATCAGTCAAAACGGGATGTCCACGTCCCATTTCACGCCGGCACGACAAACAGAAACTGCAACTGACTGAGTCGATCGAGGTGGTCTGAGAGTCCTGGACGGTGGCCCTCGTGCTTCGTAGCGAGGTCTAAGGCTCTCATGGCCTTGGAGTACGTCTTGCAGCACAGCAACCACGGACAGGTTAAGAAGGTGGGACCGATCAGTTGAGGATGAGGTTTTGACAGCTGTTTCTTTCGGTCGTTGGGAGAACTGATTCTCCATCAATGTGGGTTAACAACATCCAGAATTCATTGATGTTAGAGAAGTTTCAATGGTAGGAAGAGCAGCCGCTCTACTACAAGGATCTCCTCCAAGCTCTGTAGGTTGTTTGTCGTTTTCCAGGTTCTTGAAGCTTTGGAAGAGTTTGCAGTGAAGGCACGCCACTGGTTTTTGTTGGGACCAAGGGGGGCTCCTCACACCTATGGCCCACCTATGGCCCACATGGTGAGAATGCAGCCCGCTGCATCAACATCCATCATATTCCAACGTAAAGTGTTTAGCCTGCCATGGGCGTGCAGCTAAACCACTGTACATCCCACATGTTTCATGGAACTGTTGCTGGCCCAGAGGGTTTTGTAGAGATGTTGGGTGTGAGTGTGAGCTGTGATGGCCGCCCTTCAAACTCCAAGCACGAGTCGCTTTGGTTTCTTGCGGGGAACACTAGTTCCACACCACACCACTCGTTCCCCCAAAAGCAGGAATTAGATGGAACTAGAGTCATGAGTCATGACCCATCCTGTCGTCACTTGGTGGCTGACTTGTGTTTGCCATTTGCACACCGCGGTACTCGGCCGCCTAGCAATTGCTGGCTACTTGGCACAGCGACTACAACCCACTATGTATAAGAACTCTGCACCACCACGCAAAATAGCTCTCCTCCACATCGGAGTTCTCTGTGCTTTGGTTTCCAGCCATTGGCTTGGCCAGCCAAGCGTAGGGGCAGTTGGCGCATGTTGGTGGCGAGCTGGTGAGTGTACTTGCTGCAACTTGCCCTAGTCCTAGTCCTTTATTCCTCTTGCCACGCGGTTCACCTGCTTTCACTTGCAGATCCGTGAGATCCCTGGCTCAAGGCCACGATGAGGACTATGAAAGTAGAGAGAACACCAACAGCGTCTGGAACTTGGTCACATTGATAGCTCATGATAGAACAAGTCTACCTTACATGGTGTTATTCTTTATTTCCGTTCCTTGTCCATTGTCCATGGTCCATTCTTCTAGCAGCTCTTTTTGCTCAGTAGAGGCGAGGATTTGTAGTCAGGTCAAGTTATCCCTTTCGTAAGACTGTGTGCTGCCATGGTGTGGGCCTGGCTGGCTATCCAGGCCAACACTGGGAGATGCTTTGGAGCTATTACCGCTAACCTCCGCTTGTCCAAGTCCCTTCTCCCCAGTCCCCAGGTTTGGCAGGACTTTTTGCAAATCTGTGGACGTTGATGTCAAGTTACTTAGACGCTGTTTGTTAGGTCTCCAGAATCATGTCGCAGGCAGCTTTACAATGGCGGCTCAGTTTAGCCGGCAGTCGTCAAATGATCAGTGCCTGGGCATTCCGTCACGGTTTTCTACGGGCGAACGCTGTCACGCTGGGATTAGCCGGAGCTGTTTGTTGGTTTTGGACCAGTTTGATGTGTCCGTGTTACTGTTAGACATTGTCCAATCACTTGCCGGGTTTCACCAGACTGTAGCACTACGGAACCTACTGCTGAAAGCCTAGAGTCTAGAGCCTGAAAACTCTTACGCAGTAAGGGCCCCCCTTAAAGGCTGTGATGACTGGGGAATCATTGATGAAGAAGCCACTTTGTCAGGGAAGTGCTCATTGCCTCTAAATTATCCTTGATTCATCAATGGCTTTTGCAATTTTCTGGCTTCTGGTTTGTTGCTGCACCTCCTTGCGGGCTTTGTTTTGGACAATCAATGGCCAGACAACAACACAAGCTTGTACATCAATGGCTTCTCAGCTAGCCGCTAAGCCACCAAGGTGTGGGTGGCTCACTCTTCTTGGAAAGAGCTGTCAGCGAAATGGAACGTTGAAACTCCTTACTGTTCGCTTCAATAAATCATATCGTGCCTCGTCATCAAGTCTCCCAATTTGCCTTTGCTCAGTCGCTGCACGCACCTAGCAAGCCTGATGAGTTCCACATAGCAAGCCATGATTTCGAGACCTAGGTCCCGAGCAAGCATTGCCGGGGCGAGACGACGTGATGCAAGTTGGGCCCTGAGATTCACACAGCAAGTGGACGTAGCGTCCGATCGCTCCGTTCGTCGCGATACCTTTGTTACTATATACTAGCTTCTTGTTACTGGTAGTAAGTCCAGGAGCGCCCCTTACGTAGCACCCGATGGCTCGTCTCAGACCCGGATCCTGCGCGTTCGCAGAGGGGGCAGAGGGGGTCGAACGGGAGCCGCACGAGGGGTCCGATGGCTGCCGGGGTGCGTAGCCTCACCGAAGAACACATTTGCATACATGCTGGCCCCCAAGCACGAATTGAAAGAACACGCGAATTGCATACATGGCACGGTCGACCTAGACATCGCAGTTGAGAACACCCTCCGGGCACAGCTTTGGTCACGGACTTTCGCTACTGCACCCACAAATGAGGGGAGGGACATGCAACAGGCTGCGACAGGGCGCATACAGATCAGGTCAGCGAGAAGCATTATGTGCTGCAGAACCCCATGAGGGGACCGTGGCCCCAAGGCAAAGAGTCAATGCGGGTCGGGAGTGAGATGGATCAGTGACCTCAGTTCTGCAGACGCTGTTTGACCTCAGTTCTGAGACGTGCGGACGCTGTTTGGGACACCAATGGAACAGGCAGATTGCGGGAACATCTCGAAAAAGCGATGTGATTGGAAGTCCTTGGTCTTTTCGGTTGGGACATTTCTGGTGCATGAAGAGTAGCGCATGGGAAGTTGTACGCAGTAGATGTCTCACTGACATCCTTCGCTGATTTGGGAGGCATGCAGACCTTCGTCTTTGCGAATGGCAGCGTGGCGAACAAACATGCGGGACGTTGCTTTCGGTCTTGCCCCCCCAGGGCCGGGGAGATGGTTGGTTCAGGTCGGGCGCAAGAGGAGACCATGTTTTCTTGAACAACACTCAGAGCAATGAGACACTCTCTTCAGTGATTGGAGACATGTTGAGACATTATGTATGACCTTTTCCATCCTTTTCCTTAAGTTTCAAGACAGTCCCCTTCCATTTCTGGGTGGGAATTGCAGACTTGCTTCCAGTTCTTCCTTTGGGTGATTTTTGATTTGCGGAATGGTCCAACATGTGTCTATGGCAGCCAGGTGTCTCGTCTCAAAATCAGGAACGGAGCCATCAGAGAATCAGCCGCATGTAGTAGCTCCTGGCATCGCTACTAGGAACACAGGGCATCGCTACCAGGAGCAAGGACGCTAATTACGAACGTAGCTCCTGGCATTACTGCTAGGAGCAAATAGCTACGAACGGAACCACGTGCATCGCTACGAACGGAGTGTTCGGACGCTACAGTAGAACCGCTCCTCGCCTTACTATAGTATTGCTCGCTCGTGCTCGCTCGGACGCCGGCTACTCCGCTACGTTCATAACAAGACGGGATTCCCGCGTGGACGCACAGCGTCGCGGGTGGACCCGCGGGGCTTTGTCGACGCTCGCTGAGGCTGCTTCTGGGGCAGCGAGAAAGGCATTTGGCGTTTGCCTGGCGGCGGAGTGTATTCCACCGCGGTGGGCTATGCCGCAGGCCTGAAGCAGAGGAGAAAGATGATGAAAGATGTAGAATGAGTGGTAGAAGGTAGAATCATGGTAGGGACGATCAAGAATTCACATGTTCAGCCTGTCTATCCGTGCGTTTGTAGCCATCGTTTTCCCAAAAGCCTGGCCCCTTGGACCCACCCAATCCTGCTTCGGCGGTCCGGAGGCTATACACCAAATCCCACCTATGAGGAGGTGGTCACGGGAAGGACTGGTCATGCGGAGGTGGGGGGGGGGTAGAGACTTCAGTCGGACATAGCCATCGGACGATTTTTTTCCATCGGAAGGGCGCCCGTCATTCGGCCATATTCGGCCCTTTGAATGCCCACAGGATTTCCGAAGGATCCGATTCAGAGAGAGTGTTCTTTCTCACTGAGATCTCTCCAGGCCGTCCAAGTGATCTTTGACCCAGTGAAATTGGACCTTGTGGATTTGCTGCGATGGTTCTGGGAGGCGGCCTGGGCGATTTCCGCAGCCGACGGATCCGGAGTCGGCAGCCAGAACCGGGCCCAATCAACTAGGCTTCTGTCCCATGCCCCAGGTCACTGATGGCTATAGGCTATAGCTGCTATAAACTCGCTATAAAGCCGCTATTATATAGCCCTTAAGTGTTTCGCATTGGAACGGATGTTGAGTGGATTTGACCGGTGTGATGCCAGGCCCATGACCCTACGCAGCAGATGGGACAGGGGAACGATTCGGGGACTCAGTACCGGAGTGGATGCCTGGACGCATTTTAATGCAGTCTTTTGATTAATAAACCCACCCAGTTGAATTGGACACATATTCTTTGTATGGGGGTCTTATTAATCAAGAATCTACATTGTACATTATAAGTCTAGTCGTGGTCCAAAGCGATTTACTCGTTGACGACAACCTCCCAATTTTTTGCCGAGTGACGTGCTAGAGGAGGGAAAGGACGCGAGGATTCAACAGTCTTTAGGGCAGGAGACGCCGAAACAAGCTGCAACATCTATCAATAGACCGAAAATGCATGAACATGCCAAGCTAAGTGACGGGCTAGTTTCAGGCTAAAGACACGCTCAGCGGGTTTAGCTACCAAAGTAATAGCTGCGAAGATGCATTACGTGCAGCTCCCAATCGCAACAAGATGCCTAACGATTGGGCCTTGGGTTGGAGGCCATTGCTAGTAGGTTCTTTTATTGCGAGCTTAACGCGGCCGGCTATTTCTCGAGCGCCCGAGCCAAAAACCACAGCCAGCCTGCCGAGCCCAAAAATAGCGGACCAGGTTGCCCGCGCTGTCGATTGGTTTGCCAAAACTTGGTTCGAGACGTCCGATCTAAGAGGTGCCTCGCTTTTTCGGCCCAGCCTCAGGCCTTTACTTCTTCGATCAAGACCAGAAGGAACTCTTTCTGGCTAGCCGCGATGCCTATCAGGTGGCCTGGCACCAATCCTCCGGAAGGTGGAACTGGCTGGCCGGAAGGCTGAGTTTGGACCAGGTCCTCAGACGTCAAGCGGAGCACGGCCCCCAATCGCAACTTCCCAAAATGTCTTTAAATATTCTGAGCTGAAGCAGCTTCCCAAGGGCCAGGTGACTCAAGACTTTTTGAGAGCAATTGACATCATAGGGGGCTTCAGTGGCTCTTGATGATCAAGATGGTCCCCCTTGATACTCAAACCAAGTTATAGAAGACTCTGAGGAAGCTCTTGCGGCAGCAGGCATTCACAGAGCCGCTTGGCACAAGAAAGTGTCACTGGCAATTGGGCAGGGTGAGTGCAATAGAAGCTGCTTATATTATAAACAGAAGTTGTAGCGAACGTAGCGATTGCAACTTGGTGTGGTAACACATTATGCTACACTATGCTACACTGATCTTTATGGTCCAGCTGCATTATGTTTCCGAACCACTTGACGGTCGAGTTGGTTGCATTGAAGCAGCGTCACATAGTGCGTGGAGCTATGTCTTGCGCCGATACGACTAACACTTCCGGCCGCGGGTGACGTTCAGATGTAAACTGTACGCCACGAGTGCAACGAGCCATCCCCCTTATCACTAAGAACCAACCTGAATGACCAGGTTCTCTCGTGCAACCATCGTAAAAGAACAGAAGGAAAGAATGCTACAGCTACAGTCCTTCTCGGATTCGTCAGCATTCGGTCCTCAATTCTTTTCGGGGCCCAGGGGGCGCTGAATGTTTTGAACCCTGAAAGCCCTGAGGAGATTGCGACAGAGATCCGCTCAGCTGCGGACTTCCCCCAGGTCTTCTACTATGCTGAGGATGTGCGGGTCATACCCATGCGGATCACGCGAGCCTTTTTTTTTTCGGATGCGCTCACCATGAAGATTTGCATGGAAGTACGATGTGGTAGCGTCGACGCTGGATCAATCAACCCCTCCATATGAAGAGGCTTACAATCCAACTGCAACTGTTTTTACCTAATCAAGAGTCTACATTGTCTACATTAGATAAGGCAAAGCATCATGCAATCTGCGATCCTGTACAGTACATTCCACATGATCACTCTGCCCGGTGACCAAGCCACGAGAAATGAATAGGAGCTGATAGGGATTGTATCTCTGCAGTTGTTTATGTTCATGGACAGGAAAGTCTTGTGAAAACAAAGGCCCCCAGAGCTCTTCGTTCGAGCGGATGGCTGCAGTGTACCACTCGATACATGCGGAGCAACTGCACCACGTGTACGTCGCTCCTTGCAGTGTTTCCATCTATTTGGATGGGCAGCACAAATCACGGCAGCCACCCCTGGAAACATGTCAACCAGATTCAAGCAGTGTTTCTCTCAGTGTTTTTGTGCTTTGGCATTTGATGCGAGGGCTTACGATCTTGAGTGCCTGCCACTCTACTAATGTTCCAGCAATTTATATACCTGGGGTCGTCATGCAGTCCTGACAGTCTTTGGACAGCTTTTCGCGGCGACAGGACTATCACCAGCAGCAACCTGGATCAGACGCTGGGGGTGGAGCCTTGGGTGGGCTTGGAGTGAATGTAGCCCAAGAAAACAAGCAGCTGTGACATTTTGTAGCTTCCAGACCTTACTATGTAGTGCCCAATTAATTCCAGGTGCTTCCCACCGTTTGTAGGTTCCACTGCTTACCTATGCTTACCTCTTCTCTTCCTGAGGTATTTGGCCAAGCCTTTTGCACGGCCCTACTGCTCTGCGCAACCTCAAGAAGTCGCCCTACCACCCTTCCAGAGGCACGGCCTTGGACGGGCTGAGAGGAAGAGGAATGTATGAAGAATATACAAGGGTGATGAATATCTCGTGATTTTTGGTGGCACAAGAATAGAAGGAGGGTGGGCAGTGGTGAAGCCTAAGATGAGAGGATGATCCAAGCTACTATCAGACGAATAGGTGCGAAACATCGAGCCATATCGAGTATCTGAAGAGTTTCCACTCTAGATGAGTTGCGGGAGAGTGCAGATCATAGGGAGGGCGCTGCACTTCGTAGCCACGAGGATTTCAGCTTGGTAGCCAGAACTCAGCAGTTGCTTAGCAGATTCGGGAAGAAGACTTCACTCGGGTTCATCCATTGGAACCAGGAGCCACAGGAGACGTCATAGTGACTCCTTTGGGCCGTCTCGCGCGCTGCGCTTCCTCGTTGGCGCCCCCAGCCACGCCTGAGGTGGGCCTCTGCAGATCTACAGCGGAGGTGAGTGACTTCCCACCGGTTGGGTCGAGTCAGCGTGTGCCAGAGGTCTGATTTTGACAAACTCTCAGGGGGCTACCCAGAGTCTAATTGATATAAATTCATCACTGGCAGCATACATGTCTCATTTCCTCTTTGGGTGTCGTTGAAGTTCCCTGGCAAGAGTTATCCAATTATCCATATAGACTCATCTAAATTCTATGCAGGCTACCAGTACTGTACAAAAAAGACGACCAACCCCTTTTGGCAGGCATTTGTTTTCGCCAGACCAGTGAGATTCTGTGGTGAGTGACTCCCACACACACGAGAAGCAAAAGCCACCTCACGGGAATCCTTTGCAGCAGAACACCGTGTGCATTGACCTTTGATCCCCTTCTGCCAGCTTCATAGGTGTTGAACATTATCGCGATGCACGATGCGTAGGGGGATCCGTGTGGCCTTAGAAATCATGAAGCATCACGAAAGCTGGCGACATCTACTAGTCTCTTGAAGGTAGGCCAACAAGCCAGACCCTTGATCCTTTTCTGAAGCTTGTCTTCATGTTTCTTCCACCCAACTAGTCCTGAAACTCTGCAACAAGCTGTTTCAGGCGTCGCCTCTGCCTGTCTTCAGTTTGGTGCCCTTTGGTTCCCTGTCACCGGCAGGTTCCAACCCAGACTCCCAGAGGACTTCTGGGAGGAGCATGGCCACTTGGGCCTGTTGGACCATCGTGCTGAACAGCAGCGAGTTGGGCAGAGAATTCCTGGCCTTTCTGGCACCTGACCTAGTAGTAGGGCCAGGAGCCCGTTCGTAGCGTCCCATCGCTCCGCACGTGGCCAAGACACAGTCGAATCGGCCCAGACATTTCCAATCGTCCAAGGGTTGCAACAGATCTCCCCTCCGTTGCAACGGGAACCAACGACTTCGTTTCGGCTCGCTGGTGCGGGGCCGACGTCGCGTTCTTTCGGCTCGCAAAAGCGTCGTTGAGGCCCCAAGCCTCACAGCGTGGTCCAAGCATCACACGCGCCCATCGAGCCTTGGATGGTTTTGGCGGTTTTTTTTCCACATCTTCCAGGGGATCTTCTGGTCTACTGCACATAATTTGGCATACACACCCATGTCTTTCGTGCTTGTTGACTTGACAGTGGAACTGGACCACTTGCGAAAGGAGTTACGGTGCGGACGTTCGAACGTTTTTGGGGTCTTTGGTAGTTTGGTCATGATTTTTGGATGGTTTTCATGATTGTGGCCCTGCCTGGCCAGACGACAGGTGTGGCGGAGCTTACGCGAGGATTTGTGACTTGAGGAAAAAGGACAGCGCAGTGACGGGATTACATTAGATCACAGCACGGGGTGTGTGTGGGTGTGGGGGGGGGGGAAGACTCTCCTCTCTTGATGAGAGCACATGCTCAAAAGCCGTTCGCCCGTAGTTGGGCCACAAGCATCTAACATCATCTAACCCTCCCTCCAACTATCATGGAAGTGGAACATGGCCTCTTGGAAGATGGTTTTCCTCCACTAACCGGACACTAACCGGTTGTTTTCCACTTCCATGATTGTTTCAGGGAGGGTAGTCAGGGTGGTCGACATGATTACAAGTGCCCCGCACCTGTCTTCATTGCATGCAGCTATGGTCATTGCACGCACAGCTATGGTCAGCACAAGTCACAAGGACAAGAAAAAGACACAAGAGGTGAAAGAGGAGTTTGCAAGGAGATCATGTTCTTGGCAACGGGTTGGCACATGCGCCCTTCCTAGTGCAATATCCCAAACTGCGCTAACAAATTATAGCCTTGCCGGCCAATATATAGCAGCAGTCTTTGTTTGTATGTCACCAGTCTTGCGGGGAGGTTGTAGGACGCCCTCGAACTCCATGGCGGCTCGGAGCGTCGCCGTGTCCGATGGAGCGACGCTCGGAACGTCGCAGCACCGGCGCAGCACCGAACGGAAGGGACGACCTGAGACACTCCAACGGGTCATATGGGTCATATGGGTATGCAGTATCACAAGGAGACCCCCTACCAGAATGGGTAGACGTATGTAGACGGGTTTATTAGCTCCCCTTCTTGACAGGGAGATGAAAACTGGAAGAGGTCTCTCTATAATTTTATGCACGCCGCACGCCCTTACTTATTTCAAAAGCGCCTGAAGACCGGAGGCCATTGGCAAGGGGTAATCCTTCTGCGCGAGTTCATCAGTCCTGCAAGCTTGCGGCCTGAAACAGCTATTGAGGGACAGACACCAATCTAATCTCGTCCGATAGAGAAGAGGAAAGTGAGGATCATTTGGTTAATTGCCCAGGCCGCAGGAGTTTCTTTTCAACAATTTTTTTAGAATTGACAACCAGCTTTTTCATGCATTGGCTTCCAAGAAGGCGCCTTCCCTATGATCCTATGTTGGAAGGGCCTCAATGCCAAGAAGCTTGGAGCGGGACCCCGTAGCATGTGATCAATGTGAGCACCAGCAAACTTTGACGTTCCATGTGGCAACGGCCGGTTTTGAAACATCTTACCAAGTGTGCAGTCCAGGATGGGTTCATCATCCCCCTAGACGACCCTTCGTATCATAAATCTTTGAACCTAGCCTATTCGTACTATCTATCGGAAATGCGTATGGTTTCTCAAGAAACCGACCAGAATTTCGAGCCTCGAAGTTTTTTTTTGAAACGACTAGAATTTTGCATCCGCTGCAGCCGTGTTTGGGGTCAAGAGCCTTTGCAGCTTCGTGATCAAGCGCACGAAGCTTCTGGTGGGAGCATATGGGGGTTATCGTGCGCCCTTGTGATCGAAACACGCATAGCCCAATGGATGTTTTTCTTTTCCAGGTATGCGCAGACGGGCTCTTCAATGATCAAAGTTGAGGCCTGGGCGCGTCAATTGCTGGATGTGCAGGACCACTAAGTTGAATGAGATCGGATACACATTGTTTGCGCCAATGGCAACACCAGTTTCGGGGCTCAATCCTTCTAGTATCTTCTAGTGCTGGCTCAAATCTTGATCTGAAATTCCCGCTTTCAGCCATGGTGGTGATACATGGTGGGGAGACGGAATGCCCTGTCATGGCGGAATGGTTGAAAATGGAAGATGTTGTTGGAAGAGCTTCAACTAAGGGAAACATCGCTTTGATCCGTGGAAGCAACATCGATAGAACCACCGTTGCTGACAACTTTGAGCTGCTGAAGCCATTGGTGGCTACCCTCGGTAGCTTGCCAATAAGTAAGGTGCAGTTCAACCAACACCACATGCATGTTGCACAAAAATCCCAGACTGGCCAAGGCATGAGACCAAGCTTGGCGGCGCTGGAGGATCTAGTGGCACGATTTCTTTTTCATTGCAGACCCCGGGGAAAACCCCTACCCAAGGGCCACTTGGCAACCATTAGTATTTGCAGATTATTATGGTTGGCCCTGTACATTTTGCTTTCATGATGATGTTCAACGCTTGTTCGAATCATTTCGAATCCATGGGACCTGTGAAGGTGATGACATAAAGACTGAATCGTGGGTCTTGCGCAACATGATTTCCGTTCTGGCCGGCGCTGCCAGACGCCCACATGTTCCTCGCAGCCGGGAGTTCAGGGAATTGTTTCAAGTGATTGGGATCACCTTTCCATCAGATTCTGATCCGACAACTGGAACTTCAGCTGCATCTATTTGGTACAAAATGCATGCATGGTCATGGAATTGTGCAGTGCAGTTGTACCAGCGGGCATTTCCCACCAGCCCATCATCGTTGCCAAGGAGCCATTCAAGCCGGTGATGAACCAGGCGCCGATGTCGATGACGATGACGAAGCTGCAGAGTCCGAGGCCGCCACAAATGATGAAGAAGTTGAAGAAGTGGATAAGGACAGGCTACGAATAGAGTTTCGTGCAGTTGCTAGTGTACGTATACTATATTAAAAAAAACAAACACAAACGTCCAACCATCCAACCACTGCTGTAGGAGGTTCGGGCTTCTTCACCAACTGAGCCGGCTAAGCCTATTCAAAACCCTGCATGCAACTCGTTTGCAATCATGCAGCGTGTTCGATCTGAAGGCACTTCATCGATAAAGCTTCCACGCATCGGAAACACTTTGTTAGCTGTTACGTGCATCCTAGGTGTGAGTGGCACACCCCTGCCTCCACCTCCGCTTCGCAGTGACTCTGAAGTGTTGGCCACGCCCTCGCCTCGTGGTATTCAAGCTGCAAAGTGATCAGCACATATGTGGCACTAGACCGGTCTTGGAAGTCAATGTATATGTACGCATAGCCGAGGCAACTTGAGTCCTCCTTCGACTGGGCCTAAACAGTCCCCCCCATGTGGCTGTGAAGTGCGGATTCCGGTGCATGGACTGTCGCCAGTCTCACATTTTTTGGGAGAAATTGATGGCTACCACATGCTCTATGAACGCTGAAGGGGTACACAGGCCTATGGAGAAGGCCTATGCATGCCGGGATTGTGATGCTATGAGTGATTGTGCAACTTCCCTTCAAAGGCAACCTTGCCCGAAAAGCCTGGAGGTGGCCTTCTTGGAAGCCGGACCAGCCGAGGCCAAGGCCAAGGCCAATGTTGAGGTTGCTCCACCACCGGAGCCTTCAAAGCGGGCTAGAGTTTCAGAAGCTCTGGCAGCCGCTGAGAAAGAAATGGCACATCTTGTGATGCTGAAGGGGTTGCAGGCAGAGCGGTTGAGGTTGCAACATCTTCTTGCTCTAAAACATCAAGCCAAGACTGGAGAACCTGGTCCCAAAGCTGAATAGAACAGCTTTTACCAAAAACGATCAGAACATATGTACATGCTGGATCATAACCTATAGATCCAAAAATATCGGACCTTCGATATCAAAATACTCGCATCCAAGGTCTGGACAACATCGAGACCCAGCCTATGGTGGCTGCCGAGGCAGAGTTCTACTCTGCAGCACTTGCCCATCCCGCTTCCCAAGACAAGAACAAGTCCCAAGTTTTCCATGCCTTGCCAAAGGCGAATGATGACCAGGGGCCTGCGCATGCCAAGGTGGGGCCACGTGTAGACAGTCAATGAATACGACGACCACAACTGAGCCATTTTTTCTTTTAAGACCGTCCGACAGCGCATACAAACATGTGCGTGCGCGCATTAAGGTGGATTAAGTGTGGTTGATGTACACATGACCTGCGCGTTGCTGCATTGTAGGTGTGCACCAGTGCTGGTGACACTTCGACGCGTACTGGTCCTACAAGTCCTGTTGCGGCCTCGCCAATGCCTGGCAAGGGCGCTGAAGAGATGGTGCCTGACAAGCCTCATGACACTGAAGTGGCCAAGGCCGCTGATGGTGTTATGGCTGCTGAGCCTGGTGCATCTACAGTTCCAAAACAGCCTGATCCATTTAGACCTAAGTGTGTAGACGCAGAACCAAGCATCACACCAGAGGAGCAAGCAAAACTTGCCAAAACATCGGGGCCAACAAGGAGGGGGCGCAAACCAAAGGGGCATGATGCGACGGCCAAGGCCAAAGCGAAAGCCAAGGCAAAAGCGAGAGGTCAACCAAAAGCAAAAGCTAAGGCAAAAGCAAAAGCCAAGGCACGAGCAAAGGCCAAAGCAAAGGCATCTGATGGTGAGGAGCGCAAGCCAGCCACTAAGCGTAAAGCCAAGCCAGCCAGTAGTAGCAAGCAACATGAAGAGAGCGAACCTGCCAGCACCCACGAAGCACCGGAAGCACCAGCAAAGAAGGAAGCCACTGGCAGCTCACCTGCAGAAAAGCAAAACATCGACAAAAAGGTTGAAGCGAAGAAGCGGAACGCTAGGAAATCCGCGGCATATCGCAGGGCCTTCAAGGTAGCCAAGGATGCAGGCAAGGATGAGGAGGGATGCAAAGAAGCGGGAAAGAAGGTGCCCCAGTTCAATTTACAGATCACTTTGAACATATTTTTGACAGGTGGTCGTGTGTGTGTGTGTGTGTGTGAGTGGGTGTGTGTGTAGTGGAGGGGAGCTATGTTTTTAATCTATGCATGCATGCCATTGCATACCATGTGCATATGCTAGCTGTGTGTACCGTCTTCGGTCTTAGGCATACGCTGAGACAGATTGAGAGCCAAGTGTGTCTGGCCATGATGCTTGCAAATTCTCAAGCTAGCCATGTGGGTTTTGGCTGATGGTTGTCCGGCACAAAGCTTTTGAATAGTTTCAATCGATCGACCAACCTAGCAAATAGTTTGGCGACCATCGGCCACTTCGGTACGTGAGAGTGTGTGATACTCGAAGCACGTGCTTGGGGTTCTTAGCTAGTTGAAAGCTGCACGCAAAGGCTTTAGGATCCGTGGCTTTTGCGACCCAGCAAAAAAAGGAACTGTGCAGCAGATCCGTTGTGCGCACACGCCATCGTTTTCCAGTGGAATGGATAGCTTTTCATGCCAGGCGGGCTCCTACGATGGTGGGCTGGAGGATTAGTGCTTCCATTAAAGGTGCGACTGCCCGCACCTCTCGTGCCTGTGAGACATGTGTGCTTTTGAGGTTGTGAGTAGTGCACAGCTGCTTTGGCTTTTTGATCTTTTTGGAGGTGACCTGAAACCCAATAGCCTTCCTCACACATAGCCCTTTCTTGGCCCTTGACTCTTTGGCGGTAGCAGTGATAGCCATGATTGACCGACCAATAGTCAGAAGTTTGTTGCAAGTCCGCGCCCCTAAAGTCTGGATCTTAAAGCGCCTCTTTGTGGAACACGAAGTGTTTGTCTAGCAGACTAGCAACCGGCTTCATGCGAGCGAGGTCTTTGTGGCGGTGGCTGGGGCCTCGATCTCACTGGATCTTCAGTCCACCCTTCTTTGGAACAAAGTGGAAAGCACAAGTTGGAAAGAAGCTCATCTCCAATCACCTTTTCCCTCAAGTTGGGGTTCATCATAGGGCATTACCTCCGGCTCCATCAATTAGCTACGCGAGATTGAGGGTGTCAAGGTTCTTGGAGGTGTACACTAGTACAGTGAAAAAAGGAGTAGAAAAGGGCGTTGTTTGAGCTGCAAGGTGTTGCTTCTGAGCTGGAACAGGAAGCTCACCTTTGATGACCCATCAAGGAACTACAACTTCTTGGAAGTGTTTGCCGGGAATGGTGAAGTATCTAAGTACATGCTGGATCCCTAGTTGCGCTATATATTTTCCGGCCATGTATATAGTTTAAATTTGTCAAGATTCCATGCTCCAATATATATAGGCACAAATCCGGAATGCGCACTGGGTCCATTGACCTCGACTACAGCAAAACGGCTATGGACTTTTTGAGTGTGAACGGATATCTGCTCCTAGCCTTTTAACATGGTGCCAAACCCATGTCATCCCATATCGGTTGTCGCCCGACCTCCTTTCCTTCTTTCTCGCTCCGGTCTCAGGCTGGCCTTGTGGGCAATTCTGAACCAGGACCAGCATGCGCTGACCCTGTGGGCACCCGACTGTGGCAGCTGGGGACTGCCAGCACGGGGCACAAGTATGCGGAGTTTTATCAACCCTCATGGTTATACCATGTATGGCTTTGTGAACCGTGCCAACACCATGGTTTCCAGGATCCTAAGTTTGGCAATTAGCTTTTGCCAGAACAAGGGGTGTCAGAACAGACTCATGGTATATATAGTTTTTGTAGTGCACATGCTCAACCTGCCCCCCTTAGGATGGTCCTATGCATCATGCTCATATTGAGCCGCAATTCTTTCTATTTAGTTGAGCAGCCAGCTCAATCCTTGCTAATGCTCCACAAGCGCTGGCAATACTTGGCGAACAGGGTATCCTATGTGCCTAGGCATGTGTATATGAGAAGCCTCCATATACAGCAATACAAAACATCTCAAAACATAACCCGGTGGATACCTTTTCTGTCCAGGTGTTCGAAGTCTTTTTTTTGATGGCTCTTCATGGTGGACGTTCACCTAAGCGGAGCATTTTCATGGGCAATGTTAGCTCGATGAGAAGGCTCGACAAAGGCAAGTTGACCAAGCGCGAGCGGACCAAACGGACCAAGATTTCTACAGCACGTGGCTTGATTGTTTCGTTTTTTCGATCTGTGCATTCGCAATATGAATGTTCCAACTGCACTGCACTGGCATGTAGTATATAAAGGCTAGCTGGAACGCACCTAGGTAAATATGTCGATCAAAGCGGTAAGAAGAGATTCGTTGGAAACAAGAAGGCCCTCAAAGCATCTCAGTAGCTTGGCTATAGATCGATCGATATATTAGCTTAGCTGGCAAAGGTTCGTGCATAGCCTTGGCACTGACATGTCCAACCCTGCCCGCCAACCCTCGCCAAGGGCCTATCCAAGGGGACTGGGAGATTGCATCCACAAGATCTATGTGGAGCAGCTCCGCGGTCCTGCGCACGGTGACTTGAGAGTCCGGATCGTTCCCGATCGCCAAAAAAAATGAATCACAGCTCTTTGCAGATATGAGTCTTGGGGACATATGGGAAGAAGCTGACTTAAAGCCCGTCTTTGACTTCCTCATGAAGTGCAAGCACACTAGGACCATATCCATGCACACACGCTGGAGGGAATACACTCCATACCCCATTTGCAGGATTCCACACGAATTCCAGCAGCCTATGGAGCAGTTGGGCATGGATTGGGCCCTGGGTCCAGCCCCAAACAGCTAGATTCCAATTGCACATAGCCTCCCGGCTGCTGTCCGAGCTGAGGAGAAGGCTCTTGAAGCAGACCGGGCCAACCAATTCTGATTTGAACACCGGAAAGATCCGAAAACTATCGGACAATTCGGAATTCGGACCATAATTTAGCTTTCGGAGATCGTACAGCGGTCTTTTGGGGGAAAATGGCAAGCGCAACTCTACCGCAATTTTCCGCAATTCGACCGCAATTTTCCGCACAACTCCGCAATTTTTGAAATCTGGTAGTTTGACCTTTTTTTCCCCACATGAGTCGTTTGGTTTCTCCGATTTCTCCGATTTTTATAGGCATGTGATCAGATTTGCATGGTTGCGCGCTCAGGGTCTAGGCATTTTCGCGATCAAACTTAGCCCGAAGCCTTAGTCCAGTGACTGATATGTCGACTGAGCTGGTGTCGTGTGAGACGCTTGTTGATGGCACAACTCTTCTTGCAACCAACGCGGTTGGAGTTCAGAATCTGAACATGGACGTTGACATCGATGCATTGATTAGAGCGCATTGGTTCAATATTAGTCCATATGCACCGAATGATCAACATCCATCCTTTACCTTACAGGATTGTTAACCGGATTGTTTGCCCAGCCAAGGCGCAGCAAGAGAAGATCGAAATCCTGCAACAGGGCCTTCAGGACGTGGAGCCAACCAGGATTTCCCGGGAGCCTTCAATGGTTGATGGTGCCCCAACTATAAGTTTATCCATGCGCTCATACTGCATACACGAATGCTTCTGCATAATGTATATGTGCGCGACGCTTTTGCTTAGGTGCACCAGTTATTTCACACAGTGATGGGCACTTTGTTGCAGATTGTAGGCCCGTTGATGGCCCAGATGCTGTGGGAACATCTGTGTCAGAACCCTTGCGGCGTTCCAACACCACCAAGGTGTACGAAGTGCAGTCGAGTGGGGAGCCATCAGACATGAATGATGCTCAGCCTAAGGAATGGCCTTTCGCTTCTCCAAAGGCTTTGAGTCCTTCAGGTAACACCGTACTTGACGCGCGTTCACCCTCTCCACCTTCAAGTCTTGCCGCTGGGCATCCCACTGGCCAAGCTGCAAGTGGAGGTGGGTCTGCCCAGTCGGAGGCAGTCAAGCCGGCTGGAAATGCCGGCGCAGTTAAAGAGGTGCGAGACGCTACTTACTTTCGGTTTCCTGGCACTGTATGCATGCAATTTGTGAACCAAAGAACTTTGAAGTACATGTATGCTAGCATTATTATATAGATCGATCTGGTGTCCAAGGATCCGGAGATATTGCCAGTCTAAGAAGGCCTCTGAGGAGATCCAGAAGATGTTTAAGACCACAGAGGGAAGTGTCTAAACTAATTATACACGCGCTTGCATGTCACATGTCCATATACTTCTTGGTAGTGGCTGTGCCAACCAACGCATGCGTTGTTAAGGGCTGAAAATCCGATCCTTTTACGAAGACAATGGCATGGAGTTCCCACTGGTGGAGTTGCAAGTCCAGAAGTATTTTACCAGCACATTTGTGCAACAAATGGATGGGAAGTGGGTCACACGTCACTACTTGATGAACGTGGAACATTGGACCAAGACCCCAACTTAGCTTATGTCAGGACTCTCCTCATGCTGAAATCACACCTGGACTAAAAATGAGGCACCAACATCACCTCCGCGACTGAGGAAGATGGCTGACGCCGCGTTCTCTTGGGCGAGCGCCCGTGGCCTTCTCCGTGTCAATAGCATGCACGGTGAAGAGGAAGCGAAACTTGTGTTAGGTGAGCCCTTTTCGATGAAGGAAGAGCAAGGCATGGCCCGCACTGAACAGGTTCGAATGGACGTTGAGGAGTCATGTCTGCGGTTTGTATTTTGCTTGATGTGAGATCTTGTTTTCATTAATGCGCGAAAAAGAAGAATAGCTTTTGCTCCTAGGATACCAGTGGATCGGTTTTTGAACACTCTGTGCCGGGGATGGATTCCTCTATGGAAGCTGTCCTCCAACACGGGACTAGTTCACGGGCAGAGACAGCAGATGCTGCCCTAGCAAGCTCAGGATCCTTTAAGCTCCTAGACTCATGTTGCTTTGTCCTTGACTTAGCTATCTATCGCCAGCGCCCCAATAAACTTCGATCATGTTTGACGCTCAGGCTGGTGTTCCCATCTGTTCAAGAGAACAGTTCAGCTATGGCAGTGCTTCCTCAATTCATTGCTGTTTGTGGCCGCAAACTTGATGCAGTAGCAACTGTACTGGAGAGATTCCGCATACCGCATACCCCCAACAAAACAACAAAAAGGCATGATCAGTCCTTGCACTACTCTTTTCTTGGGGGGCTGCACTACTAGTTGCCTCCCGTTGGCAAGGAGAAGTTGAACAAAGCTGCAAGCAACCAAGCCAAAGAGCCGTGTCCTGAGAATGGTCAGCAACCGGCAGGTAGAGTTGCCTCAGGAGTGCTGTGGCATGAATGCCAATCATGAGGTATGCTGACCAGATCTCAGTGCACACCCAGACCATGAAGAAACTTTATCAGCAGCTTGAAGAGCTGCAAGCAGACGTGGCCATCTCACGATCTGCGAGGCATCATTGCTTGCTAGCACATGTATGCATTATGTTTACTTTTGTAATGCATGCATGCATTATGCACCAACTTGCGAGGCCTGATCAACAGAAATGCATGCTGCAACTTTGCTCCGCGTGCACCCGAACCGATGTGGCTCTCAACAACCTTGTGGTCCGCGCTAGGACCCTGACTTGATCTTGTTGCCCAGCTTCCACTCTGAATGGCATGTACCTGGCCGGCAGGAACATCAAGCCCGGCAAGAACAGCGGTGGTGCCAAAACCAAAGCTTCCCCAAAGAGGAAGGCTAAAGTGACTAAACCCAGTGAGAAGAAGCCTAAGTCTAAGGCTAAGGTTACAAAGAAAGCCAAAGGTACAAAGCCTTCAGGTAAGGCATCGGCATCTGACGGTAAAGCCGAAGCCTAGAAATCCAACTGATCATGAGAGCAGTTGGCGCTTTTGGGGCGTGATCAATAATGATCGCTCGTTGTGAATGGGGGGTTGTTGCCACACTGCCTGCAGCGACAAGGTATGTTTTCAATTCCATAAACCATGCATGCAAGTGCTTTCTTATAGCTAGCATTCTTTTGTTGCAGGCTGTGCCTAACAACAAATTTATACCGCAGAAAACTAGCGTACACCGGGAGAAGAAAAACATGTGACCTGCCCTAAGAGGTTTTATTGTACAGTGTTTCGATCGGGAACACAGCAGCATAGATGTTGGATCTCCCAAATCCAGTCCGTTCCCCTTCGCAGGCCGATCGCGTGGTGATTTCCTCAAATCGCGATGCAATCACGAAGGCGAGTTTAGTTTCGATCGTTTGTGCCAAATTCAACCTCCCATATGCATGATCAGCTCCGGCCTCTCGATCCTGCCGTCAGGATTTCACGAGGATGAGGACGCCGACCTTGCAGACGAGCTTTTGGCTGGATTTGAACAAGGGGCCCCTTGTCTGGGAAAAGGTTGGGCTGGAGAATCTATAGTTGACGCGCGGTTAGCTATACGATATCGATGTTGCGCACTGGCCGCGACCATGTAACACCGGCCCATGGATTGAGGCAGAATCAGCCGCTCGAGTTGTTCGGCTAGCGACTGTGGCCAACAACCGGCTCAAAAGACATGGTGCCTAGACTTGCATACAAGACTTTAGATTTTGAAGGTGTGAAAATGCATGTGTGAACCCTGCACTTTCATACATGCACATATGCATGCTAACTTTCCGCTGGTGGAGGACTGTCTGACTTGTTCCTCTCGAAGATGGCAAAGTGTGGCAAGAGCAAGTCGGACTCGCATATATGCCGGAATCTTCACAAAACTATCAAGACCTTCGAGAAGGTGCTTCCTGTTGAGATCTCCTACGTCCCCACAACACTCAGACTTTCCAGGAAAAGACCCACCCCGGTGTCTGTCCAGCACCCGGTCCTCCATCTATCGAGTTGGGCAGAGGTGAGCTTTAATCGGGGAGGCCACTACTTCATGCAAGGCAAAACCCTGGACAACGCTGATGACTTTTCCCGAGATCTGGTAGACTTCTGGGTGAACTTTTCAGCTACCCACACTGACTTCCAAGTGGCACGTGATCAATGGCATAATACGATCCCCATATGTTTGCATGGGGATGAGGGCAGAGGGCGCATGAAGCGCCCGGTAATGGTCATGAGCGCTCAATGTTTGCTACCACTTCGGCCTGGTAGAACCAACACGGCTGGGCCTTTCAGCTTTGCTAGTCAAAAAGGTTCTTGTTTCGTGGTACTTTGTTTGGGTTTTGTGGGTTTCCCTCAGCCTATCCATCATAATGTCCCCTAAGGCCGACCATTTGCACCCGCTTGCTCTACTCCATCCTTCCGACTCCCTACACTCAAGCCACCTTGTATGACTTGCTGAAGGCGTGGGTCGACGACCTTGATAGCATGAGCAAAAATGGAATCAGCGTTGCAAGTCTTGAACAAACAATTTTCCACATGTAGGCCAGACCAAATTTGTTGGTTCAGCCCCAAAACTCCTTCCAAAGCAACACTTGAAATATCTTGAAATCCACCTTGCGGCCAACACTTAGGTTTTGTGGGGAGGCAAAATCTACAAGTACCGATTCGAAGTGGTCAGCCTGAAGGGAGACTGGCCTTTTCTGAGAGCCAGCATGGCCCTCAATTGCGGCTACAACTGCAAACATAAATGCCATCGGTGCGAGCTTCGAGACCCTTCCCTTGTAATGTATGGACAAAGTGTTTTTTCTATTTGGTGGTGATTTTTTGAGAGGGTCTCCTTCTTGTTTGTCCTTGCTTGGCCAACATGATTGAAGGAGTGGTGGGATGTCAAAGGAGCTGTCAAGCATTTGGGACCCTTGGACGTGAATCCAAACCCCTACAAAGCTCTACGTTCACCACTACGTGACCTCAGGTGTTTGCGGGCAGGTTGCAAGTATGTGCGGATTGACCCCGCACATACTTTTGCAATTGATGGGGTTGGGAAGAGCTACTATGCTAGTGGCATTGTTCTTCTGATGAATGCGGGCTACTTCGGAAATGGCAATGCAGAGACCAAATTCCAAAACGCCTACTCAAGGTTTATGGCGTTCTGCAGTGCCCGGAACAAAAGCAGATCGATTTTCGAATTCAGCTACAAAGCATTCAAGTTGCCAGTTGGGTCGTTTCCCACTTGCAATGTTGCAGTCTCCGTAACTTTTGCTGTTCTAAGTTCGAGGATAATGGAACATGAAAAGTAGCATGAACACTTCATCCTGTTCCGTTGCCAAAGGCTACGGCATGCCCCGCGCGGTCTTGGAAAAGGCCAAGACGCCGCAGTGGTAGGAGCTTGGCTGGATGAGGAGCTTGCGCAGGTGGATCCAACCTTGTTTGAGACAGGGATTGAATTGAATGGCCTTTATGATTTTCCTATCTTGTGCTAGTTGGTTAATTTTGGCTAGATACCAGCTAGGGTTTTATTGGGGTGCCCGGTCATGCTGAGGAAGATCAATACAAGGACCCCATCGAGGTATTAAAGTGGAGTTGTGCGGCAATCAACCGGTTCTGGCGTTGTGTCTATGGATGTGGGCTGTGGCTTAGCAGGGGGGGATGCCCAACGCATAGTCTCGGATGGTTGGGCCTTTGTCGTGGCTAGTCTCGTGTTTATGTTTTCAATATTTTGTTTCCCAGAGGTTTCCCAACTTGAAGGCACGAACCCTGCTATTCCATGAGAGTTCAATGCTATCACATCGCGGGGGTTTGATAGGAATACGTTCCTGTTCAGTTCGTGCCCTGATAGCCAATTAAGGATGGCTATGCCACTTTGGCCAGCCAGTGTTGCAAGCAAGGGTGGATGGGCTCTCAATTGAGGCCTAAGCTACACATGTTTTGCCATCTACTGTTTCTTGGCAGCTACACATGTTTTGCCATCTACTGTTTCTTGGCAGCTCAACCAAGTGGAATCTAGGAACATCAGCAAGCCTTCAAGCATCTTCAAACTCTCCAACTCCCATGTTGGTTCTGAATCGGATCCAACAGTTTGGCCAGCCCAAGGCTTGACCTTCAACACATGCTGGAGAATCCTGATGTTGAAGCCTTTGAAAACCCGGCAGTCCATGCGACATGGGCCGATGAAGACTTCATTGGCCGGATTTCAAGGGTGAGCAGGAGAACAAGCGTTCTCACTGCTCCAATGAATACCCTCTTGAGGTCACTGGGGGCCTATCGAAGGGAGTGGGCCCACGAGTTTGGCCGGACGTACCTGCAAAAGCAGGTAAACCTTAGGCCCGGACGTCGATGAAAATGAAGATGAAGTCGAAGTGTGTGAGCCGAGCTGTGATCTGCGGTGTGTAGGCCTCAACCCTCTCGACTCATTCGACTCTTTTTTTGGAGCTCGACTCTTCTTTCCAACTTCGTGGTGGATTTGTTTGATTCGTATCATTCTTTTTTCGTATCAGAAATTTCTATGTCACTTGGTCCTCTAGGCCTGATCTTTTGCTTTCTCACGGTGGTGTTTTGGGGAAGCCGTTTCCCACCTGAATCATTCGTTGAATCTGGCTTTCGAAGACTGCTTTTGTTCCATTTTAAAACACTGCTCCTTCGGTCCTTTCCAGCTAAGGCAGTTCAGCCTTCCCCGCTGCAGCGCTCGCAGAAGCTTGGAAGAAACTGGCCTCCCTGTCCCCAGACAGCGGAACTCAATTGGCTCGTCAACCGTTGTTCTTGCCAGTCAGTCCTTGATTGGGGCTGATGGTTTCCACCCAACCACAATCGTGCTTGGACGTGGTTCATATGGAATGCTTTGCAGTACAGTCTTCCTTTACTACCGCAGGCTTTTTGGCTGCTCAGCAGTTTGGCCCCTTGGTTTCGCCTAGTTTCGCCTTGGTTTCGCTTTGTTTCAATTTCAACCAGTTTCAAACAATGCCGCGCGTGGTGCTCTTCGCAGTTCTCTTTGCGCTGGCAGAGGGCTGGAAATGGATGGCTAAGATCAAAGCGCCTTCCTTCAGCCGAATGCAGACGCTGGGCGGAAGGGCCCTCAGCGGACTTTGCCCTGAAGAGTGGGACGTTCGAGTAAACTGTAAACCGATGGACTCAACTGGTTTTGGTTCTTGTTTTCAGTATCTTTTTTCTCCGGAGTTATATACTTGTAGTGAGAGGTAGAAGATGTAGAGAGTGAAGGCATCAATGCAGTCGAGCATGTCAAGACGATACAAAGACCATACAAGACCAGGAGTTTCATTGCTAACATTGTTTGCGCCAGGAAGGGGGCTGTTGTGCTGATTGCGTAGGTGTTGCGGAAGATAACGTTGTAGCCGACCCACCACCTCGGATATACGATGTACATCGATGTACGAAATCTGTAAGGTTCTACCCGCTAAACCTCAACGAGCAGTCAAATATGTCTTCCCAAAAAAAGACTTCGCGCTTCCACTGGCACACAGTCTTCTCTGCTTTGACCATTCAGCACCCCACCTGCCCCGAATGGCCAGGAAAGGCTCGCAATTCGGAGACAAGAAGCTGGTGGTGATTACTGGCACCTCCTCCGGCCTGGGGAAGGCCACCACCAAGGCTTTATTGAACGCCAAGGAGTATCATGTCATTGGAGCAGTGCCTCGGAGAGAGAGACATCTCGATCAAAATGGCCTCACGGCGCGCCGGGCGTTGGGCCTGGGAGCGTAGGAAGACCAAAGGAAGATACTCAGATCATCAGAGGAGCCTATGGCTGAGACCGGCGTTATTTACCCTCTTTCTTTTCTGCTCTTCCTAGCGGGGGTCGAGTGGGACTTTTGCGTATATACCTGTGCAGGCCTGCTAAGTTGCTAAGTGGTGAGTTGTCCACAGGTCTGTGTGTTTGTCAATGTTTGTCGCACTCCCCTGAATTTTTGGGACCCTTAACCCGGTTCGATCACATTGCGGCTAATATTTCCAACTCCAGTCGAATTCTTTAAGGATATCATCACCCACCATGAGCTTCCCTTGTATTCGTCCCACATGATTCCCCATTCTTCATCAAACCCAAGCCAGCCCTAAGTCGTCACCAGACCAACGTCCAAAGCCCAAGGTGCGTGACCTGGAGAAGATGGCGGTGGTCGCGGAGCTCGAGGGCTTTGACCCTGAACGCTTCACTGCGATGCAGGCGGGGTCCTCGAACAATCCCACTTATTGCTTTGGGGTTCCGCATGGCGAGAGCATATTTAGCCGGAGTCCTTGTTGCACTGAATGAAGTCAATGGACCACTTAGAGAGGATGGAACCTAGCACAAGTTTCAAAGGATGATGGTGGATAGGAACTTGCTCAGCGAAGGTCCTCAAAGACAGTAGAACCATAATAGACCGAACAGATTCGCTAGGACATGTTTATGTTTTTTCTCTTTATTAAAGCACCACCTGGTAGTGCAGGATTTTTCAAAAACATGTTCTTTCTGGTCGATCAGCCAAGGTCAGGTCAGTGTTCCTTTCAATCTCTTCAGGTGGACCTCGCCAGTTTTGAGTCCGTGAAGAACTTCACCAAGGCGAGTCGATGCGAGACGTAACACCGAAGATGAGGGCGCGAGTCTGTCGCGGACTGGTCAGACTGGTCAATGGTGTACCTCCGTGGGCAGGGTTGACGCGACAGACGCCCAACAACAACAACCTACACCTTCCAACAGGTCTCCTTTGGAGGCTTGGGAAAGGCCCTAACAAGTGTCAATTGGTGACCTGTGAAGTCGGTGCTGGTTCAATGCCGGTGGCCAAGGCGCTGGTTCCGGCGCTCGGTCTTGGTTCCGCGGAACCCGGCGGAACCCGCGTTCTCGTTCGGGGGAGGCGGACCAGGGATCTGTTGAAACGGCTGGTGGATCCGAGCCCTGCGGGCCGAAGTCATCGGTGGGGCGTTTGTTTTTGCATTGGGCGTCATGATAGGTCAGGTCTGAAGCTGGGAAGAGATTCACAGGGAGAGAAGGTGGGTGGATGGACGTGTTTTTCCAGCACCGCCGCACGACCAGGATTTCGGAAAAACGTGGTTCTGGTGGTACTTATTGAGACATCAAGGAAGATAGGGGAACATCCAGTTATTGGATTGATGTTATACCTCACATGTGGTTCTTCTTTGTGTTGCTGGATGTTGACGCGGAGACCCCTGGCTACTTTTTATTTTTGATTATAAGGTCGACAAAAGAGCAAGCTTGGTTGAGACGGACCAAGTGGTCCAAGGGTAACGCGTTGGACATGGGACATGGGACCATTTGCTTGCTTGTTGCACGTTTGCCGCGACAGGCGGTGGACAAGTTTCGTGGGGACCGGCCGATTGACCGGCTGGTTTGCAACGCGGCGGTGTACCAGCCGACCTTGGACTACCCCAAGTGGACCGTGGATGGACATGAGCAACAGTTGCAGATCAACTACTTGCGCCTTGGAGAAATCACCTCGCTTCACCTCGCTATCTCAAGAACTCCGATCATCTCCGATCATCGCTCATCGCCCGAAGTCGAAGAAATTAAATTTTGGATGTGGAGGATGATATTCGTCATGAATTCCTTGCGCTATGCTGCGCTATGCTGCACGTACTCTCTCGCCACTTTCGCCCGCTAGCACAGTCGGTTTCAATAGTATCGAACACAGGGTCCAGGGCATCCAGGGTCAGGCCTCTTTGGAATTGAGCTCCATGCCCAAGCGGCCAACACTCAACCAACGCATTCGCCAAGGTCACATTCAAAAATCTGGCCAAACTGTAGCTTACTGCCGCATACTGTAGCTTAGCCTTGCTGTTTTGAGCCCCTCAGCTGGCTCGTGCTGAGACAACATCCCACAGTGCTTGTAACCAAAATGAACAAACCAACTCCCGCGGATTCCACAGGTTGGTGGCCTTGGAAAACCGGTGTGACACGACACCCAGGAGCCACTTCCTCTTGACCTCTGGGATCATGCCCATGATGACCGATTCTGAGGCCCGGCCCGGCCGAGGAATGCACGTGGTTTCTCCGGTGAGCCAAGCTCCGAACTGGCGCAGGGGGGTGGTGAAAAGATCTTTTTCACCATGATGCACCATGGACCATGAAATATGGCAGAAGCATACTGTATTCTATATAACAATATGCTATATATAACATAACTATAAATATATATACACATACAGACCATTATACTATGGAGACCTTCAAGAATCCAGGAAGCAAGTGCCTTCATGCAACTCTATATATATAAAGAAAACATATTCTGAAGAATAGCTGCTAGCTAGCTGCTAGCATGTCCAGACCCCTCAGTACGAGAGTCGTTGAGAATTGAGCCTTTGGTGTCATGCGCATATCATCTCAATTCATCCCACCTGCACCAGCACTATTTGTGCCACTCTCATGACATTTTGGCACGTTGCTGCCAAAGTGGGCTTCCTGGTGTAGTGTTGCTGCCAAAGCGGGTTTCCAAGTGTCCTTGAACCTCAGGTGACAGGCATCCAAAGGCATCAACACAGGCCGTACATCCGATGCTGCCAAATCACCAAATCATTTTGAAGCTCTAAAGGCACTCTTTCAATTCTTGGACTCCCAAAAGCTGCTTGTGATCCATCGCTTTTCCCACGCTTGGCATCGCAGGATGCCCGTGTCGTGATGATTGGTTCCGTGACGGGCAACGACAACACCGTGGGCGGGGGTGGGGTCTACCCCATTGCAGACCTTAAGGATGCCGGATGTGGGCGGAGCTGTCAATCCTTTGTTTTCAACGCTGAGTGACTGGGGGCAAACGCTAGGTGTTTGGATCAAAGACTATCAAAAGGAAATATAGGTACGTGTTCCACAGGGCAGCGCATGTGAAACATCAATAAGGGAAGTTCACATCCTAACAACAACTTGTTTCCACAGAGAGAGAGAGAGAGACATAGACTTCCCCATTTTTTGCCAAGTCCTTCTCCAATTCCTCAGTGCAGCTTGCTTCATGTGGTTCATTGACAGAAGAACCATCCCTGTGGTAAACGCATAGGCATGTCAAAGAGTTCATTCGGCCTGGCCTCAGAGGTACTCTTATGACCTAAGCCTAAGCCTAAGAATCCAAGCGATCTTGGAAAAGCCACCCAACACCTGGCAACACGGGTCGATCCAGAACTGGAATCCCGGCGGAATCGTGCGAGGACCTCGATGGCTTGGAGTTGGGCTGCAAAAAGCCCATTGCGATGATGGACGGCTACAACTTCAATGGTGCCAAGATGTACAAGGCACGCTCCTCGGTGTCCGCTGAGCACCATGGGGGGTTAATCCAGAGAAACCAAGCAGATCATTCGGTATTGACAGAGTTGTTTCGGACTGTTCATCAGACATTGGACCTGCTCCTTGGCATTGACCCAGCTGAGCGTGGTGTGCGTTGAAAGACGCTCTGGATGGGTTCGTATGCTGCTCAGCCGCGGCTTGAATTCTCACGTGTGATTTGGGCACATCTCCGGATGTACTTTGCCAGTGCGGTTGACCTGGTGGTTGACACGTCTCCCAGGCTCCTTGAGTTCGGATGTTCCGAAGGTCCAAGACAGAGATCAGTCAATGGCAAACAGTGAAGTGCCGAAAAGGGAGCGCGGTGCTTGCTGCCAACAGACGGCGACCTCCCTTTGAACATCTTAAAGATGGTTTGGACAATGGTTTCGATATGTTTCGATGAATCTGTGTGTTCAAAAAATCAATTGTGAGACGAGATTGCCTTGTGCTCAGCATGGGAAGCCCACGTTTGGAAAAGCACGATGTGGAGCATCGGGAAGCACAAGATGTCGCGAAATGTCACGAGCACCGAGTGCTCTTCCAACTTGGAGCCAAGCCAAGCGTCCAAGCCAAAGTGACTCAATGCGTTTGCTGGAGCCTCTCGTCTCAACCTTTACCACCAGGATGCCTAGGTGGCAGAAACGCATGGAAAAAACTCCTAGGTCCATCTAGGTCCTATGAGAGCAACGCTTCCCAACTGCGTGCCAGGACACCAAGCTCGCGCTGATGATGACATCCAACATGCTCCTCAGCTGCCGAAATGGACATCAGACCATCGCTAAGTGGGCGACTCCCATGGGAATGTTGCGCTCCTAGTTGTTTATTCTGAAAGGCCTGCGCAGATGATGGCACGGGGTGGATCAGTGGTTGCTCGGGGTTCCAGCGGTTGGCGCACACCGGAGCAAACAGTTGGCAGAATCAAGCTGCAAGAGATGTACCCTAAAATCCTTGGGAGGCCTTGTCACTGTCATGGTTTTGTTGCAGGTGCTGCGCAGGATCATGGGTCAAGATACGTACAACATAAACCACGAGAATGGATCCTTGTACATGCTTGGGTTCATTCCACACTAACACAGGGCCGTGGTCAGTGAGTGCGTGTCAGTGCCCCCCAGTATAGACCACGCAGACCAATTCCAGAACCAAACTCGTCACCTGGATCGCAACCGATTCGAGCTGAAAGGATCGACCAGACCTCACTCCATTCGTCGCGGGTTGGAGCGTCCTCTCAGGCTCCACGAGCGTTTCCACCGCTCCACGGGCATTTCCTTCAGCTCCATCTACCCGGGCTGCATCGCCGAGACGCCGCTCTTCCGTGAGAAGCGGCGCCTTGAACGGAGACAGGTGGGACGGTCCGGACCCGGTCACGCCGCTTTGGCGCCGAGGGGCGGAGCCGGGAGGGGAACTTGGGAAGCGGCGCCTGAACCTGGACTTTGAGGGGTTCTGTCTTTCTCGCGAGGATTGAATAAGGGGATGCTTAGAATTACTGTAAGATCTCTTATACCATGATTATGACGTTTGAGATTGAGAACTTGTCGTAGTTCGTCTCAACATCCTTTCAGACCTTTAGTCTGATGTAGTGTAGTGGTTTGATCTACTTCCCAACGGTTTGCAGCCTCGACCGGTCGGAGATCATGGTCGTTTCTTCGTGTGACCATCGGGTCGTGTGAATTGCGTGATCTATCGGCTCGTGAAGTTACTGGGCTTCCACTTCCGAAGTGGAGGACCCAACCGTGGAGGACCACATCGAGATCGATGGGTCGTTGGCCCGCTTGTTTCCACTCCGCAGGGGTCTCCATGAGTTAGGGGATGTGATGAGAAAAAGCGTCACATGCGTCTCATATGCGTCTCATATGCGTCTGGAGTTGAGCAAACCAATGTGTTGTTGTATCCTGCTTGCTTAGGTTCTGATTCCACTAGAGCTTTTTAATGATTTAATGCTATTTAATGAAGGAGTCCACCACTCATTGCGGTGGGTCAGCGTGGGTAAGACCCAGGCCATGGTTCAGGAAGTATTTCCCCATCTTCATGAAGTACATCACTGGTGGCTATGTGGGTGAGGAGGAGGCTGGAACGAGGCTGTTCCAGGTGATCCACGATCCCAAATGCTTCTTGACCAAGAATCGACGAGCCGCTTTGTGGATCCGCGTCGATGTGCCGTGCATGCGAGAAGCCAGATCCCACGAGCCGCTTTGAGTAGGAGTATAGGACTGATACCGCTGGTATATGAATAGGACTGATGGTTCGGACATATACAACATGATACAACTTCGTTCAAGGGAGTTTTGGACATTAATATCTATAGTACTTCGACTTCGGGATGATTTGATAGGCGGATGGTTGCCGGCGCCTCCCAAAGCCAAGAAGACTGGAAACACTGAAAGCCGCAAGGTCCCTAGCCAGAAAGCCCACCATCCTCAAACATCACCATTCCAAACTCCAAGGCCTAAGAGCCTCAGACCTGTTCAACCTTGTAACGGCTCAACCCACCCCCCTTATTCCGAGGCGTCAAGAGTGGCGTCTACTGGTCCTGGAATGGTGGTCCCCGTGAGGGCCGCGGCCTGGAAGCCATGGAGAAGGGGGGCCAAATCGTGGGCGCTGGCGGTGCGGGCGGCGGATGGGAGTCCATTTACGAGAACGACCAGTCGGACAAGGTGCTCAACAAGGAGCCGCCGCAGAATTTTCCTCGATCTCGTTGGACCGTCGAACCGCTTTTGTATATACCCTTCTTCGTTTGGTTGCTGGGAAGGTTTCTGGTTTGGTTCATGGAAAATGATGGAGCAATGCGAGTACACCCCAAAGTTGGCTTTGGCTGCGGCTAAAGTAGTTTGTAGACTCTTGAGGACCATAAACCCTCCCATTGGAATTGGACATGCTCTTCGAAAGGGGGGGGTTTATGGTCCTCAAGAGTCTACATTAGATTGGATCACAGATGGACAAACAATGCAGTGGCTTAATGACCTCATGGCCTGTTAGCTGTGAACGTGATGTGCATTGCCAGGACTTGATGCAGAAGCTTTGGCAGGAGACCAACGCCATCACTGGTGCCAAATGGCCCAAGGCATATCAAGCCAAGTCCCCTTGTTTCTCGTCTGGATGTGCTCGTTCGCATGGCACCACGACATTTCAGCTTCCTGGAATTGCCTGTGGGTGTTTGGAATTTCTTGAAGTGGTTCGGGTATGCGGCAGTCCAGCGTCGTGAGGAAGTCAACTTTTCGATTGCCGCTCTTCCTGTGAAAGCATGGGGACCTCCAAAACAGTGGACGCTCATGTTGGTGCTTTCATGTTCTCTCGATCTACGTAGACGGCCCGAAGGCCTTCTAGATATCTTGAGGATTTTTTGAGGTGCTTACACTCCAGCAGGAGTGCCCACCTCATCATAGACCTTGTGGTTGGACCCTCTTCAACTTGCTTTCCAACCTCCATTTGCATGGTGGCACGGCGGGCGAGACAAGCAATCCAACAGACTCAGAGCACCCAGGTCCTACATTGAAAGTCGTGGGTGCTGCAACCTCCTTGCTTGGCATCATGGAAGAGAAGGCGGGGGGTTGCTTTGATTCAGACTTTTGACTAATTTATTTAAGATGATTTGATGCGGGATCCCTTTGACCAGATCAAGTTCAAACAGTTTCGGCATAGCTGGCGCGCCCCTTCAACTGCAACTAACTGTACAGTCCTTATGTAGCACCCAGATGTCGCATGTAGCAACCCATTCTCAAGACTCGAGACATCAACCTTTTGATTACAGTGGTTTCAGAGTAGATGGCACAATGCCCCATGTCGGTGGTTTATATCTAAATCCCATCTAAAGCACATAACAGATCATAACAGCAGTAAAACCTTTTTGAAACACTCTATGAAACACACCTTATAAGGTTAAGAAAACACTGTTAAACACTGAATGAAAACATGGTTTGCCACCGGTCCAGGCCCGAATGAAGGCCTCCAGGAACGGCGAGGGCGCCAAGATCGTCGCGGATAAGACCCTGCCGAAGGAGGAGAGACGGTCCGTTCTATGTGAGGAACACGTAAGGGCTATTGAGAATGCACAGTTGGGCTATTCGCATGAAACCAGTCGAAAAAACTTCGGGATGATTGGGATGTCCATTTGTATTTGTTTCATGGCACTGTGTGCATGCAGCGTGCCATGCTTTGGCCAAAAGAACTTGGCGGCCTTGCGCTGTGTTGTGCATTTGCCCGGTTTCTATGCCGCTCTTTCACGCAGTTCAGGAGAGGCGAAAGAGCTTGGAAAAGATGCTTGCGGCATTGGATAAGACCCCCACAGACCCCGAAGAACTGGAGAAGGACCTCTTGCGCACTAGCGGCCACGTGCCCGACAGCGTCTTCAAAGGCTCCAAGGCGGGGGGAGGCCGTGGCGGACGAGGCCTTGGAGGCGGATGAGGCGGATGTCGATGGATTCACCTTCGAGGTGCCTGAGCTTGACGAGCCGGAGAACAAAGAGCCACCCAAGATGATCAAAGGACATGAGCTCTTGGGTGACACTCCTGTGGTCTTCCAGCCCCAGAATGTCATGACCATGGCACGAGCTGGTCAGGCACTCAGTGAAGTGGCATCTCAAGCAGATGTCTTCATCCGCTACAAGTGCAAGAAGGGCAAGTGCAAGACCTGTGCTGTGAACATTGATGGCAAGTGGGTCTCGGCTCTCCGGACTGGTTTGACCGTTCGAAGTCACGAAGGGCTAGGGGATCATGAAGGGCTCATCGCCTGAAGGGCCATTGAAGCTCTTAGGCTGCCTACATCTTAGATGGGCTCTAGTCAAGCTTCTTCTTGTGCTCCGTCTCAGGTCTTAAATCATGTTCTGCGTCGTTATGGAAGATTCAAGTCCTTTCAGTACGACATGCACATGTCATGGACTGCATCCCTTAGGGTGTTGACCCACAGCATTAGTTTGCATTTGTATAAGGATGGCACACAACCCAAGAAACACAATAAGATCAATAAGGTTACCTGTTACCTATCGACCCACCGACCTACCTTGCCTGCCCAACTAGGACAGATACATACTGGAGTGCACTTTGTTTTGATGTTTGAGTCGATTGTAGTCTAGTGCCACGATGAAATAGAATGGACAGTTCGCATCTCGGACGACTTCCGTCGCACGCCCACGGTGCCAGTGAACACATGGACGGATGTGCCAGGCTTGCCAGACAAAGATCCCCCGGCAGACGGAAAGTGGAAAGAACTTCGAGGTCCGTGTGCGCCAAGTCTCTGATGCTCACAAGATGGCCGAAAAGGCTGGGAGGGCCCTGATCGGGTCTGAATGACCAAATCGAATGCGCTCTGTGGTGCATGTTCTGTCTGATGGGCGAGGGGCCGTTGCATGTGACGTGGTGTTTTGTTGACATCACAAAACTGCAAGAACCACAGAGCCCACGAAAGATATGTTAAAAGAACCTTCAATGCAAGGGTTTTCTAATAAATACATAACATAAATAAACAAAACAAATATATATATATATACATATATATCCACCAGAATCAGAAAGACACCTTGCACCACCTGCAAGTGTGAGGTGGTTTGTCCTTTTGTGCATGAGCTATGTTTGACTCCAAGCATCACTTGTGAAAGCACCGTAGGAGTCTGACGTGTGTTTGGCTGTTCCGCAAGCGGACTACTGGTGAGGCGGCCTTTTTCACTCCCAAATCCTTTGCGGACGGAGTGGTGAACAATGGCTTGGGGACACTGGGCGTACGTCGAGAGGCCGTACTAGTCGTGGCCGTCGGTGGATGTGCGGTTGGGACGCGGCACCCTGCTGTCCGTTGTTCGTGCGCCCGGGGCCACATGAATAAAAAGTCCAGTAACAAAGTCCGGTGGTTAACGTTTGTTTGGATGGCCGATGTTGTCACGCTCTAGCCGAGATTTGAGAGCTGATGACTTAGTTTTATCTCATATGTTCGAAACGTGAACACCCAATTTGATCCAATCTGTCCGATAGTCCATATGTTTGAAGAAAATTGCATAGAACAATGTGGGGCCCCAAACACCGACCAACTCCAATGTGTATTCAGTGTATTACTGGCTGCTGGTTACAGTAAGATATGTGTTCCCTCAGTTCCCTCATAGACTCATAGTCAATGACTTTGCTCCTGATTAATGTTGATTGATTTACCCCTCATGGTCAATGACGTTTTTCCTAATGTTGATATCCTCATGGTCAATGACTTTGTTCCTCAGTATGTTTTGTCATGTCATTCACTGTCAATGTCCATGAACCACCCACATGTGTCAATGTCCATGAACCACTGTCAATGACACGCCGCCTTTCGCTGTTGTGAATCAGTCATGATAATCCAAGTCCTGTTTCTCACGATAATTCCTACCAAAATTCAAAACAAAAAAACACAACAACATTCACATAGCTTAACCAGCGGCCAGTGTATGTTTTTCTTTTTTTCAGATTTCACTCCGCACTTGTCTCTGAATTGCATCTCTAAGTTCTGGCACCGATCTGCGGGCATTAGCCACGAGCTCTCAGTGAGCCATGCGCCTCCCAGGATGGTGGGCTTCGTCAAGGAGGCCTTTGGTGCCGATCCCGACTTCCAGGCGCCCCGGGCGGTCAGACGGCTGATCTACCGGCTCAAGTTGAACTGGGCCGGTTGAGAGAATGAATGAGAATGATATAGGTCCCGAACTGTTCACCAAGGGCTTGCCTCCCAATACCTCCCATGCAACACGGTGTTGTGCACAATTGGGGTGTTCTGTCGAAAGTGCTTGGTGTGGCATTCCCTTGCCACAAGTCATGGAGGTCGGAGTGTGAGCGCTTGGTGTGACACCGAGTCAACTTCAAAGCCGCCACCCTCGCCCTACCGAACTACTGGTATTCGTAGCATGTCCTAGCAACCCCAGCGGTCCTGGCAGCTTTCATCAACACCGGTGGTTTTCCAGGTTCGAATGGAGCGCGAGAAGAAGGTGGAAGAGCTTCTCGCCCAGAGGCGACAGTCTTTGAAGGTCAAGCAGTCCACCCTGCGTGGAGGCAACGTCCCTCATGTGCAGGGCATGCCAAGCACGCCACGCTCTGAAACAGTGGATGAGCATGGCCGCGAGTTTGTGGTCCCGGGCGTTGCTATGACGGCCGCCTTCATGTTTGCACTGATCCAGAAATATTTGGCCCAGATGGGTTGAGACAGTTGAGACATGGACGGCTCTGCGTAGGGCTTTGAAGAACATTTAGCCATAGCCATAGCCATTTGACAGCAGAGGAGCGGACTTTGGCAGCTCATCATGTTTTTGCTGTTTCTTGCCCGGAGTTTTGAGCAGTAGGTATGACTGGGCAAATAGCTGGACTGTGCCAAGAGAAGAGCTGTGCCGAGCCCATAGCACGCAAAGCAGGATGAAGTGGCTTGCACTTTTCCGCATTTTTTAACGGACCATCTGCGGATGAATCGCTTGCCGTAGCAAATGTGCGGCTGCTGCTTCTGAATCCTCTGAACCAATAGCGTCCTTAGTAGAAATGCCCGTTGTTACTAGTAGCTTCTTGTTACTCTTGTTCCTAGTAGTAGGGCCAGGCGCGCCCCTAGTAGCGTCCTTGCTCCGTGCGTAGCGACGCCCTTTGCTACGTTCTTAGCTTGTTACGTTCGTAGCGATGGCCTCCAAGCTACTTGCGATGGCCGCCGAGCGTCCTTGACCGAGCATTTCTTCGAACCTTCCGGCTGCTTCTCGATCCGAGGATCTCTTGGCGAGCGAGGCCATTGGCTCCGAGGCGCCACGTGAAAAACACGCGCCGGTGCCGAGCGGCTCAGGGCTCCGCGACGTCGCTGGCGATGTGGTCCCGAGTTGGTCCGTGGGTCATGTTGGATCGACCTGGAACTTATGAACTGCTTGATCTTGATCTCAAGATTCACTGTGGAATTTGATGTTATGATTTATGCGTATTTATGCATATGTATACAATACTATAAATACACCCTAGAAGTCCAAGGACGGCTATTGTTGCCACTGTTCACTACAGGATCTTCATTTTCGGGTGACCGAAATATATTATTGTCAATTTGTTTCTTTTACAATCATGGTGGATATATCCTCAAGAAATCACAGGGGTCATGGTATCCCATAAGACCCACCCCCTATATATCCTTTTAGTCTTGGACTTCCAGGGGTAAATATATTTAAATATACATCAGATTGTTAGGGCCGCCCAGCTGCGAGGATGCGAGGAGGCGGTGAACCTGCTACAGCAACCATAATGAGAATCATGAGACAGCAGCTGGTACAGTCTCTTTTGTCCTTTGGGTTTTTGGTCTTTAGCCGGCTGTTGCACTGTGAACCCCGCACAGGCCTAATCCGTGCATCCCCACTTGGCACCGGACTAGGCGATTTCCAGGGCATCAGCAGACGTCGCGACAGATCGTGACAGTACGACACCTATGGCAAGTTTGGAATTGTGGTCACTCTCTCAGATAGTTGCTTCAGTTCATTTCGATCCCCTTACGGTGGGGGGAGCACAGCTGCGCTGGAGCGAAGCTACGTATCATTGAAACCGATCATTGGGCTCCAACCTGTGTCCGAAACAGTGACTGCTTTGGGAAGACTGAGCTCCTTCGCTCCAAAACAGTCACCGCCCACCACTTGTGGCCAGGTTCTTCGCCGCTTGGGCTTGGGCCTTGGAGGCTGCGGGCCACTCCTCGCGACCTCCGGAGCACTGAGCCGCTGCTTGGGCGCTTGGATTGCTGGGCGCTACCCGTGCTCGGGATGGGAGGGTGATGGAGGGTGAGAGGGGAGGTGGGGCCGAAGGGATCTGCATGGAAATGCATGGAATGTGATGAATGTGGTATCAAGCTTCGATTTTGGAAGTTGAGAGTTTTGGTCAGTGAAGCATGTAGACATTGGATGGGGGAGGTTCCAAGTGCGGGGATGCTGGTGTGACACAGTAGAGTCAACCCCTTGACCAGTTCTTGTTTTCGTTATTGATTTCTATCTATTTTGAGGCTGCTCGATTTAGTTGATGCGCGAGTTCTTTTTTCCATGGTAGGCTGGTTCAGATGAACGTTCGCGCTGTCACTCAGCTCTCACCCTAGATTCCCTAGATTCTCTCCAAATTGAATGTTATCGGCATAGGTTGTGCTGGTTGCAGTTTCGATGTGCTTTCGCCACTTGCGGTATATCCCGGTATGAATTCCAACCAAGACATGGCGAGGGCCCGGGAGGAGAGGAGAACGGGCGTTTGGTGTTGCCCATTTTGTTTGGCCCATTTGGTGAAGTAGAAGAACTGGATGTTGCAGTCACAAGAGTAGCTTTACAAAGAGGTTTGATTTGTCTTCGCTCTGCAGGTCGAGACTGATAGGTGTTTGACCACTGACCACTGGAGAGGTACAAACTATGCTTGGTGGGAGGTGAGGCAGAAGGCTTCACCGAGCCGCATCGCCGAGCCCTGTGCCGCATGAGCAGTCTTGATGTGAGAAGCTTGGCGGAATCCGAAGGAGTTGATGAAAGATGACAGTCTAGCAAACCAAGCGGTCAAATAAGTAAGTAATATATTGTTGCATGAGCTAAGCTTGATCCCAAAGTAGTAAGCTGCAAAGTCTTGGAGAAAGCCATCACATCATTCACGTGTTTGCATGCTTGCCGCTTATTACATCGGCAGCCCCCCGCCTATTCAGTGATGTGGAATTATGATAAATATACTTCAAGGCATATCTTTAGGGTCTGTCCTGTCCCATTACCTGCAACAGTCGGAAAACAGCTATCACAATTATTTTAGAGAAAGGCCCATACCAACAATCATCATCCACTGTTACTGGTAATAGATGTAATAGGATATGCCCAAGGTATGTATTTCATTGATTTTTTTATTGTATATCTTGTGCCTTTTTGTGATGTTTTTCAGTGGCACCTTTCCCAACCCTCCCCCGACTACCTCAGCCTTTCACCAAGGTGCCGAGGCATCGTCCGCCACGGGTGCTTCCGCCAGGTGAGTGGCGCGCATCGCGGGCGCGACTCGGGGGCGTTCCAAGTCGGCGCACCCTGGTTGTAGAGGATCAAGGTCGATTGGACATGATACATGCTGGTGACGACGCCAAGAAAGAGACCGCCTTCACGGCTGGTTAAGGCCAACCAGGACGTTGACCAGGACGTTCACTCATCCATGCTGATTTGACTGTGGCTCATGGCACCGGAGGACCTTGGTTGACTACCATTCATTCATTCACTGACGGCGGGTGGTCGATGTCACAGCGAAGGTGACAGTCGGTAGACCGGCGTGTGCTCATTGCAGCGGTCGCGATAAGTCATTGGCTGTCCGGACCGGTCGGTCGGCAGCGAAGCGCGAAAGGGCCCCGGCTGCCACTTCCCAAGAGCACAAAGAAGCGGTGAAAAACAGAGATGAAACAAATTCACGCTCAGAGCTCGAGGAATTTGCAGGCGCGGTGCTTGCTCCAAGCCATTCATAAAGTATTTGGTGAACCGGAGGGCCGCCGCCAGTGTAGGCGAAGTCATCCGAATCCAAGCTCCAAGGGGCAACCCAACCCAACTGTGGTCAACATGGTCCGTGCAACGTGATCAATGCAGGTGTCAGATATGAGGGCGGCAAAGCCCCGGCACCAACCTGTTGGAACGAGCTAACGCGCACATTACACCAAACTCAATCATCCAGATTCCTCAGCTGGTCATGGGAACCTGACCGAGGGAGGGCTGGCTTTGCTTTGGGATGCCAAGAAGATAATATGGACCTGTGATGCTGGAGGCTCGAAGCAAGTGTGAACGGGGCACAAGTCCGACTGCATCAGAAAGGATGGGCTTGTGTCCTACTCCTTGCAAACGGCATTCGGCGTCCAAGGGCTGAGCGACTGTGTGCTGTCCATCCACCGGCAAACTCATGGAAATCTGCTCGGGGCCACACTGAATCAGGGGCCTCTGGTGTGGGCCATGTGCCAAACTGCTGTCGAAGCAAGTCTGCTTTGTATGCTAAGATCGTTTGGGTCCCTGAGCACTCATTCGCAACCTGGTATGATTGCTGTGAGCATGCATTCAAAATCCTTACAGGGGCGCTGCGCACTGCCCGATTAGGGCCAGACCGGCACGAGGCGCCCGGCGGAACGGTGCATAACAAACCGGCGTCTTCTGGATGCAGAAAACGAAACTGCCCTGAAAGGCTGCTGGAGACAAGGAATCCTCTGAGGCCCTGACTGCGCAAACGCTAATCTCAAAAGGGGGGCATTGTGGCAACCGCACGGACATGACATATCGAAAGTTGCATATGAGTGCAAAATGCACGAACATGGGCTGGACAATGAGAGCTGCCGGACATCATTGCCCTTTGCTGGATCTAGGAGCTTACTCAGTTCAGCCTCGGTGACCTGCAATGCGGCCTCATCCTCAGGACTCCAACTCGGCCACCATGGAATGACCTGCCCCACCGTGCGAAAGTCCATGTCTCGGAAGGTTCGAAATGTCCTGCGGCTGGTAAGGACAAAAGGTGAGCAGAGCCCACCAGCGTGTGCGTCGACAAGCCCAAGCACGATCGAGGGACAATATGGTTTGGCTAACATCTAATTGCATGTGTGCGGCGAGTTGCCGAATGCCGTCTTGAATGAACGGCGCGTGCGAGGCATTTGGAACACACTCCAGTAATCTCCAGTACTAGGGCGGCGCCTTGCTGTTCCCACATGAGCTTCAAGACTTCATAGAAGACATCCGATCCAGGGTCCCGGGCGCTCAATGAATCTGGCATGCAAAGGGGGGTTAATGAATGTCCAGACAAGAAGGCTTTTTCATACCCAACAACTCTCCCGCAAGGCCAATACAGCCCAATCCGGCGCAAGCTTCTTTGATTTCTAGAGGGCTCAAAATATCGGGAAGGACAACCAGGTGTGAACTTTCTGAAGAATACAATGTCACTACACCCTCGACGATGGCTTTCAGCCCATAGCCCATCACCCGGGAGTCTTCTGGGAGCGGAGCCCCGCACCATTTCATCAACTGGCCGTGCGCCAGAGCAACCACAAAGGAATCCTGCCGGACCTCGAAGGCACCGCTCCACCTGCACGAGGTGCTCATGTGAGCGACCTAAACCTCAAGTTAGCTGCCCCAGCCAAGCCACTGGGAGGCCTTGAAAAAATTGCACCAAAAGGCAAACAGAATAGACTCTAGACTACCAAACGTGGTCCAGCTACCAAACATCAACCAGGCTCCGGTGCCAGGGCCATGACCCACGGCATTATATAACCTTATCTCCCAGGCTCATCGTTGCGCCTGAAGCGGCATTGTTTTGAGAGGCCTTGGCGTTGGGAGCCGCCCATGCGCTTCCCCCGCGCCTTCGCTGCCGCCATCGGGGGTGGCACCGAGCTGTGCGCGTTTTGGATGCTGCAAGATCAGAACAACACAAAAGAAGACAAATGCCCGTCAGTTGTTTTTTGGGGGGTGGAGACTTGTGCTCGCAGAAATGCATGGAAGGTAGTAATGCGATGCATGATGGAGACTTGATACCGTGGATAGTTTCAACATTTTTAGAAGGTCCAACTTAAGAAGTGACTAGTGATGGAGCCAGAGGTCAGGCCGCGTTTGATGAGTGGAAAGATGTGGAAAGGCTCAGGGCTGGAGAACTGCATTTCCCTCCTTACACATCGCAACATGGCCACCCAGGCAAAATCGCAAATTAGATTGTTGCAATGCCGTAATATTGAACGTTCTGTGCTGTGGAGAAATGTGTTTGACACCGCACCGGTTTTGTACTGTACGCCCTTTCCGCGTGTTTCTCAATCTTTGTGGAGTGCAGGTTGGTTTGCCAGAATTGAACTGATACAACGGGGAATTTGATGGTATTTGCAAGTCCCTGTTGGTGTCGCAGGTGTGTCATTGCTTTTTCGCAACACGGAAAACCACTGTCGAAAGAATTGCGTATGGGGAGGACACCTCATCACCAGATTTTTGAACGCCGCAAACCCCGCTGGAGACCGACCAAAGCTGACCAACTATTTTTGTACAAAGGGCACTGTGACAAATTGCTCAGAGATCGAGGTGCCAAAGAGATCATAAACAACAAGTGAAACTTCCAGGTTAGTTTCAAGACTCTTGAATCTGCATCATCGTCCACATAACAATCAGCTGACCGCTCACGCACATGTTGCCATCTGTCGCTGGCCGATGTCCAGATGGCTTGGAGCCCGGGTTTTCTTTGGCTCCTGGCCCAATGCAGCTTCCATTGCGTGCGTGGGAACCCCGGTACGCTCGGTGGGATCCGATGGACGCGATGCGCTTTGAACGAGGTTTTGGGGTCGAAGTCTGAACTGGAAAGCTTCTGGCAAGACTATGTCTTGCACTGGTCCAGTCTTCACATTGACTCTGGAGCCTCTCTGGAGCTTGCGCGCTTCTTCATGAAATGGACCGAGATATTGACCCAGACGAAAGAGGTTTTACGTCGCTTGTGCTGGTTTTAAATCCCTCATGTTTGATTCTCCCTGATCCCATCTGATCCCTACGAGCTTCCGTCAGCCTTCGAAACACGCGGCCCTGTCAGCTCCACACGTCCAGCCGCCACGAGGATCGGTGGCCGAAAATTGCCTCTTCGGAGTGCTCACGGTGCTCCTGCAAGCGCTTCCGGCCATCGACTACGAGAAAGGCCGCCATGAAGCGACGGACGTGCTGAAAGTGGCTTCGGATCCTCAGAGAAAAGAGAAAAGAAAGATGACTTCGGACCAAGAGTCGACAGCTATTATTGGGAGATTGCTCGGATAACGGAGGTGTTTGAGTGGAATGTTACAAAAGCTACACTTAGACTGTTGCTGTTTGAGTAGCCACGGCTGGGCTTTTCAGAGGCTAGTGACTTCCCTGGCCCTGATGAGCTGTTCAGGATTTGGTGGCGATTTTTCAGGAGCAACCAGATCGTGAAAGAATCCGATCAAACAGCATCGCTGATGGTGACCTGGTGATGTTGTAAGTCGGGTGGTGACTGCCACCTGACAGTGTTTGCTTTAAAACGTATATATATATATTTAATATATATATATATACATATATATATATTTCTTTGTGTGTTGTCTTTGTGCCATGAATCAGGTTGGGATGTGGACAGCTTGCTACGTACCACCCGCCTGTATGACACCATCCTGGGAAGGAGCAAGCCCGCGAAGCCCAGCACAACTGAATGCGGCCTGAAGATTTACGTGTACCCACCTCCACAAGCTATGGCTGCTCAGACTTCGAGGGATCTTTTGCACGAGCCATCACAATCGTACTTGACGCTGGGCAAGTTTGGGATTGGACTATGCTGTTGCCTCAGTCGTGGAATGTGAATCCAACTTGAGCGGCTTTCAGCGTGCCAACCCACAACAACCCTGAGAGTTTGATGGTCTTTGGTGAGAAGGAACTTCTTTGGGTTCTTTGGGTAGGTCTCCGTGTCCTATTGGGAACAAGATTGGGATCAAAGAGTATGGAACATGTCAGGGACTTCCACCCATTCCGCATCAGAGTGGGACCGCGAGAGAGAGAGAGAGAGAGGACAACACGAATTCAGCATTTTCCAGCTGTATCCACAAGGACATGAAGACGAAGGGGAAGTAGCATTGAACCTGGTTCATCATTATTTTGACAAATTGTTGGCATTTATGCACGAAATATCGCCCTTATAATAATAATATGTTTTAATTTCACGTCGACCATTTTTTCGAGCAAACATTACAGTTTGGACTCTATCTAGCAGGATGCCCTTTGAGATGGAGTGGGGAAGAGCCAGTTCACCGTTCACCAGACAGGTGCTTCTTTTCATGCCAGGACTTGATCCATGAAGGAACCATGGACTCCAGGGAAAGAATATCCAGGTTTCATGGATGAGGAGCCAACACGGATGACTCAAACCTTTCCCAAACCCTCCCAGACTGACCCTGATTTCCCAGATGTTCAGGGCTGCAATGGCCAAGATGCCGCTCCAGTGCCTCTTCGGGATGTATGGCACAGAGCTGCTCTTCCATCGGCATTTCCTGGACCTGACCCAAGACTGCGGTGAGGTCAAACCGGAGGAAGCGGACCTCTTGGTGGACTGAGCTGCGCTTGGCCGGTTGGGTGATGGTCTAGGGTCCAGGCCGGGAGGCTGGAAGATCCCAAGAAGGCGAGCTGCGTCCACGAAGGCGTGTTTTCTTTTTGGATATAGCCTTTGGTTACTGATCAAGTGGTTTGGCTCTGGGGTTTGACAAGGAATTGCATACCGGGATGCAGACACCCATGACACCCATAGAGATGGTATTCGGAGCACACTGGCCAAATACTTCCCCATCCAGGTACTACTAATTGTGGAACCTTACAAAGCTGAGCTAGGCGTAGGCGGTAAGCTGTGGATGAGCTCCCTTCTATCATGCTGAGCTGGTGGTTTGCAGGAATGGTTTATATTGTCACTGATGATGCCAAGAGGTTCATGTATGTTCATGAGTTGAAAATAGCAAGAAAAGAGGTCCAACCCACCACACAGATCCACGGATGTTGTTCACATGTCCTTTCACCCACACAGATCCACCTGTATGTTCAGGGATGTGACGGGGTACACATGTTCCAGAACTACGGCCATTTTGGGTTGTAAACATATTGACGATCAGCAAGTTGTGGCATGTTGTTCAAAGGTCGTTCCCTCCTACTTCAAGTGCATCGAGGTGCCTTGGGGCTGATTCGAACTGTTGGCACCGGGAAGGGCATGGAAGTACCTTTGCTTCCCATGGTAGGAGGAATGATGAGGAATGCACGATTTTGGGGTATATCCATTTGACTTCTTGTCAGTAAGATCCAAGGTTTGATTGTTCTATCCTCTTGAGTGGCTTGGTAGACTTGAGGCTCCCCCCAGGAACTCTGCGTCCCTGCTTCTCACATTGAAAAGGTCAGTCCATCGAGATTCTGACAGGTTCTGAACTACTTCGACCATTTCAACACCGATGATTCTGAAGCTGCCACCTTGTTCCAGCAGACCCTGCAGTATTTGCATGAAGTCGGTGATGGCGAATGGTTCCGACGAGGGGGTGCAGATCATGTCTTCTTATTCAGTTGGGGTCGTCGCTTGCCATTTCCGCTGTTTTCTTTGGGGGGTTCTTTGACCACATGCTTGCCCATCTCATGTCAGTGCTATTTCTTGATTTGGGGGAGGGGACATACAGAGAAAGAGGCATGTTGAGGACAACCGTCAATTGTTTGAGAGCTTTTGCTTTGCATAGGGAAGGGGTTGGTGTTTGACGTTTTCTGATGGCAATTTTGGATACACATAAAAAAGATCGTTGGAATATATATATATATAGGAACATTACAAGCCACCCCTTGACCAAAAGCCAGGCTTCGTTGTGTTTTGCAAATTTTCTCCATAGCACATCCCATTGACCACATACGTCCAAGATTTTAAGGACTAGAGGCTAGAGGACCAACAAATAAGGACAGTTCTCAACGTGTGTCAATTTCTCTTCACTTTTTTGGGCGATCATTCCATTTCTGGCTGCTCTATGACTGGACTGCCCATGTCAGGTCACCCGTGCCGCATTCCAGGGTGGCGTGAGCCCTTGGCATCCGCCATCCAACTGCAGGTGGAAGACCATTGTCATTTGGCCAACAGATTGTTGTATGTCAGGTATGTGTTGGGCCTAGCGATGTAATGCCAAATACTATACATTACAAATAGATTGGATATGTGAATTTCTTTGCATTTATATCATATATATATATATTTTTTTTGTAGGCCTTTGCTTTTTGACCAATTCTAAGGTTCAGGTGTCGCGCCATGGGCAACATGTAGGATCGTTTCGGATATTTTCTTGGCTCTTCTTTGAACAGGTGAAGATTTGAACACAGAGACGGCCCAATCCTCCTTTAATCGCTGGAAAGATATCATCATCCCTGGGCATATTGATCAGTGGCGTGCTGAAGTGCTACGGCAGCAGAACCAGCCTTTGGAGTCGCGCGATGTGCTGGTCTCATTTCATGGCCGATATTCTGGGAACACAGAGGCTCAGCTGCAAAACGCACGCGAAAAAGGCGAATTCTCCCAGCCATCAAAAAAACCATATTTGTTTTGCGTCACGGGTGGTTGGATGTTTTCTTATTTTCTACGTGAAGGATTTCTCGTGACACTGGCAGATGCCAAGCCAGGAGAGCTACGAAAATGTGACCGTCCGCAATTGGATCATGCGGGATCTCGCCGGGCTTCCTGGCGTGAGCTCTTCAGCCGGCGAAAACCCTCCATTCTTCGCATGGTTTGGTGGAGCAGATTCGCATGTTTTTGGGTTGCGGCCAAGGGCCATAGCTTACACCAAACCATGGTTACATGGAGGGGAGAAAAGCTTCTTTTTGTGATTGGGGGGGGGTGCTTAGAAGCAGTGGATGATCGGTTGTGACCATTGGATTCGGTCGCCTTATTCCAAAAAAATCCTGTTCGTTCATGATTCATGACAGATTCCTTTTTTGCACACTTTGTTCTTGCATGGTCATATCTAGCCGAAGAACCCACAGCTACTAGGGGTACTGCAGGTCCGGCAGGTTTTTCAGCGCAGGTGTGGGCGGCTTTGTGGAAGGGTATCACTCTCTCATGGGGCGCTCTCGCTTTTGTTTGGCACCCCGCGGAATCACACCCTGGACGATCCACTTGTTTGTGGCCATGCTGGCAGGCTGTATCCCGGCCACCTGGTCGCAGCTGCGCGGCGCACAAAGTTGAGCCTCAAAGTATCGAAATGGGGAGAAGAAGGTTGAAGGGAGAAGTACCTGATCAGCCGTGTCCCATATTTAGCAAGGTACCTGGCATGTCCAGGCAGAGCGTTTGCAGAACATGCAGTTGGGGAGGCTGTGGTTGATGTTCGGAGAGATGGTTTTGGAGCTTAGGAAGGAGGTCAGGGATGCCTTTGTTTCCTTACTGTTCTCATCACCCATAAATGATAAATCATCATTAAAGGTTGGTTGCTTGTGAGACCTCAGTTGTGTTGTTTTTGCTTTAGTGGTTACATCGGAATTTGCAAGCCCTGACCGACAGGTCGGTTCACGTCGTCTTCGTCCGCATCCAAAAAGGTCGCGGAACCGACGCCGAAGCGACGACCAGAGGTGATCTTATCAGATGATTTGGAGGTGCCCTTCCAAGAGCTTCTGGATTGGACAAGCTTCTCTGTGAAATGGCCCTCGAAGCAAACTGGTGAGCACCTTGGTGCAGACGTAATTTGATGAGAATTCGGTGGAGATATATAGCTGCTATTGTGCTGGTTTAGCTCTCTGCCATTGGGGGCGGTGGCCATGGTAAAACCATGCTTCCTTGATTCGTTTTTTTAAAATAAGTAAGCGGGTGTACTTGTTCCGTTTTTGCTGTAGACGCTTGCCTTACTGACCCAGTCAGATGTCAGAAGAGATGGCCTTTGAGCTGGGAAAGGCCAAGAATTCAACTCATTCGGGCAGCTGTTTGAGCTGTTCGGCGAAGAGCCCTCAATGCCCCTTCTAATCCATAGAAATCCATAGCATAAACATACACCCAGATCACAGCGAGGCATCGTAGTTTGCACGATTCTTCCCTTAATATCCTTGGAGCCTTCCCGGAATGATCAAACTGCCGAAGCACTGTCCACTGCAATCCTGGTATGAGTAACCCAACTTGTTCTGGGCTTTGGGCACTGGGCGATCGCATTTGGGATTGGCCGAGCCTCCAGAACTGCATTGACCCCGCTCAGTTTCGTGTGTGTTTATTCATGTGCCATGGTTCATTGGTATCACCTGACATCACTCAGACCGAGTAGTACATCAGGCTGAGCGGTGGTCACCACACGGCACGCTTGCACCAGCACGCTTGCACCAGCCGTTCAGGCTCTACCAGTATTTGCGTAGCATACCTTTGGAGATGGTCTCCGCGATGAAGGCGCAGGTGGATCGAACGGCCTGCTGGTTTGACTACTACTCCGTGGAACCAGGAGAGTCGGGATGACGATGATGACGTTGGTTGAGAAGTTTCCTTTGAACCAGGCGTTTCAAGGAAATTGGATGAAATTAGTGGCCTAGTGGCAAATATCATGTAACATCATCTAACGAAAATTAAGGTCCTCAACATTCCCCAACGAAAACAACATGTTTTTCATGTTTTCCCCCCTATATATTATGTAATGTTATTCCAGGGAGTGCCCGTGAAGCACCTTTTTGAAACAAAGGGTCTTGCCAGAATGTTGATACTTTAATGATAGGGAGGTTAGTTAGCTTGATAAAGCTGATGAAGACACAACCTCGGTAGTTTCCAATTCACAAATTGAAAAGCATTGGATCAACAGATTGGTTGAGGTTGAGACCAAGAGTATCTCGGTGGAGAAAACGTATGATGGTTTGACAAAGGGTGCTGTATGCAACATGCAATGTGTTTAGTGCTTGAATCATCAACACGTGATGTTGGGAATCGTTTTGGCTTACCCAATGTTTCAAGTTTCAAGTATTTGTTGGACAGGTTGAGCTCCCACATGCACTGACATGCACTAGCCATTTTTTTTTGTTGAACCTTGGCTAGCGGCTAGCATGAGTTTGTAAGGTTTCCTGGTACCTGCGATCAATCAAAGCGGGGAATCAACCAAAGAGTGCAATGCCACTTCCATCCATGGTCACTTGTACGCTTCTACTGCTTTAAGGCACATGGGTAATCATAGATGTGCATAGCATGAGTTTCTTATATTCACCGATCTCATCTTTTGCTCGTGTATATATGTTTGCTCAGAAAACACGCCAGGATGCAGCCCCTTTGTTGCAGTCTTGTCACTGCTGCGGCGACGTGTGGAGCAGCGTCCCAGCTTCACAGGGCACTTCTGGGGTCCTGTGTGACTCGTGACGAGGTGGGGATGTGGTGGGTAAACCCATACCAAGTAGCAGGAAACGCCGGTCTCGGAGAATGCAAAAAAACACTATAGCAGCTCCCATGACAAGCAGTCATGTAGTTGGCGAACATTGTAAAGAAATAAACACTTTGGATTAAAGGCTTTACTGGCAACTGTGCCGGCCCGGAAGCTCGACAATATTGATCAGCTGCATCAGCACGTTTTATGGACGCAACGTTTAAATTCCAAGTGAAAATGCATGCAAAGTGTTGGGTGCGGCGCACTCAAACCAAAAGGTTGAAACCGGAATAAACAGACGTAACAGATAGCAGGGCTTGAAACTGGATCTTCCAACAAGAGGAATATATCCAGAGAGCCATTTGGCCTGCCATATTTTTTGGAGCTAAAACCTAAATAAACTATGGGCCCAACACTATACTAAATTGAGGAGAGCCGCAACTACTATACTAAATTGAGGAGAGTCGGAGAGCCCACTCCTGTATGTCCTCGAAAGCTTTGTCAGGTCACTCGACATGAGTGCAGGGGACGCCAGTCGCTCTTGAGCTTAGGAACAGGCTCGGCCGTTGAGGTGCAGGAGCATCGATTGCGTGAGAGAACAGTGACCAGTTTGAACTGGTAGCGGAGCCCCCCAAAGAGGGGCCCGCTCGGACGCGCATGGCTGGTGGGCAGGACAGGAGACTGGCAAGCATGAGGCGGCGGTCAAAAGATTCTCTGGAGATGGCAATGACCCGGAGACAGACTATAGAGTTCTAAGTGCCTTTGCGCCCTCTGAAGAAAACACACAATCCATCAATACATCTCCGCACGAAGTTGAAGCAATAAAAGCTGCACCATTTGGTCTCCAGAGATGTTACGATGCTTTGATCGAGCCGGTCGCTGTGCTGGTGCGTTCATGATCGTTCATTTATGTTTTCACATCGGTCCATTTTCCAGGTACGTGTTGGGCGGTCAGCGCCCAAGGTCTGGCTTCCGACCACGTGGCTTTGTTCCACTGAGTGTGGTTGAGTGCTTCCATGGTGAACAGCAGGTGTGGGGGGGGTTGGAAGACTGGGTGTTTCAGTTTCGCGGTGTTTTGTTGGCGGAATCTAAGGGATGGCTTCGCTGAAAGGGAGAGTCGACAAGCTAACTGGGGGGGAGCGCGTGCAGCTAGTGCTTGTGCCAGGTTTGGGAGACATTGCCTCCAATGCCAACCGCACGAAGAAGTTTGGCTGCTTTGCTTGCGGGCGGATTCTTATATGCACCCTGGCTGGTGACCCTCGACAGGACATCGAGGGGGGTTCAGGGATCCACATACCTGATACCTTCTCAGAAGGCACGAAGGCTGGACCCTCCTGGTGCCTGCAAAAGCAGAGTCTCCAATTACCTTCTCAAAGGGTTTGTGCCTTCCATAGGGATGATGAGAAGATGGGAGGCCAGACGACCCCGGTCAGTTGACTGTAGGCAGATCCAAAGAACCTGGGGTGCCTTCACCTCCCCCCAACTCCAGATCTTGCGACGAAGGCCATTACTTGAAGGGAACCATTTCTGATTTGATTTGTATCACCTTGCTTATTATTGGCTCCACACTCCATTTGGCAAGCTCAACTCGGTCCCGCTTCCAAAGCGGCCAGGACGCGCAAAAAACATGGGCAGGGCGCCAAACGCAAAGAATTTTGGACCAACTCGGCATTCAAATTCCACCATGACCCTCACCAATGAGGCTATTGGCGGTTCAAATGGCCACAAGCCGTTGGCCGTTGCGGAACGCATGCATTTGGTGTCACGGCATTGGGAAGTGCACCTGGGCTCCATAGGAACATCCTTGGTCTAGCGTTCACTGTGCAGGGTTGTGGGAGGGAACGGTGTGTGTCAGGTGGGCTTGGAAGTTAAGTTGTACTCGACTTGACGGAATTAAGATGAAGTAACAAACATATGCAGTTATTAAAATATTTATATAGATATGTTTAGCTTGAAAGAGTCGACAGGGAACTTGATACTGTGGGGTACTGCCTGAACACATCGTGGCCTGGCACTTGGTGTGCCGAACTTGGACCTTGCTGATTTCTTTTGAATCTCAATCTCAGGTGTGGATTATATCCTGTGATGGGGTTGATTTAGGGTGTTCCAATGACCCAGACCATGGACTACTACAGAATCACAGTTTTTTTTGGATCATGGAATGTTGCCTATCATGGCATGCAGTATGCTGCTGGCCTTCCTGAGCAGAGGCTTCCACCCATGGACAAGCCCCGTGAGAATCTCTCGCTGGTGTTGGCGGAGGGAAAGATTGTCGCATCTTGGATTGAAAGTCCAAGATGTAGTTTGTGTAGCAGGGTCATCCAATGACCAATGGGTGTCCAATCAGGCCTCCATTGGGCACTCAGACAGGAAGTGCTAGGTAGTGTGTTGTGTGTTACATCGACTTCTAGGACCTGAAGTCTGTACAAGAAGATGTAGTCTTCAAATCCATGTAGGCTGGATGGTCGTTACGACCAGTCGGTGGATAATGATTTCCACATGTCATGACTGACGTGGCTTCCAAGGCAGTGGGCACACCGGGTGAGGTTGAGCTCTTCGATCCACAGCTTGGGCACTGGAGCCAGCCCCTCGAGCGATGAGAGGGGTGAGCAGCTGTGATGAGAGCAGTTGCGGTGTACTGGATCCCAGCTGGACAGCTTGGCTTTTGGGTGGAGTGGGTTGAAGCAAGCTCTTTGAGTCCACGGCTGGTTGATGGTAGGGAGGAGTGGCCTATGGGACATGTCTGGATCACCAGGGTATTTTTGAGGCAACACATTGTTTAGTGAAAACACATTGTGGGCCTACCATCTCATGTTCCTGTGTGCACATCGGGAATTGCTGTGCTAATGTGGACATGTGCGCACTTGGCATGGTGCGCCACGTGAACCTGGCAGTAAGCCACTCAGCGGAGGGACAGCTCTAGGTCTCCTTGAGTAGAGGCCAAACAAATATCAGCGAATGATTCACCTTTTGAATCCTTTTGACTTCTAGGGCTTTTTCTTCAGAGTGACCATGAGGATGACTCAATGACTCTAGAGTGGCCAGGCTGAAGCAGCCCATCAGCGATCCCTTTGATCCATGGAGCCGAGGCGAAGCAGATTCGGCTGGGAAGATGTCACAAGCATCAGGGCTGTCTAAGTGGCAGCTAGTCCTCCCTGTTGCAGGGTTTGCACCTCCAAATCATGGAAAAAACATATGCAGATCCAATTTCACTGCAACAATAAACCAAGAAAACACAAAGACATCCTGGACATGAAACAACATATATACTGTATATACTACTGTATATATGCACATGGGTCTTCTTTGTGAAGTGATGTTCCATCAGCCTAGTTCTATCAGGTTGCATCGGGAGGTCGGCGTTCAGCACTGGACGCTGGCCAAGGTGCTCCGATGAGGGTGGAGGGACCGGGAAGGACAAAGGGTAGCTTCTTGCGGTCCTATTTGACTGCTATAGTTTGCAAACGGAATTCTAGCCGCACTGGCCCGAAAAAATCACAAGATCTCATGCTCTGTAAAGTCTAGGCGCATAATGGCGCATACAGTATATAACAAAAGCATGCAGCAGGTTTCTCAGTAACATGCTATTTTTTTGTGCCATCGACCTTCATCTATTTGCTATCCGTACGGCCGTTGCCTGTTGTTCAGGCACACGCGCTGCAGCGCCATGGCCACAGACCCCTTTGGGAAGCTCTACGTGTGCGGCGGCTACCGCTTCGCACCTCGGCCGGGTGTGTCCAGGGGTCAGGCGGGATGGGAACAGCGTGTAGGTGAGCTGTGCAGCTGTGCTAGGACCTAGGAACAACTAGGACTCTGAAGTTTCGCAAAAGTGGAGTCCACGCCAGATCGCAGCACTGTGGCCAGAGCATGACGACGTGTAGTTGTTTTCCTCGATGTTCTTCGAGGATTTTGCCGCACACAACATTTATTTGTGCCTAAGGAGTGTAGTAACACGAAGTTACTAGTAGCTCCTGGCATCACTACTACTAGCAAGAAACTACTAAGTTGGAGGCCATCGCTACTACTATATAGTAAGAAGGGTATATTTTACAGCCTTTCATCTCGGTGCAGTGCGTGTCTGTGGGCATTTGGCGCTTGAAAAATGTTTGCAGCTCCACCAGATGTCAACATATTTGGCTTTCGGCTTTTTCTAAAACCAAATTGTATCCAAATATATCCAAATATTTTCAATTAAACATCGCAAAGGTGGTAGCCCAGCAAATGGAAATCTTGAATAATATCACCCCCTAGAACTATAGGACTTTTTTTTTTTTTTTTTGGCTAGGTGCAATTTACAAAATACTTTGAAATGTTCATGTTTTCCTTCTTTAGGGAATTGGGAGAGCCACAAGTGTTGTTTGCCTTTGAAGATCTTCGCTCCCCTAAACCACCCAACAGCATCATTCCAGCGTGCTCATGGGGACAGATGAGTCCAATGCTCCCAACCCCTCCATGTCCGCACAGAATCCTTCAACCCCTCCATGTCCGCTTGCACTGAATGGAACGCCCGTTTCGGAGGACTTTCGCGCCAGCCGTCACGTGGAAGTGGTGGACTTGAAGGAGAACTTCTCTGTGCCTGGACCGCTGCTTGGCCGACAGCGATCTGGAACACATCGGTGGATATGACAGACGGAACGGTTCAGAAGATTTCAGAAGGGCCGCTCAAAAGAGCCAGTCGGTTCACCAAGTTTTTCCGCCTGATCATCTTTTCGGTTTGTAGCAAGAACCCCTGAAAGATCCCTTTTTAGCGTCTTTTTCAGCTACATGGCTTTGCTGGAAGGCGACGTGATCAGCTCTTTGATTCGAGGACCCCCCCAAACTCACAGACGAGCGACGTCCCGCTTCGTCAAAGGCGACGCAGCCAGAGGGCCCTCGAGATGATTTGTAGATTGGGGACCGTGCTTGGAGGGATTCCATAACTTACAAATTGTATCAAAATAATATTACATGTATTTAAAAGTCTTCATTCATCAATACTTCGAAGTGATGATATGAGGCCAAGTATCACTCCATGTTTTGGTATGACCGCCCGGATTTGGTCCTGTACCAACGTCCTTACAATGACCTCGAAGAATGTACTGCCTCCCCGAGAAAATCACAGAGAACGGGCTACAGGATATATGTCAACTGATGTCCTAGAAGCAGGCTTTACCAAATAAAAAAAGAACATACACGCATGGCAAACGTTCCCCAGGTTTGCTGACGCGTGCATTGGTATCCATCATGGAGCCCGTTGATTCTCAGGATTTTGCCAAGCGCGTCGGCGGGCGGAGTGCTGGCGCTCGTGCGCTTGCCCCACTGGTGTGCGCACTGAGATGTCTACGAGTGGAACTTCCCAGCTTGAAATGCATGTGGAAACCGCTGGGCAATAGTGCGGAACTTTGTCGTCCCAATAGAAGGTCAATTAGTCACAACGTTTCACCATGCGGTTGTTTGGTTCTTAAAGAGAACACCCCGAGGCCCAGGGGTCTACAAGGTTTGGCCATGTTTGGTTCTTCGCTAATCTGAACAATTTCGATCTGGCTCCTCGAAACTGATCTCGTCTCAACTCTACTTCCGTCTAGGCGGAAGTCAACGGAGACATAAAGAGACTAAACAAGCTCAAGAGAGCGCTCTTGAACCCAAGAATTCCGAAAGGAACCCGAATCAGGATTGCAGCTGGACTCACAGGGATGTCCAGCATCTGCTGTAGCAGACTGTAACTGTAACAGAAGAGAAGAGAAAGACAAACAGACACTTAACTGGAATTACATGAAGCTCACAAAAGATCACATGAAAGAATCAAAGGAGTTCAAGAGGAACCAAAGAGTTTTTCCACACTGATTCCAAGGGAGTTTTTGAGGATTGAAGTAATATTGCCATGTTAAATGTCAAATGCGATGCACCCGATCTAAAGCGACCGAACATGTCCCAGCATACTGTAGCAAAAGGCACACACAGGACATACAAAAATAGATCAAACATCGAATCACATGGAGCTCAAGAGACCTCGAGGAGAAGAGCCAAAGTCAAGATGAACCAAACAAGTCTTTGTTTTTTTTTAACAGGAAGTGGACGGAGATTCAAGCACAATCTAGAAATGGCATTGACAAAAACAAGCCAAGCAAAGTATGAATCAACATGAGTCAAATTTCAATAAAACAATATCGACGGGCACCAAAAGGAGCAAACAATTGTTTTCAGAGTCTGGCAATCAGAATCCAACGGAATCCAACGAGGCTGCTTTTTCACTGGTGTCCTCACGCCGTGTCATTCCGAGCATCCTGGGTGGCCATGATGCTTTGCCATTGTGAGCATGCGTGAGGCTCCGTCCCAGAAGGAGGATGTTGGCAAGCATTTCTCGGAACATGCCAGAAGATATGCCAGATCAAATGGAAGAGGATATGGCAAGGAGAACATGTCAGGAAATGTGCCTGTTACATAGTAATTGAACTTATATAGATGAAAATGCATGCTGCATATCTCAGAACATATGCCGCTACGAAATAACAGGGTACGGTACGTTCTGTCAAAATGCAAAAGGGTACAAAAGAAAGATGAATCGCAAGTAAAAGCATATGCTAGCTCACATTGGGGGGGGGAGGGTGGATCCAACATCAAGAGGTTAGTACTGCATACCGTGTTTGGGAGCCATTGGTTAGCCTGAACCAGAAAATCGGCCGCTAGTCGTCAATGAAATATATGGTGTAGGCTTTCTTGGGGTGGTTTTGGGATTCCGGAGGGTGTTGGGTCAGATGGGGAGGGCGCATGGTGAACTCATTGGAGTGACGTTCCCTTCGGCATGAGTTGACCATGAGCCAGCAGGAACCACGTTTTTTGAGCAAATGTGGTTTCGAGAGGAGGACAACAGGCAGTAATCGACAGGAGGATAGAATGCAGGATTGGTGAAGTTAAGAGTTTGATGGGAGCGAAGGAAAAGGATATTCAGGAGGTGGTCTCAAGATTTTTGGAGAATTTAGGAGAAGCACCCCAAAGGTGAGTAATGTTGGACCAAATTCACAGGAGGGGGTAGTCAAACCTGCGTTGATACGGTCGACCAGTTCAGTTGTTGAGAGGCAGGGACTGGGAAGACTTTTAGCACTCCTATGGAGAATTGTGACTTCTAGTGAACCTCCTTTTCGAGGAGATGGAACGCACACATGCGTGTCTTCACATGTACGAAGCCGAATTCGATGCCGCCGAGTGGGTGGCGGAGTGTACAAAGCCAAGGCCGCGCAAGCGCGGCCCATTGCATGTTTCGATATGTTTCGATTGAGGAGTGCGGTCTTGCTGAAGCGGGTGTGGAAGAAAGTATGCAGATGATCTGTCAGTGGTTTTAATGACATTGGACCGGCGGACCGGCCGAGAGTTCCCTCCCCCAACGGGCAGATAGATCGAAACGGGAATTTGGTGCCAGTTTGGCTGTCGGAGTTTGCCCTCCAATGAGCCTAAAGCCGCAGACGGAGCACCGGAAGAGACGGGCAAGTCTGGCCAGGTCCTCAAGCCTTCAAGGCAGTGGTTCAAGATCGCAGCTGGAGCTAAAGGTCTCGTGGCCGGGCGCCCCAGTCAGACCCGTGTTGACGAGGTTTGGGAAAGTCGGAAGGGAATGGGCGGAATGGGTACTTTTTCATAAACACTTTTGCAGCTGGAACTTGTTCAAGGTCGTCGAGGCTTCCAAACCTGGTCCAGGAGCCACGATTCTTTGGGGTTTTGAGCTTGGCTCCTCCAGGGCTGGTCCCGCCCTGGGGCCGGTGCCGCAACCACCACTCGCGGAGCGGACGTCGTTCGGACCGGTGGAGCGGACTCTGGAGCGGAGCGGGGCCTGGCCTAAGCTTCACATGATCTGGTGTGTTCGACTTCTAGAGTCAAGACTAACTGGATTTAACTGGTCTTGCATCAGAGATCAGCTCTTCAACTTCACCAAACATGCAGGCAGTTCTGGCAGCATCTTCCAGTCTTTCCTTTGAACCTGAGGAAGGCTAGAGTTGGTTTCGGATTCAGGGTCAAATCAGCCTCTCGCCCAGTTGGAGAGCGTCTTCGGTGCACAAAGACAGAGTCTTTTTGATATATTGATTCTATCTTTGATCATGCAAAGGTTGAGGCTGAGGACAACATTTTTCATGGGGACCCACTTCCTCCGAATCTGATGTTTAGAGATGTCTCCTCTAAATTGGCTCTCCGATTGATATGGGAAAGACTTGGGTTGGAGGCCATCGCTAGTAGGTTGGAGGCCAATCCCTCCTTAGACTTGGACTTCGTTGGCTCGTTTCGTCGACCTGTCCAGGTGGAGCGGGCCCTGCGCCGCGCACCCGAAGGGGTCGGGTGTGCGAGCCGCGATGGCGGACGAAGGGGGTCGATCGCGAGGGTCGCATGGGTCGATCACGAGCTTTTTACGGAAGAAAAGGGTGAGATCCCGGTGAGGACCATGTTCAGAAGATGGGTCAAACGCCCCAAAACGTATGGGACGAAGATAACAGTCCTCAGTTTGTCTTCACATGAGATCCTCCATGCTTCAGAGTCCAGTATCTCATTGCAGGTGAAGCACCGGCGTCCCAGTGATATGGGCAAGAGTTGAAGCCGGCGATAAATGAGCAAGGAGAGGAAACCCATTGGTCTTTGTGGTTGTGTCATGCTGCCCAAGTGCAGAGGGAAGCCAAGTTGTCCTTTGGAGATTAGTATTTTCGAGGCGACGGCATTTGTGATCTACAAACACTCGTACCATATGGGCTTTTGTGGTGCCAGACCGCACCATGTTGGACGATGGTTGTCGAAATTTGATTTGAAGTCTTGCTGCAAGGTTCCCGATGGTTATGCCCACAGCTCCACAACCATGAGTTCTTGACCCCATCACATGCTGATCTCGTTGACAAACTCTGTGGCAGCTGCAGAAAACATACATTTTGATAATGTTTTGTTTTTTGGGGGGCTCTCTCACCTTGATCGACAACAGCATACTCCTTGAGTCTTCTTTTCGCGATTGACGGGAGTTGGTTTCTTCATGTGTCTTCAGATCTTCGGATCTCTTTGAAAAGTACACACTCCTTGAGTTGTTTCTTCCAGTTCGGGGCGCGAACCCCGGAGATCAACTCAACACGCAGGCCTGTCTCGAGATCGGCACCTATGTGGGTCCGCTCCTCGTATGGCCAGACCTTTGCCCAGCCAAAGTTAGGTGCTTTTCTAGGATGGAATTGATTGATTCTGACCATTCCAACCACGATCTAGGCCTCTCAATGTAAATCGATCACCCACCACTTACGGTGAAACTTCCTGTCGTAAGTTCGACACTCATGGAGGGAGAGTTCCAGATGAAGTCATAGAGAGAACACTAGACTAGACTCCTTGACCTAGTGGGACGACCAGTTGCTTTGACCACCTCAAACGGTTTCTCCAAAGGTTTCCGCGTTTCAGTGCCAGCCGCACACCTATAAGACCCTGAAGGAGAACCAGACCCCAGCAAATCCATTCGCAGCGATTTCGAGCTCCAAAGTTTGACGCCAAAGGTCATGGCAAACACTGCACCTCTTGAAAGAACGAACTGAAAGAACTTGGCTTTGAAAGAGCATACGTCTTCAGACGTCCAAAGGTAGTGTGTATTCAAGATATGCATACCATATCAACCTTTGCTCCAAGAAGGCTTGACATCGAAACATACAACGGGCGCATTGCCCGTTGTGACCACGGTGTCGGGTGGCTTTTCAAAAGGTAGCCAGGCAGAAGCGCAGAGTTATGCAGGTCCACAACCCATGCTATTAGTAACAAGGGCATCGCTGTTAGTAGAAAAGGGCATTACTACGTAGGAGTAGCAAAGGGCACTGCAAGGGGCATTTCTAGTAGTAGCTCCTCTGTCATGGATGGTTTGGTAGTAGGCCGCCGCGGCATGGAGCACCAGTTGAAGGTGGGGAAATTGGCGGAATGTGGCCGCCGTCTCTCTCAGGGCCCCAGAGATTGTGGTGGACGCGAGGTCAAACGCCGCCCCAAAGGCAAAATTGTTCTAAACATATTATGTGTTTCAAAGTGAGCTCTTGCAAGTTTCTCTCCTACAAGACCATGAGCAGAGGTCAAATACCTGACCAAATTGGGGGCAACTCTCAGCAATGTAGCCTCAAGGCATTCGAAGGCCAGGTAGTCGAGAAGTATGCCTCTTCCGGTGTACTTGCTCAAACACTGCACAGGAATGAGCCCATTTTGGGGTGCTTTGGGGGGGCAAATTCCTTGGGCAAGTTGGCATTTGGTTTGCATTGATCCCATGTTTAAACCCTGTTCATCCTTGTTCATATCTCACCCCTAAAAAACCAAATGCAGTATTGAAACGTGGCTTTCATGCCTTCTTGTCGACATGCGGATTCTTGCCTGTATTGACAGCCTTTATCCTGATACAGCTCCTAAGTTGCCGTGTTCGTTTGGCTCCATGAAATCTTAGTCTTAGAGGTTGAGTTTTACTTGTTAAAGAACCAGTTGTTTTCAAGGGAAGCGTGGACAGTGTGTAAGGTGGCTGATTCTTTACATGTAAAGCAGAAAAGGGAAGAGTGTGAGGACAGGATAATTAGGTTTGAGGTTCATGTTCTTGCTTGTTACTCCTTGCGTTGTTATTCTCACAGCAGGGACATAGGCAGAAAGGAACGTGAGTTGGGAGAATTGGTGCTGTTGGCACCTAAACCCTAAACCCTACTTGAGCCTACTTGCGGACTTTGGAGCCATGAGGCCTAGAAATCGTGGTCCAGCGAACGTCCAACTTCCACACCGAGCCACACCGCTCCCCAGGCCGCCAGGACGAATCGCCGAATTCTTCTCCTCGCCTTCGTGGTGTTGGGCTCCAGTGTCGGGGCACCCAAGCCACTTCCTCAGAAGCATAATATGTGTTATGCATATATATATATATATAACTTTTCTAAAAATACATATATATATATATATACATATGCAGCCGCACATAACAACACACATATGTATGTAAAAAACATGCAATATACATATATAGTTATATATGAACTTGTATAACTTGTCAAATGTAAACTTACACTGGATACCGGAGGATGTGGTACATAGCGTGGCCGTGGTGTTGTTTCACTGTTGTCCGGGTACTTTCCACGAGTCGGATGACTTTCCACTGCCCATGCGACCCCAGGTGACTACATCCAAGGCTACTAGTAGCGTCCTTGTTAGTAGTAATGATGCCAGGAGCTACTAGTAGCGTCCTTGCTCCTAGTAGCGATGCCCTTTGCTCCTAGCAGCGTCCTTGCTCCTAGTAGCTATTTGCTACTAGTAGCGATGCCATTGTTCCTAGTAGCTTCTTGTTGCTATTGTCCAATGATTGCCAATTACATGCCTAGCCCTAGAGGCCTATTTGGCCTGTCGAAGTGACCAAATCATCGCTAACATTGGGTCGACTCTGCACAGACTTTTTGGCAAAGTAGGCTTGACCGAGTGTAGAGGAAAATCGGCTGGTCCTTTGCAATGTCGGGTGACAAGCTACAGAAAGATATACAGTAGACAGAATCCATCAGAATCCTTTTGCGTGCCTTCATTTTGCAAGCTATTCGTTCGTCCAAGAAAAGTTTGACCAACTTCGGACATTTCCTCATGATTCCTCGTGCTTGAAACTTCATTGGTATGGCACAAATCAGGGACGCTGAGTCAATTTGTGGACAGTCCACGAGCGCAATGCGATGTGCTCTAACCTTGTCCTGGGCCTTTGCCACCAAGTCACCTTGACCTTGCTGTGTTTGGAAGCTTCAGGTGACTTTCTCCCACTTACCTGCCAGTCGAGCTCGCCGAACTCTGAGCGCAGAGACGGGCGGAGATGGAGGGCCAGGTTAGACACACCAAGCGTTTCTTTGTGCGGGACTTTTGGCCACCAAGATACCGAAAGTGAGATAGATTTCAATTCGTTCAAGAAGTATGTCAATTTCAGTGCGCTGTAACAAGCGGTCATGACCTAAAGGTCTTTTTAGTGTCGGCTACCCTCATGTGTTCCATTCGTGGCAGCGCTGTGCGGCGCTTTGCGGCGCGTTCTGTGTGGGGTGACCATGGAGATGGCAGAACTGATTCGCAGAGCTGGGCCCCGTAGGCACTTGAGGATCGTCCAGGGGACTGTGTGATTTGGCAGCCGTGAAACCGATTCAAAGCCCCAAAAGCCCTCGCTCACTATTGCAACCTGACCATGCTTCTTGCTGTGGTCAGCTCGCACTGTGGTGCTCTCGTGGTGCTTGCATAGTTTTGGATCATCCACCCATGTTTCCTCGCTAAACCTCTTCAGTCCTGGCAGAAGCTCCGATGGAACACTGGAGCCGGTCCAAAACATGCCACCAATTGGACGAATTGGACTTAGTTAGACTCCGCCCCAGTAACAAGGAAGTGGAAGCCAGGGTAATCAGTTTTTAATAATGTTCATGATGCCGGCCAAAAGTCAAGTGCATGACATGCCGATCATTTTTGGCTGTTTAGAGGTCTGAGGTGGGATGACATGCCGATCATACGCAAGGTTTTTCGATGGTTCATGGCATGTGTTCAGAAACTCAGAACGTTTCTATCATCGATTTCTTTGAGTCCATCGATTTCGAACAGCAAGCTCCAGTAAGCGCTCCAAGACGTTTGGCCAATGGCGCCACAGCAGCTGTACCTCCGTCTGCTCTAGGGACCTTTTTGCTTCCTTGCGCGGTTGCCAACGATTTGCAGAGAAGCAATGATATCAATGATATCTGAATGATGAAGCAGACTTGTGAATGCAATGAGGTTGGCCTTGAATGGCTAGCAGTGAAGCCAGGCAACGCTTGAACAGTCCAACGCGTTCGCTGCGTTCAGGTCCGCGAGGGGCGTGCTGGCCATCATGCGCTCACGAGTGTTGCCATGAGTGTCATAACACTACACCAACAACATGTAGTAAGTAGGCCCTGCTGGCACGCCATGAGGTCGTCGATTCTGGCTGGCCATCCCACTGCTGAGTGCACCAGCCTGGGCGGAAGAAAGGCCCGTTTATGTGCTGGTAAGCGCGTGCTTGCCGGGCGACGTGCTCCGCTCAAAACCAAGAAGATCAGGGGAGTCAGAGCTGAACAAATCATCGTAAAACATCGTAAAACATCCATTGCCGTCGGTTGGCCGAGAGAAACTTCTGCCAGGATGAGGTCTTTCAAGAAGGTGGATTCTGCTGCTTGGCTCGGGCGAGGACATGTTGTCCTAATTTCTTTGGTCAGTTTGATGGTCATCAGCAAAACACGTGGTTGTTGGGGGAGTTGACTGCATGGATGACTGCTGATTTATCTTGGGACCAACACTGGGATTGACGGCTTGAGGTCATCAACTCATACACCGAGAATGCTGGTGTCGCAGGGCAGAACAACCAACAAGTAGCTGCCTATGCAGACCTGGGCGAGGTTCGGGAACCGACGGAGATCGCAGTTCGGTCGTCTTCCGCATGTGTCGCATTTGTCGCCATCGGATCCGTCGCATCCCATTGGCGCCGCGACAGCGACAAATCGGATTGGTGTGTTTCTTCCCACCACGATTTGTGGGCAGCAGGTGGGCCGTCGGGTCACAAGTTGTCACAAGTTTGCGGGTGTGCATGCCGACATGCGACAAATAACCCACTCGTCAAATGTAAGAGGCATTTCCCAGCGTCAAGTTTTTCGGTCTCAAAAGGAACCATGAGTCGATCTCCAGGGCTTGAAGGCCGCCACGATCTACAAGCCCAAGCAGCTGGCCTGAGAGGTGATGGTGACCTTGTGGCCTTGTGACCTTAGAGGGGCTAAGTACGGCTAAGTGGCCTTCCCAGGGATGCATCTCCAAGTTCTGAATGGCATTGAATGGCGATTGTTCATATTATTGTTCAGATTCTTCATGGGGCACGTGGTGGAAAGGGAAATAGAATTTGATAGAATGTTCGAAGGCGGTGCCCCTTTCAATGACCAAGGGAGGGCAATTCTTGCGAGATACTGGTAGTTCATAGTTGTCCCATGAAGGGGGCCACTCTCAAACCCACGCCGATGCGCACAGCAAGGTGGTGGAGACCAGGAACAGTGGACAAGCTTGAGCTATCTTGAGTCCCTCTTTTTGGGGGATTGGTTTCTCCACGCTCTTCAACCAGTGGAACCGTTCGGTTGACCAAATTCTTTCAACAGGCAGTTGACCAAGGACGGTTCCCCCGAAGCCAAAGCACGGACCCGGGACCCGATCCTCGAGATCGCCACATCACGTGAAAACTTCATATGTAGAGGGCCCCCCCCCCCCCGCGGGTTCAACTCCCCCCTGGGACGCCTCCACTTTGGTTCAACTCCTCCGTGGAGGTTTTGGGATACGATGCAACAGATTCAACAGATTCACAAGCTAAGGTTGGCTGTGTCATTGCTGTCCGTGTGTCTGTCTTACATGTTCACAACGTTTTACCTCATGAGCGAGACCTTGTGAACCATCCCTCCAACAGCCCCATGCCTATGATTTTTTTTTTGCCTCACTCCGCTTGATGTCCCACCAATCCTTTGTCACTGGACGGCGCTGTATGCTTCGCCTCCACTGACACGGATGCATCCCTGTTAGCTTTCGTCACCTACCCTCGGCCTAATATATAAGTATATATATATATTATAGAGGTCAAGTGACAAGTGGATGAGTTTAAAAGTTTGAGTTCATATTGGATTGAGCGAGCTTGTTAACTGAAAAGGATCATCAAACACTGCATGTTATACATCTTCAGTTCAAAAAGATATTCAGCTCTAATTCAAGTTCAATTAACACTGCTATATATCTTCAGTTCAATTAACACAGTTATTCAAATTCGAGTTCTAAAGTTTGCGTTCACTCTTCTGGTGTCCGACTCGAATCTGCCGCCCCGTTGTGGCTCAGGGCCGACACCAACGAGGCTGCGCGGACGGTGCAAAACGGGGACGTGGTCACGGTCGACCTGCTGCTCGGTTGGCGGGTCAATCCAGGGCCGCTTCCGGTGCAAGGGGGAGCTCCACCATGGCTTTTTTCAGATCTGTGAATTCAACAAATTCAGCGGACAGAGCTCCGGAATGCATGAAACGAGATCCTAACAGCAAGACGACCAGAAGAACCAAAGCAATCATGAGGTTAGCAAGGTCAGATGGTCCTAGTGTCCATATTGTTTGAACGGTTGCTTCATCCCTGCCTTGCTAGATGTTCTCACACTGTGGCTGCATCCTGTGTAGCGTGCTTTTCCCAGGATTGGATATTTGACTGGCTGGAATGGCAATATCTTCGTTCGCACCCAGGACACCACGCACCTACACCCATTTCCAGCGTAGACGTTGCTTTATGACATAGCAGTAATAGATATGACTTTTGGAGTACAAGGAGTTCATCCAAACTAGTGTACAAAGTCCGACAAAGTACCGGCCCGCACGTACAAGTACCAATTTTGTATAACTTCCCAGTTTGGAGTCCTAAGGGCGGACTGTGCCGTGGGTTGTGCCGTGGTGCGCGAGTTTGGCACCAGCCATGTGAGATAGTCACAGCTCAAGCACAACTGTTCTTGACATCCGGCTAGTCTGTTTCCATCTGTTTCCACTGTTTCGGACAAACTGCTTTTGATCCTTTTCAGCTTGGTTGCACGACTGCAGCACCAAGCGAGGATAAGAGCGGCTACTCTGAGAAACCCGTGACCTTCAAGGTCGGCTCAGGCGATGCAATCCCTGGGCTCGACCGTGGCGTGGTGGGGATGCTCAAAGGCGCGGAGGAGTTGTGGGATTGAAGTCCGAGGAGCGGATCAAGTGCAGCCGTGTAGCCTTCGTTTCGGATGCTTTGAGTCATTTTCTATGTAAAAAAAGTGCATAAGAGTCATTCTTCCCGTAAACAGGATGTCGTCGTACGGCTGATTTTTGAACCCAAAGTAAGTTGGGAAAGGAGAGTTGTTAAATGGCATCTTTGATTTGCAAGTCATTTCTTTGATGAAGCTTTGGTTGCTCTATGGCTGCTCTCAACAGGTGAGAAACGACGCCTGGTGATTCCCCCGGCGCTGGGGCCACTTGGAGCTGAAACCTGGAACACCTGGAAATGCCGAACCGGGGGAGCTCTTCGTCACCTTCGAACAGCTCAGGTACCCGCGGCCCTGCACAGAAGAACAGCTGGGAAAACCGGGTGCAATTCCTGATCCACGGGAGCGCCTCGGCATTTCGATGTGTGTGGGTATGTGTGGGTGTGACGGGGTGTGTGTCGGGTTTTGGCTGAGGCCCAGGATGAAGCTTCGCTGGTCGAGCGGCCCAGGACCGCCCCATATCTCCCTTCGAGCTCGGTCTCAGAATGTCTAAGACCATACCCTACGAGTCCAAGGACCAAGTTAAACCTGGTCCTTGACCTCCTTGAGTACTGGCTTTGTATGACCATCTCCAGTAAAATGAGGTCTTTGACTTGTAGGGATAGGGAATTCTTTGGGCCCTTCATTTCAGTATGTCATTATGTTACCCAGGTATTGGTGCAACCCTACTTGCCAGTGGAGTACATTGCTTGCTTATGGGGCAAGAAGGGTTTATATAACGCCTTGATCTCGAGCATTTAGGGACACTTTGGTGAATATTCAGTCATGCGATGTATTAAATTGTTGATAATTGTTTTATGCTGCCTGTCATGTGATGTCATGTGGAACATACACCCGCAGGATATATAGATAGAGGCTAACCTCCTTATCATGCAGCATGTTGAAGCTTTGTTGTCCTGACATTTTACCCCGACCAATTTGCAGGTTTGTGCTGTTAGATCGAAACTCGTAGCAGCTGGGAGAATGCACAGAAAGCTCCCACAATCCACTGAGATCGCAGCCATGGGCCATGTGGCAGTAATCAGTATACTCAACACATATCGAAACGGAGCCTTGGCTCATGGTGTTTTGCATTGTCGTATGTGTTTCCTAACAATTTGTTCCATGTTATATATATATATGTAATTAATGTTCAGTTCAGTCTATGACTCAGTCTCAGTAGGTCAGTTTTTGTCGCAAATGATGGAAACCACAGCCCCCCACAGTCGGAGCCGAAAGCGGTGAACGCGAAGATCGAAACGGCCAGTGAGGGCCAGGACAAGGGGAAGCACCACCGCCAAGGTGAAGTCCGATCCCACCAGATCAACCAAGTCCAGACCTTGGATCACGAGGTCCATATACCAAAGGTGTTTTTTCGGTTACTGGGGCACCGAACCTGAAGCACCGGTCCTTTGTGGGACAACACCGGACCAAACACGGCACGTTTTCAACAGCGACCCCACTCCCCTCCCTCGGGTCCCTCACTCTCTAGGTCGGCCTCTGGCTCGGGCGAACCCTGGGAGCTCCGGAACCGGCTTTTGAGCCTCGGGAGCCTGATGAGGTCCAGGTGGCATCCAGACATATCCAGACCATCCAGCCCCACAGAGGGGATGGAGAAGACATTGAGGAAATTGAAGATGTTGAATCGATTTCGGTTGGCTTCCATGAAGTTCAGAAACAGACAGCAGGCAATTCTTTAGGACTTGCCGACTTGCACTGGTCCCATTGCCATTTTTGGGCTCGGCGTGTTTGGGGTTTCATCGGGGTCACTCCGAGGTGAGTTGGTGGTGGTTGAATTGGTTGATTTCTGGTCTATGAACCTGATGTGATGCGTTCTAAACCAACTATGTTTACTTTTCTTAGCCTTATACGCGCGCTTTATATGTTTTGCTTGCATTTTTCCCGCAGACTGACACCGGGTAGACCAGCGGTTCTGACGCTGTGCCAGAGTGGTTCTCCAAGGGGCCGTGGTGGTGAGTGGGGCCAATGTGGCACACATTGCCTTTGGTTCTGCCCTGAAAAAAATCGAAGTGGAGAACGAGGAAAAGTGTGTTTCCAGGGGTGATGCATCCACTTGTATGATCTGTTTCGGGGAGTGTAGTTCGTTCGACATTTAAATCATAAAGCCATCCTTCGGTAGCGAGAGATGCCAGACCGAGTGGATGGTCGTATGTCATGGCTTTGCTGACCATTATATATCCATTATCCATAAGATCCACTCTCAAGACTGATAGACAGTCTATTCCACCTGACTGCGGCACAAGGAATGGTGTCCTGAACAACGCCCGGGATGACACCCTGGTCATCGATGTGAAGATCGACCGCATCAGTTGAGGCATTTCCAAGCGCGAAAAGGCTGATGTGCTGAGATTGACTTGGCAAATCGTCAACTGATGACTTTTCAAAGTCGACAAGTCGACATCCCCTCACTGTTTGTTGAATTGCATTTCCAGAAGATAGTTAAAGACCGTGGTCAAAATTGACCGCGCAATTCCCATCTTGTCAGCTTTGTAGCTCTTCCTCCAGTCAGGCGCACGTTGATTCGAAGGTCCGTCGTAACGGATGCCCGCCGAGGCTTTACGGCCATTCGTTGTGCAGCAGGCGGGCGGTCGAGGGTCGCAGTGGGAGTCAGGAAGGCATGCTGCACTTGGACTTCAGACATGCTGCTTATTGTGCTTCAGTCCCGGTTTGCAACAAAGCATTGAGGGTTGGTTTCATCGCTGGCCAAAGTGAGGCTGAAGATTTCCATCATGAAAGCCTGAATGCAGCACACTATCACAACGGTTGAAGCGACAACTACTACATGCTAGTACCCATCTGTTGGTGTACTGCATACAGCGGTTGAAGTTGAAGGTTGGGTTCAATATGCATGTGTGGGACAGTTTGACACGCCGCACCATTTATATGTTCACCCATGTGCAAACGCATTTCAATCGAGCAGCAAGCTCTCTTGAGCTGCAGGCACACGGCGGCAAACATGCATGAGAAAGACATGGATGGTCGGTCTGAATTCCTTACAAAGGCACGAAGACTTCGTTCACCGCTTCACCAGCAGTTCTTTTCACTGGGCTCCCATCCGGGCGAACGACGTCCAAAACGGCCATGGGGGCGGATGACCGGCGAGACCCCAACGCAGATCTGCTGGAGAACTTGGGCTATGGACCGCCTTGGAGGTCGCGAGCCGAAGTCGGTCAGTGGGCGAGCTCCTTGAGCGGGAGGTGTGCGACATATGACAGAAACTGTAACAATCCTGGACTTGGATTCATGATCACCAGGAGGGCAAGATCATGCAAGATCCATTTCTTGCATCATTTGAGCAATGAAGCTCCATGCCAGGCCTGGGGACCTCCTGGAAGAGTTGCAGCAGGAGAGGTGTTCCTGATGGCTGGGCTGTCAATATCTAGCACCTGTCGAAGACCTGGCTGTGTTCGGTTCCCATGATGAGGGACACACTTGGTGTGTGCAGATTTGGTCGGATAAGCAGAGAGAGAGAGAGATCTCGATGCAGGGAGAGAGCAAAGCCCGCAGAGAGAGAGAGAGAGAGAGAGAGAGAGAGAGGGAGAGATGGATGAGTAGGATGACCCAAGCTCCTTAGACCTTTTTGGACACTTTGTTTTCCCCTTCTTGGATCTAGAAACTAGACCAGTCTATTTCCTGGTGTTTTTCAGAAAGAGAGACATATCCATGGATAGAATGACTCAAAGCCCAAGACTCCTTCCTCATGACTTGGCGTAGATGAGATTGAAGAGAATCCAAGGCTCTTCATCGTATGACTCCTTTTCAACTGAAGCTTGAGTCATTGATGACAAAATCCTGCGCCACCGAACGCTTCGGCGCTATTTCTTGTGTTCGTTCCTGGATGTGATGATGATGTTCGGAAGATGTTGGTCGTTTTGGTTGCACTGGCCCTTGGGCTCGTGAAAAGAATGGCAGGTGGAAGCATAGTGCATTGCCACATGCCAAATGTTCGTCATTAGGTAATCTGCCCATTCAGAGGCATCTAGAGGTAGTGGTGCGAGTCCTAGTTTCGTTGGCCACAGGCCACAGATATGGAAGTTACGTCAGCATCAGCCCGCCCAATGAGACGTTGTCTTCAGCATGCAGATGATTTCCTTGCTGTGGACCTGTGCTTCAAGTGGGGCCCTATGACACTTTCTGTTTCAAAGCTGTCTCCTCGCCTGTCCGGGTCAGGACCATGCATTCTTCGACCCAAAAAATCGAAGCACTTTGCAGGAGTACGTCCGCACACTGCGAGCCCGAGATTCTTTGGTCCGCTGCGCATTGTATGCCAGAAAGCCAGAAGTGAATAAACTCCAAGATGAGGAGTACATGCCACTTGGATTCAATTAGTTAGCTCATTTTGTCCGGGAGGTGATTGTTGGGTTTTGAATGGTTTTGTCCACAGCAAGAAGGTACATAACCATTGCATTGCCTGCACATCAGCGTCCACATGCCCTCACATGCCACAGAACATTGCATCACCCCAACCCGTTTGCTTCAGCATAGCTGGACCTGGCTCATAAATACCGTCTCGCATTGGCTCACTATGTCTCGCGTTTTGGGGAAACCACTCCGTTCGATACGTCCCACTCCGTTCGAGACGTCCTCCTCCGTTCGCGAGCCTTTGGGCGTCCTTCTCCGTTCGCACGATGAATCAGGAAGCGTCATGACTTCTCGGTGCTCGTTTGTCCTTTGGACGACGCCTTGCCCTTTTCGGGGCCTGGTTTGGAGCAGGGCCACATCATTTGGGCCTTTGGGCAGATGTGGAGAATGAGTGGGCAATGATGGGTGCAAATGGGTAGTATAGTATAGGCGGTGCGGTGCTGGGTAGGTGTGGGGCCCATTTGGCTCGATCGGGTTTCCACTGACATGGCACCAGGTTCCACGCAGTCAGACTGCATGTGTGTGTGGATAGAGATCAACGTGGCATGGGCATGGGGCACCAGTTGCGGTGGCTTTGACTTAGACAATATCTATTAAATTGTTCTTTTGAAGGCAAACAAGACCATGGCTTTGGATCCGTATGAGTTCAGTACATATACGCAGAGCTGCCAAGATCGGAACATGAGCTCAGTACACAGAGCAAGAGGCACAGACCGGTCACTAGCTGCGGCACTTCTCGGTTTTCACTCAGGTCTACTTCGGACCCGAGAAGTTCCAGCAACTCAGGAGAGTCCTGGAGAAACCACCGGTCTATTCAGACCGGTCCTGGCTATGAAACTCATGGATCCGGCAGTTGGCTCGACTTCTTCGGTTTTTCCGCAGAGATATATATAGAGAGAGAGATGGATGAGTGGATGGACCCTTTGTTTCCCTCTTCTTGGATCCCTCGTCACCGGACATCGTCACCGGACATCGGTTGGAGATGTTTGGAACCGTTCCATGATGGGCCGTCGACCGGGAGGATGGCGCTTTGGACCATTGGTTTGGACCTCCTTGAGGGCAGTCCCCAGGAAGCAGTTCGCCTGCCGCCTCAGTGTGACTCGATTGGAGGTTCTCAGGGAATTCTCAGGCCATATGGAGACCAGTCGGGCCTGCAACATCCTGCGGGCCAACCAAGTTACAACTGCAGCAGCTTTGATTCCTTGTAATCTGTTGGGCATACCGATACCGCTGCCCCAGCGTTTGATGTTTTGGACGGGGGGCATGCTAGCCGTAGCCCAGAACGATGGCACGACGCGCAAAGAACTTCGCTAGCACCCCAATGTCACGCAAACTGATAAACTGATGGAACATATATATATTTCAAGACTCTTCAAGACCTCTCCATATGCGTGGACACTCAGTCAAGCAGCCACTTAAATGTCACTCGGTTCGAGGCACTCAGTTCGAGCAGGAGCTCTTCCTCAGCAAAGATCCCATCTTCCGTTGGGACCACACAGCCCACTCTCGCTCCGAGGATGGCATGCGGGGAGCATGTTGGGACACACACGACCAACCGTCGGGTGGATCAGGGACATGTTTGCATTGAAGAATGGAGGTTCAGCAACGAGCATAATAAGGGATGTGTTGGATGATTTGCGTGTGACAGATTGAACGTGGAAAAAAGACATCCCGTGCAACGGTGAATCACGGTGAAGGAGAAAGCAGGAGTGCAATTCCGTGTCTTCGCTGTGCCATTGTCGTGGCCGCCACGAGTCTTGTCTCATGGAACCGTGTAGCACCGGCACATGTCCAGGAGATTCGCCTCAGGGATTACGTGTACTATCCCTGGGACGGGCGCCTAGCGAAGCACGGTGCAAAAGGGCTCAACGGTCGGGTGTGTCGCGCAGTCAGGGCTCCAAGGTCGTTGTGTCAAAAGGGATCCCATTTGGGCAGACAAAGCCAAGCAAGATCCTTTGAAGGAAAGATCTCCTTGGCGTTTTGATGAGCTTGGGACCCTGGGATGGGGCATGTTTGCCTAGGAAACACAAGTAGCCAGACCTCCTGGCAAACATGCAGAGCATTGGTAGGAAAAAACACGCTCCCTGCCAAAGGATCAAAAGAACTGAGTGTGTGGAACCTGGTTCGTGGAGTTGCTGCAACCTCGAAGGCCCATAGATTGGAAAGGCCATGTCAAGTGCATCCGCAATTCACATAGCAGATCATAGCATAATGCCTCACTATGCCTTCAATACCGTGGGCATCCGCATCGTGAGGAAGCACCAACCCACTCTTGTTTTATATAGGGCTTGGCTTTCATATTATGTTTTCATGCTTTTGGACGCTTGGGTTTGGCTTACTGGCTTCTATCCTCATACCAGAGTGCCAGACCTTCTATCGCCAGCCAGGGCGGGCCCCGAATGGACGTGTTTGGGCCCAAGTAGTTGTCAGGTGTCGGGAGGGACGGAATTGGATGGAATTGGAACGGAAAGGAGACAGGTGATATCATGATATCAGGTGCTTCATTGTTTTTCATTGGGGTGAATAGCTTTTTACAGCCTCCTACGGGTACTTGAGTCCAAGCTGCCTTCAAGTTCGAGCTTTGACTCGAGAAGTGCACTGAAAGCACTCAATTCTCATCGTCCAACCGGATCGTCCTTGAATAAGAACCCGTCTCTGGTTGGTGGGGGGGTTGTAGTAGGGAGTTCAAGGTTGATGAAATACGATGTATACTTCAACCCATCCGGCTATACATCATAATTTCATGGCTAACAGCCTCGTTGGACCTTGTGGAATCCATCTCGCTTGGGCCTTGTGATGGACGAGCCATGCAGAGGGTAAGGGATCAAAATAAAAATAAAAATAGAATCCAAAAAAGTATTCAAAATAAAAAGGTAATCAAAAAAAATCTAGCCCACTGAGGATGGTTGGGGTAGTAGAGGAGAGTGTACCTCCCCAGGAGCTCCCTCCTAGTAGGGAGCTATTTCCACTGGTGAACCATTTTTCGAGTAGGGCTACTCAATGACTGGACGGCAACCTTATCGTTGGGTACCTACTTTCTTCCCAGGGAGCTGCCTCTAGTAGAAAGCAATCAAGCCTCTATTTGCGCATGCAGGGGACCAGGAGATCGACAGACGAGCGCCGTAGGAGAGCAAAAGACCAGCGGACCAGGAGACAGAAGGACTAGGATACCAGGGGACCAGCGGACCACAGGACCAGAGGACCAGGAGACCGGAGGACTAGGGGACCAGTGGACTAAAGGACCAAGGGACCAGGGGACCAAAGGACCAGTGGACCAGAGGACCAAGGGACCAAAGGACCAAGGGACCACATTACCAGAGGACCCGCAGACCACAAGGCCAGGAGAGCAGCAGAAGAGGCCTATCAAGGAATATTTTTTGTGATTCGCTTTTTATTTTTGTTGACCCTGTTTTTATTTTTTTGATGCTCTTTTTATTTTTTGATACCTATGCCCCATGCAGAGCTGGTGAGACCTCTCAGGTGGTGTCCCTCGAGGTGGACCCCGAACATGCCGTGGTGGCGCAATGCTCGGAACGCTCAGCTCGCTGGCAGCCGCTGGCTCGCTCTGACCGCGGTGTCACGGAAGCATCGGTCCTTTCGAATGGCTTTGCCGCTGACTTGGCACCCACCGAGAGACCATCCCAGACCATCCCAAAGCGGCTGGAGGTGGGTTCTTTGTATCTGTGTTCCTGTTTCCTATTCCGTGTCCTTTGCAACTATGATGGAACCTCACAAGATGGCGTTGAAACGATGTGGTTCCGGACGTTTTGAGCAGACGAGCCACTTGGCTGGAGTTGGGCGTTGCCAGGTTGATGGTTTGAAAGCAACATTTGGTGTCCCTCCAAAGCATCAACTCAACGCGTTGGGATGAGCCACTTGGCTATTGGGACAGAGTTTGGTACCAACCTCAAGATGTCCCTTGGGGCTGTGAGAAGCTGGACGGTCCAGCACTGCACCTGTTGAGGCATGGCCTTGCATGCAGGTGTCGGCCGCCAGGCGAAAGATGGCGAAAGTGGTTCCAGGTCGGTGTGGCGATGATTTCCACAAAGAGACTCTACCCTGGATTCCACTAAAAAACTATAATGAGAAGGATTTGTTTAGGGGACCCGGAGAAGGACTGTCATTTACTTCAGAGGGTCAAAAGACATATACTGTATATATATTATGATAATTTATGTGTATATATATATATATAGAGAGAGAGTTTGTGGACTTCTAGGGTCTACGCATGGTAGGGGTTTGGTGGCAGCCTTTGGACATTTGACATGGTTGAACCGTGTTGAACACCTGTCACTCACCTTTGTATGACGTGTCTCCAAAGACCTGACCGCATATGTGTTGCATTGAACCAGTCATTGAACCATATTGAACCTTGCAAATGCGGTCAAGCCGAGTCAAGCCTCAGATTCACGAACGTTGCTGGTGAATGTTTGATGTTTCATGTTTGGCAACTGGTTGACCGCGTGGCAACAATGGTGATTGTTGCGCTTACCCAGAGCCTCAAGGTTTGTTTATTATTTGATGAGATTTCAGCCTTCCAAACTGTCCTTGTCAGCCTTGTTGGATGCCAAGATCCCTTTCGTGACTACCATGTTGGGGTGTTGAGGGTGGGAGGGGCTGCAGTAGCAGTGGAACATTCAATCTTTTCCGATAGGCCCATCACACTCCCGGGAATCCTTCCATGATGCCATTGAACGGTTGGCAATCGGTTTTCCACGGCAGGTAGAGGTTTGGACGGGTCACAGCGGTGATGTCATACGCAGCCTACCAGAGCGATACCCAGGCGCGTGCGGCGTGTGCGGCGTAGGCAGGTGATGAAATAAGTTGTCCAAGTGACAGAATTGGCAGAAACAGACAATCAGATGCACCAGGCGGACCAGATGGATTTTGGAAAGGAAGCATGTACATATATATATATATATATAATGCACCAGGCGAGAGGCGGGGCAGACTTTTACAGAAGGCCTCGGCCTTGGCAAAATGGACATACGCAAACCGAACCCTGGCCATGAAATATGCTATGAATCCCTGGCTCAAATAAGGACAGAAACCAAGCCATGTCAAGCTCCTGCTTTTGTGTTCAGTTTTTGTGCAGGTTGGACACCTCGCTTTGCCATGGTTTTCATGGACCAGTGCGGCCGCGGGCTGAGATTCTTCGGAGTTCACATGAGTTCACCCATTCGGTTGAATTCCTCTTCGGGGTGCTCGGCCGTCGGCCTAGCAGTCGACATGCCCAGTTGGTCAGTTGGTCCGTTCAACTTCACTCCTCGGGGCTTCACTCAGGCTTCGCATCTCCGACTGGATGCGAGGGTTAGCAGTTGTGGGTAGAGAGAGAGAATGAAGCTCCACAGGCGAATCACTGACGAACCGATCACCTCCGACTTGATTGCGCACAAGGGCTGGGTCAGCAAGGACTTCAACGGATCCAAGGGCATAGTCTTGTGTTTGCCAGACCCCTTTTTTCTAGAAGTTTATCATCTTGAAAAAAGATTAAAAAAACAATCACAAAATGCAACCAGAAACACAAAGGCAATCATAACAGCAAAAAACACACAAACAAAAATGCAAGCAAAAATGGAACAGCTCAGCCGGGCTTTCTGGCGCACTTTTTGGGGAACGCTTTCTGGCGCACTTTTGAGGGAGGGTCCACTTTCTGGTGCACTTTTGGTCGTTTTTTTTCCTCTCCGGGGCCGGGCTCCGGGGCCGGGTAAAAAAAGTCGCACTTTTGGTCGTGTTTTTTTTTCCGCATGTTTTCTGCAAAAAAAGCAAACATAAAGCGAAAAAAAAGCGACCCAAAAGTGCGACTTTTTACCCGGCCCTGGAAAAAATGGTAAAAAAGAAGCGACCAAAAGTGCGACACTTGACCCGGCACCAGAAAAGACCCTTGTCCAGTACTAACCCTACCCGGCCCCTCCAAACTACCCTTTGTGTTTTGCTTGTGTGTTTTGTTTGTTTTTTTTTCTTTTTTTGTTGCTTTCTTGGTTGCTCTTTGTTTTGCTTGTGCTTTTAGGTTGCACTTTTTTTGTTTTTTTTGGCTGTTTTGGTTGCTTTTTGTTTTGCTGGTGCTTTTTGGTTTGCTTTTTTTTTTTTCTCTCCGTGTTGTTTCAAGTTTGTTGATTTCTAGAATAAAGCCGCCTTTGGTGGACACAAGCATAGTGGTTGAAGCTGCTAGAGAGATTAAGCAAACCATATCTATGAGGTCCCTAGCGGTACCTCAAGCAGATCATGGGAGTTGCTATAGTTTGGTGCCTGGTCTTGGTTCCCAAGGAAGTGGAGCCTTGTGATGAATATCTCGTTTGATAACCAGGAGTGCTGCATGGTGCAGCACCCACTTTCAGGTGCCTCCAAACAGGTGTCCCGGTTGGGTGAATGCGGCGCTTCCACCGGATCTTCCCCTTGGAGACCCTGCACCCCAACATCGGATGCTTCGGTAGACCGCCCCTAGGTTCTCGCTTTTGGGCGGACCTTGAGCTCTTAATCAGAGAGGCGGGGGCGGGGCTCTGCAGGTACGGAGCCTGTGGCCAACTTGGAGAAGCCCCAGCCCCGGGCTCCATGAAACATGCACGGTTTTGGAAACTCCAGGCGTGAGGGCATGAGGTGGAGGATAAAGAGAAAGGAGACAGGATGACATGATACAGACATGGTCCCCAGGCGCCGTTGGCCTGTCAATGCGATTGCCCTGACGGCCTCGCATGCAGGACATGCTGCTGCCAGGTGCCGTGATCCTGGTCCCTTGAGTCGCAATGGGTGCAGGGCTGCAGGGCTGTGCTTCCCCCTAGCGGCACTCGTGTTGACTATGTATTATATACTAAATACTATTGAATTGTATTTATATATATATATATACTGTATATAGTATCAATCATTACCCTGGACCCCCGCCAAAAAGGAATGTACAGTAACACCACAGGGGGATGTACGGGGGTGATCAAGGGTTAACGTCAACCTTACTTACTTCCACACAGGCCTTTCCCCTGGCTCAACACGTGCCACGTGCAGCACATACCACCAAGCTTCAGATCCAAGTTGCGAAAGGCCATTTCGGCCTGGCCCACCCGGCAAGCTCCTTGAGTGGACACACCGCAACATGCAAGTCGCGCAAGTTTGTGATGTTATTGGGTTACAGTACCTGGCATGGCAGCTTCTCGGCAAGTCAGTGCATAGTGCGTTTGGATTGCGGTTTTCCATGTCCAGATTTCATTTGGGAATGTCCATGCGTAATGCATCGGCATTCACCTTTTTCTTGCCAGATCTTCGCTGTACAGTCGGGATTCGGGAACTGTATGCGATTCCGGATGAGATGGTCCAGACATGATCCAAAGGATTGGGGACTTTGGGGATAAATCCTGTATATACTGTAAGCCTTTGGATACTGAAAACCAAGTCCACTTGCAGGAAGCGCAGCAACTGCTCTGTGAAATGACACCCTTAAACGCCCCCGATGCCAATTGAGTTTGGGCCCACATAGTAACAGGTGCACCGCTACTAGTAGCAAGAATCTACTAGTAGCTTCTTGTTGCTAGTAGAAATGCCCTTGTTATTAGTAGCGATGCACTTGTTACTAGTAGCTTCTTGTCACTAGTAGCTATCCAACTCTCCAATTTTGGGGATGGCTGGGCTTGGTGTTCATTGTGGTTTGGAGCAAGCAAAGCTGCCTTAAACGGCCTTGAATCGTTTTGCATCAACTTGTTGTGACTTCGAAATGCTCGGCACCCTATACAGGACCGTAAAGTAGGTTTGTTGTGTGTTCAGGATTTGGTGTACTGTTGGCCCAGGCAGACAACGTACTGAAGCCAGGAGTCAGGGCAACCCAGAGGATGCTCGGAATGCTTCTGGAGGTGTTGTGATTGGATTCAAAAGTTGGTGTCTTAGCTTCCCCTCATTCTGTGCTTATTCTTTTTCAGACCTGTGTGGCTTGTTTGGACTGGCAGGGTTGGGTGGGTAGAACAGATGCAAGACAATCAGCAGGTGACAAGGCTTTGTTTCACCATGCTCCAGTCTACAACCCTGTTGTGAGTGAATCTTGGACTGCCAGATAGGTAGAGTCCTTACATTGCTCTAACGTAGCCACTAGCAGATTTGAGATGCTTGCAAGGCTGGGTGTAGAGATGAGTCGAATTCAAGGCTTGATCCTCCCACCAAATCCCTCACACCTGGTTCGTAGACGGATTTCCGTGGGCGTTTCCGACCCCCGCGGGGGCGAACCGTGGCGTCGCTCGAGGCACCGCTCTTTCTTTGGCAGCTGTTCCATGGCCGAGGTCGCGGGGGGGCCGAGGGGTCGCGTCAAGGGACCGGGGAGGGCGAAAACAGACACTTCTGAGGCGAAAACGGCTTGCTTGTAGATCGATGCATCAATGGAGCATTCATGAGAGATTTGGCTAGGTGGTTAGTTGATACCTATATAGCCTATAGGAGCTACAGGGCTCTTGACATCTCTTGACCAATAGGTGGGATTGGACAGTTCTTGTTTTTGGGATGTTTTCGGTTGTAGACAGAAGATGTGAACTCGCTCATCCTCGATCATCCTCGTTGTGGATTTGGCCCGCCCACTCGTTCATCCCACTCCCGCCTCGTTTGGAACGAGAAACGTCCATCGGGCCGGGTGTTTTATGACTGGCTTTTCGTATGCCCCAAGCTGGACAAGTTTGTTGGTCCACAGGTTTCAGCGCCAGACACCATGTTTCCACATGTTTCCACACTCATACAAATCATACAATACAACATATATAATATATTTAAATAAATATATATATATATTTTCGTTTGGAAGTCTTGCTTCTCTTCCATGTTGCCCAATGTTCTGGCAGCCTAAAAGCACCTCCAAACTGCATAGCACAGCTATCGCCGGGGAACGACCAGGGACGTCATATGTTGTGTGACTCGGTGGCTCATGGGTTCACGCCGTTTGGGGTGTTGCGACATGGCGTGCCCGATGTGTCGGCTTCCAACTTGAACGGGCTCCAGCCCAGTGCCCAAAGAACAGCGAAAGGAAGCGCTTGTGGAGCAAAACCACGTTTCAAAGCCCACAAAATGGTTTGTCATTTGCAAGCTTTGGATTTTTTTTGAAGGGAGCGCTGCATGTGAGGAATATGATGTTGTGAAAACCGAGCCATTGATTTCGTGGTGTCCTGAACCTGACGAAGTGCCTAAGGCGTGTCAGAATTAGAATATCACCTCTCGGTTCCAAACAGGTGTGGGTTCTTACACTCACAACATGTTGGAGACTGGCACGCCTTTCGCCCTCAAACAACATTAGTGTGTGATATTTTCAAACACCTTATGTCACGAGGCAACCTGACATTTGTTGCAGCAAATTTAAGCAGATAATCATGAGGCCTGAATCAATAAGTGATATGCCTAGCTTATTTGCCTGACGATGTTGTGATGAAAATTATAGTGGCATGAGACTGTGACACTGTTATGCAAATGGCTTTGCTCAAGATGCTGTAAATGAGGTGTGAGTCAAGGCCAACAATGCACGATTCACAGTAATGACGCTGCGAATGACGCTGGTGGAGCACCATGTGAGAATATGCCGCAGATTGCAGTATCAACGGTGAGGGGTTGCGAAGGATGCGGCCAGAGGAATCATTCCAAGGCTTACCAAATGTCTACAACTCCTGGCACAGTCGTTTGCCTGCTAGTAATTACCAACAACACGGTTCATAAAACCAGTCAGTCAACACGTGAACATGCTTCGTTCGTTTGGATGGTGCAAGCAAAGCCTGTTTGATGGCCAGGATCTGATCGGAATCCACCTAAGTCAGCCGAATCTCCGGCCAAGGTGAGCTTTTCTCGCAGCGCCAGTTGATCAGCTTGGAAGAGCCTGGCACTCAGCCCGACTCTGCAATGTGCTCGGTTGGTTTTGAGGATGGAAATTCGAAGCACCGAAACATGCGACCTCCACAGCGACCCCCACAGTGTTTGAATGGAAGACTGTCAAAAAAAAACAAGAATTCTTGGCGGCTTTGGGCCTTCATTTGTTCTTGATACATTGTCAACAGTTTGTCAGTCTTGACTCTGTGGGTGAAAGAGAAAAGGTTTGCCAATACAGTTTGAATGATAGCTGCCTACTCATGTTCTCACATGTTTTTGGGTCGATTGGCTGTGCCCCCCTTCGAATACTATTTCTTGAATTACGACAGCGTCAAGTAGCATGTGTGACCGATGCAAGGTTTGCCATGCCTGGTGTTGAGGTGCAACGAAAGGGCGGGCAGCCACCGGCATGCGTGATAAGCAAAGAGACTAGAGTAAGTTTACCAGGTTTGATATATTTCCAGACTTTGCTCATTGTTGCTCATTCTAACAAATCCGTTTTGACTAATGTTGAATCCCCATGAGTGTAATGGGAGGAAATATGAGGAAATAGTAAACAGTTTCACACACACTGAGTAGTTCAATGGGAGGGAATGATACAAAGTTTTTGTTTTTTTTTTTCCCAGGGTGTCTTTTTTGAGGTTTGTCTTGTCTATTGAGTCTATTGATTTAGACCACCACCATCACCACCTACTAGGGACGTACTACTACCGTTACTACCTACTAACTACTACTACTACTAC
>CAXAMN010023851.1:152235-171399 GCA_963970005.1 Durusdinium trenchii
ACTACCACTACCACTACCACTACCACTACCACTACTACTACTACTACTCCTGCTACTACTGCTGCTGCTGCTGCTACTTCCACATCGTTAATAGTAGTGCTACTACTTTTGACGGTAGGCATTCTATTTAGACTCCCTCGATTGTTTGCTAGGGGGATGGGGACGGTTTATACTATTCAAGATCCAACATTACAGGCACCCATCCTTTGAAAACTCCTCGACACTCCAGCCTTGACTGTATTGAGTGGGTAGTGCCCCCCAAAAATGCCCAGAATTTGAAGATAACTGGGTTTGTGAGGATGTTTGTGAAACGCCCTTGAAGCGTTTGAAGGCGGGGGAGACGGGCATTTTGCGGTTCGTTTGGATACAGACCACTGCAGCACCGACCGGGTCAAGCCCTGACACCCCGCACGCAATTGGCTGCTGAAAGTGGCTTAGAAGCTACCCTCTTTGCAATCCTACACCGCAAGTCTGACACGGCCAGGATTGCATGGCAATGGCCATTTACAATCCTGATGGCATGGCAATGGCAGGAGCTCTACTCTCCTGTAGATCGCTGTAGAGGATACTTGCAGGCCCACTGCGAGACTATGACCCTGCCCATGTCACCGTCGAACTGGCCAGGAGCTGATAAGGCTCCCCCTGCGGAGGTTTCAGCCTTGGAGTTCGAGGCGACGATGTTTCTTTCAGACGAGCTGGACCCCCCCGGATGGGCATGCTAGTCACTTCCTCCATAAATGCCGAGTTGGTCGACTCAGTCGAAAATCTTGAGTTTTTATGCATTTGATGCCTCCATCAGTTCCCGGGTCTTTGGAAGAACCTGCTTTGAGGAACTTGTCGACACTAGTGACACCACACAGTCTTGAAAGCAATGATGATTGGTGAAGATGTGTCTTGTTTTGAGTCTTGTCTCCTGAGTTTGCCTGTGTGACGATGCAGCTATATAATCCTCACACAAAATGGAGCCGTTTGCATCAATTTTCCTCCGGTTTCCAATCGCAAGGTATCCGGTTTGGTCCATGGCTGGTCCATATGGCTGCACCATGCTGAACCAGCGGGAGAAATCTTTTTCGCGCTCTGAGTGAAACGGTAGCAGGCCGATCAAGTGCGTGCCAAAGCTGCCACCTCCGGCAGCGCAGGGAAGCCCAAGAACAGACTCGAGCCTATTTGTGACAACGCTGAGTGAATTTGAGCGCGAGGGGGGTCGAAGATATGTTCGATTGGCAGGAAACATGCGCGAGCACATCATTTCCCAGTTTTACTATTCTTATTCAATGCATCAATAATGCATGTGCATTAATGTCTAGGTATAATTTGGTTTACATATAGATTGGATCACCCAAGCAACCTTCCATGATTGTCCACGAATTGGAGCAAAGGTCAGTTGGACAATTTTACTTATCGTTTTGGGGTTGTAGTTCAAGAGTTGGACAACCCCGGACAACCCTGATGCAGGCCTCAGAAGAGAAGACCGCAGGAACATGTTGATTCGATGATATTCGATGCTGCTGGTCACCTGTGGGTATGCGTGATGAGGGGTCGATGCCTCGGCCCTCGGTTGGTGCCACAGGTGCCTTTCGAAGATTGGTCCGTCTTTGCCGCGCGCTCGGGCACCCAAGAAACGGGCGTACGGAGGAGTTACATACTAGCTGCAAGGCCCGGCAAGGCTCCCAAGACTCAACCAATGGTAATGGTATGATGGTATGCGTGCCTTCATGGCAAGGGTATGGCTTCTATACTTGTACCTCAAGCTTCAGAACGGTGCTTGAGGGACGTGACGACATGATTTTTCTCACTTGTACAAGTGGGCCCCACTGATCAGACATGACAAGTTCGGAGGCAACACAGGGCGTGTTGTCCGAGCATTGATTCGTGCAAGTTTCTGCGAGTGCCAAATTGGTTCTCTATATTTCTCTATATCTTGTTCAAATGCATTTGGGAAGCATTATGGCTTTACTTACGGCTTTCCCCTATATGGCATACATGGAGTGTCTGGGATTTAACTCTTACTTTTCCATCCTCTTATTGGCGATGGATTTGCGATGGAGCAGAAACGCTGACTTCTTCTTCGGATGGATTTATGCGGCTCCAGTAGGTGGAGAGTGGCCCAGGATGGTGGATTTGCGCTGCAAAGGCGGACATTTGTTGCCACAACATTGACGTAGAACATTTGGGAAGAAGTGCAAGGGGAAAGGATATGAAAGGATCATAGGCTATAGGGAAGTGAACGGCAGGAAACGGAAAAGGACAATGGAAATTTAAGTTCAGAGGAAGAGACAAGGAGAGTAAGGAAAAGGAGCTAGACAAAGGGAGAGTCCAAAGTGAAAGGGACATGTCGTCGGGACTCTCTTGCATACATTCCTTCCTATTTGGCAAATCCTAGTTGGAGGCCATCGCTATTGGGTTGGAGGTCATCGCTGTTAGCTTGGAGGCCATCACTATTAGGTCGGAGGCCATTGCTATCAGGTTGGAGGCCATCGCTCCTAGATTGGAGGCCATTCTTATTAGGTTGGAGGCCATTGCTATTAGGTTGGAATTCCTTTGTTTTATGTTCCAATCCTATTTGCCGAATGATGCTTGAAAGGACGGGAACGCTTTTGTTCTGCTTTCTTGTCACTTCAATGATGGTGTGGTGTGAAAGATGGACAGAATGTCCTCTTTTTGCACAATGTTGTTTTGAAGGTGGATTCCATACATGTAATGCTTCTTGGGTGCAACCCTTAGCCAGATACATGGTGAATAGAATCTAGGTACCATAGCATGTGCACAACATGCTTGCAGAGCCAATTTCGCCAATGTCCAGCTTTGTGAGCTGAAGCCGGGCCTCGGTGCACCAAAGTGTCTCGTTTGCGTGCAGCTAGGCATGAAGAAATCGTTGCAAGACCTGAAGATAGAGCCCGAGCCTCGGATTTCAGCCCTACCCATTGTTACACTACCCCCATTGTTATATGCTTGAAGAAGGCGGATCAGAGTGTCTCGTTGGCAACTCTGGCACTGAAAATGCGCCTGCACGCCACTGAGGATCACTGAGTGGATCGTTCCTGAGGTCGACAGCAAGGTAGGGAGATGGTCTTGTTCTTTTGGCGCCTGAGTGCGGGCGATTGAGTGCTGAAGGTTTTTTTCTCGATCAACAATGGTTTTCCCTGGGGTTGAAGGTGATGTTCACCTGGTGCGTTCTTGGGTTGTCATGATGCTCCAATATGCTCCCCAAAGTTCCTTTACGGTGGTCCTCAAGATGTCCTTTAGATGGGCGTTTTAATAAATCACCGACATTGGGGATGTTTCCATCTGAAACCCATTCCTGGATTGAAATGCGTTCTTGCCCTCACCTCCATCAGCGCGATCTGTTTTGGGCATTGCTACCACCAAGCTATGTCAGGAGCCGAAGTGACTTTTGTAGCCAACTGAGCTGCAAGAACGCGAGCCAACTGAGCTGCAAAAGGAGAGGCAATGATCGGGCAGTTGGGTGAGACCTTGTCATCCTTTGTCATGGGATTTGTCGAATGTTTATCTTACAATGACAATATCACTCACATTTTTTTGGTTCTTGACTGACCTGAGTTGCTTCAGTTAAGTTTTGCTCACCAACTTGTTTGGCGTTCATGCACATACCTCCCATACGTTGCGTGATGTTGCGTACAAAGCTTCAAGCAGGCACTTGCAGTAGTCAGCATTGAACGGACACGATTGATTTCATCCCACAAGTTCACAAGTCTAATCGTTCTGATATCGTATGTGTAATGTAGTGTGTGTCCCAGCAGCATGAAGACGTCCTTGACAACCCTGGGCTTTTGACATGCATTTGTTGAAGAGAACATCCAGACTTTCACTCACTAAATTATGCATGTCTAAGACAGCCCCTTGTTTCCTGACTTCTTTTGCCAAGTTGCCTCCCCCCGTCCACATGCCGCAAACCTCAAGGCTGGAGCAACCAGAGCAAGGTTGTAAGCGGAACACGCCATGGTGAATCAACAAACCGGGACATGTGGCCAGTGTGGCTGCTGGCGTCCGTTTGGTTCCTCCACACGCTGGCGTCCGGTGGTTCAGCACACAGACAGCCACATGTTCCCTCACGTTCCCTTCGTTTCGAGTAGCTTCTTGCTCCTAGTAGTAAGGCCAGGAGCCCCGTTCGTAGCATCCTTGCTCCTAGTAGCGATGCCAGGAGCCCCGAACGTAGCTTCTTGTTCCTAGTAGCTTCTTGTTACTACTAGTAAGGCACCTGTTACTACTAGCGTGGCACTTGTTCCTAGTAGCTTCTTGTTCCCTTTGTTGAGGATGGCTAAGCTGGTCCATGTCTCTCACGTCCAGGTTGCGTGGGCACCGCTTCGTCGCCGCGGTGCCTCGCTCGGGTGGAGGGACGCGAGGATGGTGCTTTGTTCGTGTCTCCCTTTGGTGCTCTGGGTCGATCATGGTAGACCCTTCCGAAAACATGAGCAATGCTGTCCTATTGTTATAGTTTATCCATGTTCTATTTGCTCCAGGATTGCTCCAGGATGCCTTTGATTCAATCGACTCACCATTGCTTAGTGCCCAGGCTCGGGTGCTTAGGCTTTGATGCTGTTTCTTGAGGCAGGCCAATTCGGAACGAAGCGGTTGGGTTCCACCAGCTCGGCTCGCTTCGACACCTTCACCCTTCGGTTCTTCCAAGAGATCTGCCGCTGGTGACAGCCAAGAGGACCAACCAAGGGTGCAGCATGGAACGAGACTAGATAACTCCAGAAGCGCCCCTGGTGAAGACTGCCTAAAGGATCTGCCATTTTCCCTGAGCCCAATCTTGGCATTGTTTTTTAATGTTCAGCATGTATCAAGCTATCTTTGAGGGATGCCAAATGAGGAATGTGGCCAGAAGGGCCCTGCACATGTTGTGCGACATATCGTTTGTTGCGAACGAACGGATAGTGTTTGGTTCTTTGCCACGTGCTCCGTCGACCATCTCCACACGACAGCTCCCACTGCAATTGGATCCCTGGTGAAAGAGCTTGCTCGGACGGCCACAAGTCACCAAAGAGTGCTCCCAAGGCGGGAGCACAAGTCACAAGTCTTAACTTAGGACCTCTAGTTGTAGGCCGGAAGTGCTGTTCCTCTGGTCCGGCCAGACGACCTGAGGTGTTGGCCTGGGTGCTTCTCAGATTTCATGCGCCTTGTCGGTAAGCCTATGCGCTGTGACCTAGCTAGCTGTGACTGGCCCTGCGGATCCCTGCAGCCTTCACTCCACGGGAAAAACATGCCCCGGGTTGAGAATTCCCGGTCACCCAAACGCCAGTTCGGAAGGCGCACGGTGTGCAGTTGGAGGCCGCGGTGCCCAGAGTCTGAGGTTGTCTTTGTGGGGACTCCTCCTCACCGACAAAACGCGCGGGAGCCCAAATGCAAAAAGCCAAGTACTCAGAGTCACACGGTTTTTGACCGTGATTTTCGGGCCGTGTTCGACGCATGCGAACATAGAAGCTGAAGTGAACATAGCTGGAACAAGCTGTCTTATGCGCACAGGGGGATTGTGAGGACTATCAGACTATCACCACCACTTCGGTTGCAGTTGCTGCGGCATATGAAGTGTCTTCTAAATTTATGACAAGAAAACGGTTGCACAGTTGCAGTCATGTGCGGGCATGCTCCAAACCCTGGTGAACTATAGGGAACTCACAAAGAAGCGACGGCGACACCCTTTAATAGAGCACGGTTCAAAAACATGGGAAGACAATAGGGGACTCACAAATTTGAGGATGCAACAGCTGCGCATCATAAATCTTTGACTGTATCGTACTGTACCTCATATGTTGTTCATTTATGGACTAGGAGAAGGGCAAGTAATGCCACAGCGCTACAGAAAAGGTCGAATGGCCTAGAGCTCAGCGGCTGCCGGTAGCCTATTTGGTGGACCCCTTTTGACTTCAATGAACGGCCCATAATCTGGGCTGTGAGTTGTTGTTTGGGACCCTGCTTGGTCTACGGCAAAGCGGCCGCACTCTCTTCTCTGTCAGGATCAGGGAGAGGAGGGCCGGGTGCAATCAATGTCCTATTCTATGGCATGCATGAGCCACGGAAATTTGATGAAATTAGAATTAAGATGGATTTACGGTGATTTACGATTTATGATTTACGGCTGGTGATGAAAGCACCCCTGGCGGCCCCAACGGCTGACTCAAGGGGTCGAGCTTGAAGATCCCTTGAGAACGAACAGCTTCGACCAACAGCTGAAGGCCCTCCTTCGGCACCACACGAGGCCCTCCGCGGGCGCCAGAGGCGCAATGCCTTGCCTGAGCTTTTGACGTTGGTGCAGACCTCAGAGCGAGAGAGACCTTTTCATGGCAAAGAATGCACAGAAAACACAAACGTCATCGAGTCACCGTCATCAATCCGATGGGCTGGTGCAACCAGGGATAGTGCCGGATGGTGCTTTGTTTCGTCCAAAGTCACGAAGATCAGGTACCTGTGTTGGCCAAGAGAAAAAGAACATGTCAGATTACCGGAAGTAGTTTGATGGATTTTGATGGTTATATTCCTGAGGAGCCTGGAAGTAGTCCGATGGTTATTATTCATCTAAACACATACACACCATCCAATCGCACCAATGCACGTTTGATTTGCCCGCTGTACTCAGTTACTATATACCGTCAGAATGAGTGTTTGTTCTCTAATATACCACAATAATGCCACAATATCCATGACAGCGGTTCTTCTATTGGCCATGCATCGGGCACGGCGCCGTCAGAGGGTTAGACCAAACCTGTGGCACCTGGGATGCTTGGAGAGGGGCAATTTTGCCGAACGAAGCATAGCTACTAGCAATTTCAATAATGTAGACCTGTGATTAATAAACCCCCCTAGAATAATGTATTTCTTTTTCCTGCACTGATTAATAAAGACCCCCAGAATAATGTCTTTTTTTTGGCCGGGATAGTTGTAGTGGAATATGTTTTATTGTTATAGTTTACTTTTTCCCTTTTGAGTTTGCTGGGGTTTCAAGCTTAAAACATATTTTGCTTTAAGTAAACTTGTATTCATTCCCTTTCTTTTCCTTTTGATTTGCTTTACTTACCTAAGCTCTTTAGTCTTTAAGCTTTCCAAAAGTTTCCAAAAGTCAGTGCACACTTTCTTTACAAAATCCCTTATTCAAACATATTGAAAAATATAAAATCATTCAAGCAAAGGGGGTAGTCCAGCAAGCAGCTTTCTGACATTATTTAGGGGGGGGCCTAGAATAATGTCTAGAGATTTCAAGCTCATATTTTGCTTTAAGTAAACTTGTATTCATTCCCTTTCTGTTCCTTTTGATTTGCTTTACTTACCTAAGCTCTTTAGTCTTTAAGCTTTCCAAAAGTTTCCAACAGTCAGTGCACACTTTCTTGACAAAATCCCTTATTCAAAAATATTGAAAAACACAAAAATCATTCAAGCAAATGGGGGTAGTCCAGCAAGCAGCTTTCTTATTGAAAAACACAAAAATCATTCAAGCAAAGGGGGTAGTCCAGCAAGCAGCTTTCTGACATTATTTAGGGGGGTCCCTAGAATAATGTCTAGAGATTTCAAGCTTAAAACACATGTTGCTTTAAGTAAATTTGTATGCATTCCCTTTCTTTTCCTTTTACTTTGCTTTACTTACCTAAGCTCTTGAAAAGTTGAAGATTTCCATTGAGATTGGATGCTTTTGAAGGTCTTTGGATTGAGATGTCCATAAAATATATTGAGAATTCCATTTCCACTTTATTGATGTCCTTTTCCTTTAGTATTCCAAATGTCTTCAATTTGAGATTTCATTGATTCCTTTTTATTGTTAATATTGCCAGAGAAGACCAAGAAGATTTTAATACGGATTCGTTTCATTTTGGTCCTTTGATTAGTTTTCTGGGTTGATTAATCAAGAGTCTACATTAAAGGGGTACCTATGTGAGGGTAAGGGTTCCCATTATCCACTCACATTGGGTCCAAAAGAAGCTCCTGGAGAATCCTCGAGGAACTGGTGGTGAGCAAGCTATAGCAGGCTAAGATCCGGAGTTCTGCGTTCCGTTTTCTTGCTGCAAAGCTTCGCACGCTTTGCATGAACTTGTCCGTCGAAACTACTGCTTTCACCCTGTTCACAGATAGTATCTTGCGCACGACACGGAATCGCACGTGCTGCCACGGGTCGACCGATAAAAGAGGGTCGGCCAGCAGCCTCTCTCAGATGGTTGAATTCCGCTTCTTTATATCTCAAGGCTGAGGGTTCATCGGCTGAGAAGGAGGGTGGATCACATACAAATCAAGATAATCAAATAGCTGCCAAACCACCACTTCTTTTGGTTGCACGTTGTTTCGTGAGACATTCTTAATTCTTGCTGAATGCGTTCCAGTCAGCTTTGCTATTCAACATCCACTCATATCCTCCGATCTACCGGCTTTCTGACGTGTTCTGCTTCGTGGGCATGGCAGCCTTCGCGGCCTTGCTGCTGCTGTGCGCGCATGCCCAGCTGCAGGATGCCGTGCGGAGAAACGATGCAGCCACGGTGAGGCAATGGCTGGAAAGCCAAGGTGGGGGAGAGAGCGCTTGGCAGGGACGGTTGGATATAGAGAGGACATCGATGTCCATCGATGTCAAGGGTCGTCGTGCGAAGGAAGATCTTGTTGTTTTTCTCCTCCAGATCGAAGGGCCTCCTCTCCCTTTACAGGAAGCCCTGGAACCCTGTACCAAAATACATCAAAATACAGATTCTTGGATATTCTTTGATTGTAAACATTTCATGATTTGAAAGGTAATGTGGCTGTGCCATGCGGTTTTGCGCGGCCTCGGTGGAACATGCGTTTGTGCGGCTCTGTGCCATCGGGGAATGGTGCACATGAGTGTATGCAGCCTGTCGCTAGTGATGGGCGTAGTTTAGTAGTTTTTAATGAAGTTAATAAACTAAACACACATACTGGATGGAGGGGTCTCTGACATGTCCAACATGAGTTCTTTTTAATTCCAGTATTGTCAGGTGTTGAAGGTTGCCGTCAGTCAGCAGAGCGTGTACAGTGACTTTGCCGGTGACTCACTGTTTGCCGCTCTCTGAGATCCTCGCAGAGGCATCAACATGTCTCAACTTTGGCTAATGGGCTCCATGCTGTTGAAGCACCCTCCTGATGATATGAATGCTTTTGTTGAGCACCAGAGGCATGGAGCTCCGGTGGTCATGGAATGAGCTGGATTTGAAATGCGTCGTGAAACCACGTCGCACCTCTTTTGCATCCCACCCCGCGGCCGGGCCGATTAGGATACTGTAAGGGAAGATGATAAAGGCCACCAGAGGACTCCCCACCCCCTTGAAAAAACCGGGGAGATTCTCCCAACTCCCCAAATATGAGCCACGTTCTCTGGCCTTTTGTTTGGGGGGGGGGGGCCTCCTGATTTTGGTGGTATTTGGTGCCGTGATGATGTATTGCTATGTGTTATTTAGTTGGTGGTTTGAAACTGCATCATGGAAATACTTGTCGGTGGCCTTCCTGGAAGGTGTGGAGGACGAGGGCGGCTACTCCTATGATGCCTCGGATGGTTGGGGCCGTAGCCCATTACATGAAGCAGTGGAGCTCGGGCACCTAAAAGTGGTGGAGACTTGGCATGACTTGGTGTGGCGAGACTGCACGGTACCCATCATAGAGCTAGGCTGGGATTGGAACAAGATATGCTACATTTTTGCATGAGGATGGAAGCCTGTTCTCAAAGCATTTGTCTACAAAGAATGTTTTATGGTCTTGAAGATGTAGACCGGGGTTTACATATGTCTTTCGAGCCAGATCCAGCATCCTGCCTTAAAGCTCCCAAGAAGCACCGCAAAGCGCTCAACTCACTATGGCTCAGATGATCTTCCAATCGATCACTAAGCGACCACTGCTTAGTGAACGCAAATCCTCAGGAGGCAATTTTATCCTGGAATGGCTCCGCACAGTTGGTGTCCGCCCCGGATGAACTGGGCTGGACTCCACTGCATTGGGCTGCACTCAAAGGACGCGGGGAGAAGTACTGTCAAAGCACATGTTGAAGCCCCACCTTGGCAGGTTCTTTTTTGGCCCGTGTTGGGCTTCTCGACAGCCAGGTGAGCGGATTTGATGAGATAGGTCGAGGGGGGCATTGAGCTACGTTAGAGGTGGTAGGCCTTGGTTGTGAAGCAGGATGTGAGCATGGATGTCATGAGCTAACAAGAGCAAAAGGTGTTGTGAAAGTTAATTGAAGAAGGAGGTCAATGTGCAGTACAACCATGGGATGCAGGATTAAGTGAAATTCAACAAGAAAGAAAGGTGGTTTGTATTGCAAGATTTGGCCAAAGGTGGACCAGACTAGCGGGGTGGAGGTTGTGGAGGTTTAGGGTGCTCACTTATTGGCCGAACGGATCCGGAAGGCTTTTTGAGCGGCAAGACGTCTTGCAGAAGACAGTCGGACCATACCAAGTTGTGGGGTTCCTTGATGGCTTTGCGTTCGGTCGCTCGTAGCGGCCTCCAACCAACTAGCGCTGATATGCAGGTTGGGAGTTGGGCGGAAAGACGTCCGCTGTCACAGGCCCTTTGCCGCGCAGGGCCAGTCGCGGACGGAAGAAACGAAAGCATGCGTGCACGAACCAAAAAGATACGCGGGTGGCTCCACACCAATGGCGTATGCCTTTGTCAGACATAGTCAGGCAGCCAAGACATCCAGGTGAAGCATGGTGAAGCGCGTCGAATAGGTTGGAATCATGCCAGTGCAACGACCGATTTGTGTTTTGGGGAACGTTCGTAACGGTCTTGCTTGGAGGTCACCTATAATCCACGAGGGTTTGGACAATTTGGTTCCCTCAACAGGGAAGACATGCTCAGGTTTTGACCCTTCAAGGCCATGTAGGGCTGATGCGCCAGTGTTTGATGATTGCGCGTCAACGCCTTTCGCCGTCCGCCGTCGCAGGATCTCGGGAGATTGCCAAGAGTTTGATCGAGGCCAAGGCTTCGGTCAACGCCAGGGAGAATGAATTTCACTGCGAGCCATTGCAGTGGGCTGCCCGCCGAGGCTGGGACACAGGAACGGCTGGGACTCTTTGATCAGTCCCGAAGGTGAGGCGGTGGTTTGGTACCATTCGAGTACTATGAAAAATCGTATGACATTCACATGGACTTGATCCGACTGGTTCTTGAAAAGGCTTCACGGGTACAGGGTCTTCACCGGATGAGCGACCCTCAATGTTCACGGTAAACCCTTAACTCCAGACAAAAATGACCTGAAACCGATTGAATTGAACCAGCACTATGGAGGGTATGATTTTTCTGGAATGGAGATGACAGAGCCCGATTATTTTGGAATGGAGATGAGGGAAAATCGGCATTCTCGGAGAGATATTGTTGTGAATCAAGACGAAGGAAACTGAAAGGATATTAGTATTCGGAATAAAGGAAAAGATCCAGAGGTTTAAGATTCACTGTCGAAGGTATTTAAGGTTTGGTGATTTCATGGGGGGTATATACACCCTTTGTATATAGATTGACTGTTGGCAAACGTTGATAGCTTTGGAATAAGGGATGTCATAACCGTATGTCATAGAGTCATAGTCATACCCAACAGTTGACTAGGATTGTGAGCCCAGCCCTTTGTCATTTACAACCCACGTTGGAAAGCCCGCCACTCAAGCATGGATGTTGGAACTCAGCATGCAGTGTTAATCATGCACATGTTCGTCAGAACATACTCCCTGAAGTACTCATGAAAGTGGAAGGTTGGTAGAGTCTGGTCACCTACGAGGCGCACTTTCCATGACGGAGAATTGAGAAGCCAGAAACTCACTCACACATCCAATATCATTTATATATATATATATAATAGGAGGCCTTCATGAAGCTGGGCCTTCTCAAGCCGTGAGGCCACGTGGAGCTTTTACGGCTCTTGCTCTCGGCCGGCGCCAATGCCTCCTATCAGGCGCCCCCCCCCGGTTTTGGTTCTCAACAGGTTGGAGGCCATGGCTCTTGGTTTGGGTTTTCCAGACGTCCCAGACGTCGTGTTCAGATGTGACACACCGAGTCGCCCGGTGAACCGGGCGCGGGAGGAGACCCATTCAACCGCCCGGTTCACCCCGGAAGTCAGACACTTCGGGGACGCACGAGGTTTCTGCACTGATGGTGGCTTCCAATAGTGAGACCGGAAGGCGGCTAGGCATAGACTGACCACCACTGATAGGATTTGATGGGTCACATCAACCTCAGATATTGGATTCCCAGTGCGGTAGCGGCAGAGAAGAACCACCGTCGCTCAGACGGCTCAGCCTTTTTGTCTCCAAACAATCCGAGTACTCTGTGAGGAGGAGTTTCTTTTGCATACCCATTGAAGATCCAGGTTTCGGGATTTTTCCATGAGAAGCAACAGTCATGAGTCTCATCCGTTTATGCATTTGGAATCCTCAGGGCCTCTGTTGCTGTGAGAGCTTTGAGCCACCCGGGGGCCCAGCTGCCGAGCTGCCGCACCCCCACGAGGACTTGGAGAACCGCACTGCTGCCGATTGGGCCCAGCTCACAGGGCAGCAGTTGGCCTTTGGTTTCCTCCTAGGCATCCATCCCACGTCGTTGGATGAGACACAGGAGGCGGGGCAGAGCGGAGTACCATGCTTGACCCGCAAACTTGTATCAAACACAAACTTTGTAACATCATGTGGTTTTCCCATGTTTTCCCCATGGTCGGACGCGGTGGTTTTTGTTGTGTCCGGTCGTTCTGAACCGAGACACCGGTCGCCAGCCACCAGCCATCCAGTCGCTCGGTGTGACCGAAGCGCCTGGAGAAGTGATCGGAGTGATTGGAGTGAACGAGTAGCAAAGGACAAATGATGACAAGTGAAGCGTATCCGGCGTATCCTGCAAACCCTAGTGGCCCTAGTAGAAACTATAGACTATTACAGACTGTAGATTTTGGAGTCACCCTTAAATGACAAGTGTGTTTTCTCGTTTTCACATGTTTTCACGGACATGTTTACACAAGTGATTTGTGCGATGAGTCAGTGGCTGGTGTGGAGTGCCCTGGGGCTCCCCAAAAAGGGGACGCGGACATCAATAACTTCATGTGTATGTATGCCACTGTGTGGTATGCCACTGCCACCCCTCCTCAGGAGGCTTACAACATGAGCCGCTTGCATGCCGCAGTGGCCAAGAATAACCTCACAGAGATCCGTCGACTGCTAGAGAGCAACGAATCTGAGAAGCTTTTGGAAGACTTGGACGCTTGGGGAAGAACGCCTCTGATCGCTTCGCTCCAATTTCCTTGTCGCCATGGCTCTGCTGCAGCGGAGTTGCTTCTGGAGGTCATCAGTAACAATAGCGAGACCACCCCGTGGAGCACGAAAACCGGCATGACGCGACGGTCCTTGGGTCCTGACCAGGACGGCCGTGACCCCCTTCATTGGGCAGCGCTGGCAGGGTATCATGAACTGGTGCAGATCTGCTTGAAGCTCATCGAGAACCGCGAGCCCGACCGGTGGGGGGCGGCACTTGATCCACCATGCCGCTGTAAATGGCCATGTGGAAGTGCTCGAACCCAGGCTGAATTAGACGCCTTAGTTGGCTACCAGATTCCTGAAGACCATTCCCTATCATTTGCGCAGGGAGTGGTGGTTGTTGGGTTGTTCAAAGTTGTTGAAGTTGGTAGCACCTAGTCACTAGTCATTCCCTCCTGCCACCGTGCACTTCATACCCAACTTGCATGCATCCTTTGACGCTTTGGGGTTCCAGACAGGTGTTTTTTCAGATGTGGTCTGTCGTTGTGCACACTGAAGCTTGCAATTATGTTGGTTGCGAACTGGGGCGGGCGGCTGTCGAGGGATTCAAACAGAGGTGCCTCCTTGTATGAAGAATATGACCACCATGGAAACAAACAAACAATCAAACATCACTATCAGTATTAGGTTGAAGGCCATTGCTAGTAGGTTGGAGGCCAGCGCGGTTAGGTCTGAGGCCATCGCTATTAATATATCTATTAATTATTTAGGTTGGAGGCCATTGCTTCTATGTAGGGGGGGCAGGGTAACAATCCAACAATTACGCCCACATTGGCGGCACTGGGGCTGTTGATCTCCAGACTCCAGACTTTGTGATGATCGGAGGGCCTCGATCCGAAGGCGACTTGCCAGTTGCAAGGGCATCCAGAGACTCGAAGTAGGCAAAGTGAGACCTGGGACATTTGGACAGCTCCTTCCCTACTTTGGCTGCTGTAGTTGCAACTAGGACCAGAACCAAGTGGGCAGAGAATAACAGAAGACTCCACCTAAAGACACCCGCTGCAGGGAAGAGATATTTTAGGTCTCTACGGTCAGGAGATTGTCCTGCAAGCTGCAAGCCAGTCGAGACCGGAAAAACAGAGGTTCACATGGACGACCTAGGACCTAGGGTCGACCGGACGGGGCATGGCAGTGTAGATCAGTGTAGTCGCCCGCACCCACGCACGCTCGAGATTGGTGTATGTACGGCCGGAATGCCGCAAGCCCAAGCGAAACTACTGTAAGTAGAAATGGGAGAGCTAAGTAGCACAGCGGAGTCCAACCACTTCCAAAGAACGTTCAATCAGGGCGGAAGGCCTGTTTTTGAGCGAGACGACAGAACCACGAACAATTTGTAGCATGCAGGAGTATATAGTGAAACAAAAGAAAACACATGAAAAAACAAGTTTGACAAGTTTGCCATAGTCTGCCAAGGACTTTGCCTCCAGATTTCCACACCCGAGCGAAGCGGTCTGGAGGTGGTTTAGCATCCCCAAGCCTTCCTGCCTTCCTGTAAGCTCGCGTTCTTGTCAGAAGCCGAAAACAAAAGGGACCATGTCATGTTGCGACAACAAGCGGTTTCCATTGCGCTTGTTCTCAGCGCCCCTTCACACTCAAGTGCATGGACAGCACCGAGGGCATTTCTACCCTCTCCCAAGCCATCGTCACAGAACAAGAAAGCCAGGCTGTGCTTTTATGGCATTCTTCACCTATAGAGTCCATCGTACGCATGCAAAAACAGCCATTCCTTGTATACATCCTTTTACAGATTGCTGTCGCCCAACCACATATTTGGGATGAGCTCCTCGCCCATCAAAAAGATTGTCACGATCAACTGGCATGGGAGCTTTCCGTGGTATCAATTCTTTCCAATCCACCCACACCATGCATTCTCTGACAGACGTTATCCAACCCTTCCTCTGCAAGATGCCTCGAACTTCTTTGTAAATATCTATATCTAATTATATAAGAATCTGGTGCGTGGCAAAGCCAAGCCTCAGGATGCCCCGCCAAAAGCATCCAAAAGCCAAGAGCACTTCCCCCCCCCTCTTCCGCGACGCCTGAGGATCTCCTCTTGGACACGAAGGTGGCCGAGGTCGACAGCTCCGCCGTGTTCTCTCAAGAGACGGCTCTCCACCTAGCAGCGAAGGCTGGACACCAAGATGTGGTGACAAAGCTTTTGTTGCGTGGGGCACCGTTGGATGCAGAAGATCGTTTGCTCAGACGCTCAGACATTGTGAAGAGTGGAGGTTCCCCCCCCATGCACCAAGGGGATACGGAGTTGGTTTATGGATGTTTATGGGTAGTTTGCGCTGGGAACAGCTTGCTACTGCCTGCGTTGTGGGAGCGTCATTCTGGCTGTGAAGAATCGAGTCGTCACGTTCACAGCCATACCATGGGCCACCTGGAGTGGATGTTTGAAACGTTCGGGTTGCGACGTCCTTTGTGAGGTTCTTGCAGTGTGAATGGTCGGGTGGTCCTGCCGGTGGCGTTTTAGAATGTTTTAGAGCTCCCGTTGGAGAACCTACAGTAGTTGCCAGGTTAAGAGGGCGAATTTATAGGCTCGCCTTGGTTCGTCTTCTTTGGGCGTAGAGAGGTCCAAAGCTTGGAACGATTCTCCCAATGCACGGATGTGGACTGTCTGAAACAGACCACAGCTGAAACAAAGGACAGCCCTTGCACTACGCCATCCTGTTGGGGCATACGGAGATCTCCAATGCACTCCTCAAGGCGAAAGGATGGGGCGCAAGGACGAGGCGACGCCTCATTCGAAGATGAATCACCACCCCGGGTTTACGAGGTTTGGAGAACCCATCCCCCCTGAAGACTAAACTGACTCAATCTCTTCATGAGGTCCCTAGGGACGAATGATTGGATCACGGAAACCTTCTGAAGCTTGAAGCTGGCCCCCCCTCAGCAGTGCAGAAACTCTTTCTGGGCCAAGGCCCAAGTACATTTGAGGCATTTGGAGTTTGAGAAGAAAGGAACAGTAAGTAATTGATAAGACAATGGGACCATTGGAGGAGGGATTGGATGAAGTTAAAAGTTAGATAAAGGGATGAGCAAATGGAACATGATCAGGTTGGTCTTGCAGACACATTTAGTAACTCAATCCTAAATTGGATGTTGTCAAATTGTCCCAACCTGTCATACGGACGAGGGAGTGATATCCACCATGCTATACATTGGTTGAACAGATGCAGAGTATACAAAGGGAACGATCGGAATCGAGACAGGGCATTGCATGGGATCCAGTGATTGATGGGATCGGTTTGACTTGATTGATACGTGTTGCAGTTGGGATCCTGAATGATTGACATGTAGCACTCAGTTTTCAGCGACCCAACAGTATGACAGTATGCACAAGATGAGAGAGTGTTGAGGCTGGGGCTGATGGAATGGAGAAGGACATGGATGGCTTCAGCCCTTTGTCCTTCGCGTCAGCGGCCTTGGGTTCCGGTGACCATAATCATGACTATCACGACTTTCCTACTCGTAGCTGATTGCTCCAAAGGCTGCAGTCGAGTTGCAAGCTTCAATTCGCAAAGCGCCCTGCTCGCGGCCCTGGGTGGCATTGCAAAACAAGGAGCTGCGTGTTGCCGATGCTGCGTCAAAGCAGGTGTTGGACGGAAAGTCTTATATATACAATTATATATTGGTGGGTAGAAGTGGTCTTGGTTGCACCACGTTTTTCCACCTGTTTCTGCACAAAGTCTGTCTACCTTCGACCCCAGATGCGGCGAACGTGTGCACATGGTGTCCGCTCGCTCAAAGGCCGAGTCTGATGAAGATGCCAAGCTCGCTGAAGAGGCCCGGCTCGCGGCTCGTGGCACCCGATGCGGTGGCCGTCACACGGCCGCCTGGGATATCCCCCGTTGCATCCCGTGGCCATCGAACCCTCGAACCGCCAAAGTCACGGTCCAAATAGTGCGGTAGTTACTTGGCTAGTCTGGCGAATCATGACAAAAATAGGCTGGGCTGCACCGTGGGTTAGAATAGGTATGGAATGGTATATGGATATTATCAGGTTGTGTGTTACAGCCGGCTCTTTGGCTGGCTCTGATGTGGCATCGAAAGCAGTTGACGATAACAATTCGTAAGACTCACAGACTCACAGATGACTACCGTCATCAATTAGATGCTGACAGAACCAGTTCATGGAACATTGTGTTCCCAACCTTCACTATCTCAGCACGCATAGGCTGCGTGACGTTTCTATCGCGATGGCCCGCCACCCACAATATTGGCTCAAATTATATCTATATATAGGTGTTTGGAAATAGTGGATCCGAGCAACTGAATCTAAATGCTTGCAAGATTCAATCAGTTGAGATATGCAAGATTAAACCTTGAGGATCCAATCTATTCTGCCAGCTTGTGCCGCAACATCAGTGCTCTAGAATCATGTATTTCCCAATTTTCCCACCCATCTTCCTGCTGCGGCTGCGACTTCCCGTACTCTCGTCTTCAAACTCATTGTAAAAATATCAACAAAAATCGAAAGCCAACTCCTTTCATCCCCTCTCCATTCTCACCATTTCCCACTCCCCGAAGCCTGAGAGCTTGGCGGTTCCCATGGAGAACGGCCAACATGCTGTGCATGCGGCGTTTCCGGCGGCCGCGGCGTTTACTGCGTGCCTACTCGCCGCAGTGCAGCTTAAGCTTCAAGGATGCAGGTGTGGCGCAGCTGGAAGTTGACGGGTGATTACTGGTAATTTGTGTGTAGGCGGGCCGGTATGGATTGGTCACTGTGGCCCTATGCAGGCATCCGAGCCTATGTGGATGGCCAGCTTTGTGGCTTCTCCGCCAGCCTGAAGCAGTCGCTCTTTGATTTCCAGGCCAAGACTTCTAAGAAAAGACCAGCGTCTAGCGGGCTACCGGCAAGTTTGGCGGTTCAGTTTCAGGGGTTCGCATCCTCGACCTGAGGGTCAACCAAACCTGCAATTTTTGAAGTCTCCAGTCGGTCAATGGATTGCCGTCGCATGATCGACTCCAAGACTACCAGGTACTTGCGCAATTACCAAGATCTACTAAGTGTACTGATCAACAATGAAAGGTCGCCAATGATCAGCTTTCTAAGCTTAGCATGATTAGCCAATACCTACTGGCACCACGTCATGGCTAAACCTGAGAGATGGTTCAATGCCGCAGGTGCATGAGATCGACCCTGATGGACATGAACTGCACCTTCTGGATGACGAGGGGCGACGCTTGGTGAACATCTTGGGGAGTCACGAACGGATTCCACTGTGATTTCTAGCTCTCAGTTCCATTTTTTGGAGACAAGATTTGCTTTGGACGGGATTGCTTAGGCCATCTTGCACAAGCTTTGTTGTTAGACCAACGTGGCCTTGGCAATCACAAACGGCCTCGTTTGGACGAGTTCTGAGATTTAACTTCCTCTCTGAGTCAAACATGCACGCTCGGAACGCACCGTATACCCGCTTCGGGTGGCACAGTCTACGCGCCAGTGTCCGAACGCGCTTCGGCGTTGGGAGAAGCACTTCGATGAACGCACGGGGGTGTGAGACACTTTGGATAAGAACCATGAGAACGGCACCAGTCACACCCATCCATGGGGCCAAGTGGATTTACAACCACGCTGGTGCACACTGGTGAGGAGAATGTCGGCATCCAGCTGTACTGTGGCATGTCGTTGTTTTCCATTCTTTGGCACACTGGTTCGCTGTGGTCCTCGACTAGGAAGGTAGACATGCGCAAGTCAAAACCGGCACAAGTTTGAAGTGCTCTCTGATCAATTTGGGTTTGTCAAAGGAAGTTTAGAGGAACTTCCATGTGCAGATTTCGTGGCAGGCACAGCACTTTGTACCTCCATGTGCAGATTTCGTGGCAGGTGCAGTACTTTGTGAACCTTCATGTGCAGATTTCGTGGCAGGCACAGCATTTTGTGAACCTCCATGCTTCTCCGAACCTCGACGGGGAAGCTCCGCGGAACGAC
>CAXAMN010023851.1:181399-215538 GCA_963970005.1 Durusdinium trenchii
ACTTTCTAGTACAGCTTTAGTGCGCGGAGTATCTGGGGAGCTGGAAGCTGAGAACTGGCGACTTTGTATTGTACAACTTTAGTACGCTACTTTGTAGTACAACTTCTAGTACATCAGGGAGCACAGACCTTGCACAGGTGGCGCTGTGTTGGTCAAAAGTCCGGAGCGCACGCGTCTGACTGAGGGACACGAGGGACACGCATGGTGGAAAGAACCGGGACACTCCTATAGGTCAATTTGTTCTTATAGGAAACTTCCGCCGCCGGCTTGCCCGGGAACTACTTGTATTTTTTATGCGTCGTTTGGATGTTCGAGTTTTGCGAGGCATACCCCCAAAGCATACCTCCGGAGCATACTCCATAGTCTAACATCCCACCACCCGCGGTCTCCACATGCGGCTTAGGACCGGAGGCTCCCAACGAGGGGATCTGGTATTTGCACTTCCGGCTTTACAAAGAAGGCGGGGATATTTCCTGCAGGAGGCTTCGACGATGTGTTGCTGACTCTTCCTTCAGATTGAACTCTTTGGACCCGTTTTAGCTAGGCTAGGACAGATACTCATGACTCATGACTCATGATACTTTCTTTTGGCGCATGTGGCCAGCATGGAATCCAGCTCAAGTAACCGCTTTCAAGCGGCATCATGTGGCTGAAAAAACTGAGGGATGGACACCTTGGAAGCTTTGTCTCGCGTGGGAAAAGCTTTGGGGCGGCCGCCTCGGCACTTCCGCTTCGCAGGGCACAAGGACTGCCGCAGTACCAACCTCACGCTGGTGAAGTGCATTACTATACTAGTAACAAGAAACTACTAGCAACCAGTGCATCGCTACAAGTGCATCATAGTGTATCGCTACTTTGTTATTGGTTGACCACGACGCGGAAGGTAATGGATTGACAGTCGATCTTTCGATCGTTCAATCCTCGGGCTGTTCGACCCATTCCATCGTTCCGGGTGGTCACGGGTGCTGACTCACGAGTGCACCTCTTCGAAAAAAAAACCGCGACAAGAAGAGGAATTAGCATGTTTTGTTCAGTTCAGTTCAGGTTAGGTCGAACATAGAATTAGTTCAGTTCAGGTCGAACATAGTCGTGGTCTCGCCACTTGGACGTCCATTGCATCCCAAGCAGGCCTGAAGAGAGAAGTCATGTTTCATTTGTTTGGCTGAGGGGGGTGGGGGGGGAATTGAACGGTCTTACTGACAAAGCAGAGCTTGATCCTATACAGATTCTCTAATTCGCTTGACACGATCATCCATCCAGAATGGCAACTGTCGTATGGACTTCGTTTCGACTCACACACCATGACTACGTCCAGGACCGCTGCGCGGTGACAGTACAGCAAGTGAGTTGCAGCTCCTTGCGGCCACAAGAGCTCAGACATGCAATGCAGCAGGAGGAGACATGGAGATCAGTTCATATCAGTTCGTTGTATGGCTGGAAGATGCAAGATCATGCAAGAACCAAAGGAGTAGAGAAGCACACACCAGACATTCGCTTGACATCGCTTGACTACAGAGGATTCTATTCCACCTGCAAACCGAGATGTGGAGAAACATCCCTTCAACCTGTCCAAGATGGGTTTTGGAGGTGGCAGGTGATGTAGTTGCCCCTTAGGGGTCAACCCTAACAAACGGGATACGGCACTGTATACTGATGTGAAGTACTAGCCGCTAGCTGGTCTGTGGTGTGTATGCTACAATTTGGTGGACCAGATCTTTCTGATTCTGCAGAATGCTTTGACAGAAACACCCTATCGAATCGACAGCCACTCAAATTGGGTTCAACTTCATGTCGGCATTGCCGGGGGTGCCTCAACAGCCAGCCACTCGCACCGGCGTCGGCCGTGTCTCACCTCTGGGGCGGTGCGGACCCGAGGAGTGGGACTCGCGCTTGCAGCTCTCCCACTTGCAGATCAAGCGTCGACCACTGCACCTCGGCGACCTCTCAGGGAACCGCTTCCAGGTGGTCCTCCGTCACGTGGACCAGGCCGGTGCATTTGGTGCGCCCACCGTGTGTTGTCTTAGACCTCGGAATGATCATATCTTAGTAGTAGAGTATACAATAACGAATCTTAAGTTGATCGACCCCCCCCGGTACGGGGAGTTTTTACCATCCAATCCTAATAGGGCAGTTTTTGAATCAAGATTCTACGTATGACATGCATGATACAAGGACTAGAGGGTCTAGAGGATACCGATGAAGCCCTCTCTCACCAGGAGGCTTCACTGGTGGAAGCACATCTTCACAAGTTGGAGGAACATGGATTCCTGAACTACTTCGGGACTCAGAGGTGCGGCCAGACACCAAGCCACTCCAAGCCACGTCTGACACGTCCGATGTTCGGCGGTGCATCGTCGCCATCACCTGGCAAACCCCAGGGCCCTAGGCCGATGGGTTGATGATGGTTGATGATGGTTGATGCATGTACGGCTCAGAGGTGAATTGGTCCACGTTGCGCATGGGACGTGGTTCCAACACCTGCCGTACCGGTGCATCGTCGCCATCACCTCCCGGTCGCCGTACCGGGACACTGCCGGGAGGTTTGGAACTCAAGTGATTCGCGGTTACCATGTGACTTGGCGTGGCTACCATCGAACCTGCGAACCGGCCGGCTCCGGGTACGTGAGGTGAACGATCGAGATGGTTGGAAGACATATGAAGACATGGTTTCGCCATGTTTCGCCGTTCGACGTGCACATAAAAGGGCATTACTACTAGTAGCAAGAACGCTACTAGTAGCTCCTGGCATTACCACTAGGAACAAGAAGCTATTAGTAGAATTTGCCAGCCTTTGTGCTGACTAAAAGGAGTGTGCCTTCGTGCAATATGTTGCGAACGTAGCGATGCCCTTGTTCCTAGTAGTAGCGATGCCAGGAGCTATGTTCGTAGCGTCCTTGCCACAGTCGGGGTCGGCCATCGCCAACCCAGGTCGGGTCGGCTCTCCTGAGCCACGACTTTCCTCGAGCTGTCCGTGCCTTGCCTGGACGAGATCTCGTCGGAGAAGAACGATCCGCTTCGAATCCAACAGTTCTGAACCATACTGAAAAATATGGCCTTGGATGGCCTTGGTATGTTGCTTAATTACTGGTTACTGAACCTAGGATCTTTGCATATATAATATATAATATATATATATATTATATAATATATTATATAAGGAGTGTCCACTTAGGAGTGGCTCCTTTCCAATTAACAAGTGAGCCTTTGTGTAACAGCATGTTCAGGAAGAGTCATGGGCAGCGCACACCAACCTTTTGGCTCAAACCCCACGAGCTGTCGCCATCTGTGTGGCCAAGACCTCAGCCGGAAAAGCTTTTCAGCTTTCCCCTTCAAAGGACTTGAGGTACTTTTGAATGACAGGGTGATCACGTGGGCCATCATTGATGATCCACCTTGGCTGGGTTCTATTCTATGGTTGAGAACTCGACCCAATCTTTGAGCACAACAAAAACATACACAAAGAGTTTGGGACAAGAAAAAGGGTGCTGGAAAGATTCTCAACTCAGGGCTAGTGGCCTCTTGCGAGCAAAATTCGCAGCATGCTTTGCATCTCTCTTGTGCAAGCCTTCATGCAACGCTGCAACCCACGCTGCACAGTAGACCTTAGAAAAATCAAGTGACGTGCAGAGTTTGATGTTCTCCTTTTGCACCAATCTATTCATTCCAAGAAGCACTATGCAGCTTCTTTTCCACATCATCTTTGATTTTCCTGGTTTTGGCAGCCTTGGAGTCCTTGTCGTTGTCCTTCTTGTCAGCAGCTTTGGGCTTGCAAGCAGCTTTTGCTTGTGACTTCGCCTTTGGAGCGGCATTGTGACCCTTGGACTGTTTCTTTGCAGCGGCTTTGAGACCTTTGGCCTGGTTCTTTGCAGCGGCATTGAGACCCTTGGCACTACCCTTGGCCTGGTTCTTTGCAGCGGGAAGCTTGGGATTCTTGGGCATAGCTTTTTGCTTGGGTGTGGCACCCAAAGAACGACTTGCTGGTGGGACACTTTCTTGCTTTTTGGCTGCCACCTGCTTCAGCTTTTCTGGGTCCTGCATGTTTATCACCGGAGCATGCTCAGTTTGTTTGCACACGTGTGTGCCATGTTTGTCACATATGGTCCACTACAGCATGCTGCTTTTGCACAACATTTTTTCCTTGCCTTGCATCAGATGCATGAAAACCTTTGTCCTCCATGCGCTCTTCTTCTGATGGCTGGCCCCGCTTTACTTCATCTTTGTACTCCATGGACTTGTTGGGCGCTTTGGGCTGGTCATTGGGCTCCATGGACTCGTCGTTGGGCTTGATGGACTTGCTGTTGGGCTCCATGGACGTGTCATAGGGCTCCTTGGGCGTGTCACTAACATTCATGGACTTCTCCTTGGTGGGCCCTTTGGGCTGGTCATTGGGCTCCATGGAGTTGTCGTTGGGCTTGATGGACTTGTCGTTGGGCTTGATGGACTTGTCGTTGGGCTTGATGGACTTGCCGTTGGGCTCCATGGACGTGTCATTGGGCTCCATGGGCGTGTCACTAACACTCATGGACTTCTCCTTGGTGTGCCCTTTGGGCTGGTCATTGGGCTCCATGGAGTTGTCATTGGGCTTGATGGACTTGTCGTTGGGCTTGATGGACTTGCCGTTGGGCTCCATGGACGTGTCGTTGGGCTCCATGGGCGTGCCACTAACCTCCATGGAGCTCTCGTTGAGCTCTTCCTCTCGTGCACCAGTGTACTCTTCAGCAACTGGCTCACCTGACATTGGCAAGGTCTCTGCACTAGGGGACGCCACCAAAGTTTCCACAGCAAAGATGTAAGGGAAACCGGTTTCTGCGAGCGCATTGCGGATGACCTCATCGCTGAATTCCGCATTGTCCTGTTTCAAGCATTTTTTAACAAAGGAAAAACTGATCCAATAATAGACCAGCAATGGACAGGTCAGTGTGTGTCCCACAATCAGTGTGGGGTGCCATTGGAATCAGTTTGGGGTTACTGTCTTGACAACATTTGAGGTTGAATACCGGCTCAAAGCAAAACCAACATCTAAGGTTGCACATGGCACAGCTCCTTTTCCTGGACCATGAGGCTGGACAAGTCTTGATGGAGTTCAGCACGTCGAAGACGCTTTCTTCCATATTTCATAGGAGATGCAGCAGCCTCATGTTCAATACATAACACACTATCATCCATTTGTTGAGTGAACAAAATTTGGACACCACATGCCTTGACTTCCTCTGCCAAGCCAAGTTGGTCTTGCAAGCCAAGTTGGTTGTCCGGGTGTTCGAAGACACACTTCCTGCCCATAGGCGTCTCATCATATTCCACATCTTCTTGAATAACATTGAGGGGATAGAGGTCACTGAGATCTTCTTTCCACTCCCTTGGTTATCAAAGCGCTTCCAGATCATACCTCCTTGAAGACAAGTTGCTGTTTGGCTTTCAATAGATTGCAATGGCCAAGCAACATAAAAGATTGCAACGCTGTTGGATTCATTGAATCGTGCCTGTGAGAAAGACACACACTGTTGCACCAAATAAAAACAGTCTAGTATAGTTAGGTCCCTTGTCTTTAGCGTTCGCTAGCCAGTAGCTGGGTTGCAAGCAAGATGCTTGCAGTCCTCACCATCAACAGATCCCCCATCAGTCTCTTCAAGCGCGTCTGCAATTGTTGCCATGCCAGCCTCCTGCATTCACAGGGACGTTCAAACTGTTACTGCATGAAAGTAATGATCAAACATGAACATAGCAAATGATTGGTTGAGAAGTTGAGAAATGTTAAAACCAGACACATCTCTCCACACCTTGTTCTTGTTGGTTGTAGATGATCCCGTGTGTCGACTTGGTTTTTTGCAAGTGCGACCAGCTGGTTTTTTTTCTGGGAATGTCCAGCAGCTTTTGCAAGCCATCCAAACCGTCCAGGTCTCCATCATCTGGGTCTTCATCATCTTCAAGGCCGAGGGGAACGTGGTCAGCGGTGTCACCATTATCCTCCTCTTCTTTCTTCTTTCTCTTTTTGGTTTCAGCCTTGCTTTTGGGCACCTTTTTCACAGTACCCTTCTGTTCTGACGATGACTCTTCTGTAGATGATGCCACCCTAGGTGGCAACCTATGGAACCCCGCGGAAGAAGCAGCAGCACAAGCCACTGGCGGTGCAGAGCCTAACAAAATGCACAGAAGCTAAAGCGGAGCAGAAGCAAAACCCAAGAAAGAACCTGAACAGAACCTTGAATTCCTCTCCCATGCCTGAAGAAGTGCGGCTGATAGCCACTGGCGCCGCTGTACTTTTGGGAGCCCCAGGTGCTTTTGGCAATGGCGATGAACATGCCCCCCCGTGACGGTGGTGTTTGCAAAATTGAGGAAAGACTGAACTCCTTGGCCAGAACTGTCCAACATGTTATATACAGAAGTTCTTTCTGGGTAGGTTTGTTGTTGGTTGAGCAGGTCTAAATATTATGTGCATACAGCTAAGGTGCTGGAGGTCGAAAGGCCGTGTTCACTGAGACAATCTCCACTTCATCACCCATTGATCTCTCACCAGACCGACGTCTGCGGTTGGTCATGATTTACAAGCTGCAACTTTGAGCCCTGTCCCTTGGGCATTACTTTTTTCAAGGGCCACTTCAATGCCAAGCCAAAGCAACTTAATAGCTCAAGACACATCTACAATCTCACATTGCACAAAGTTGTTCCACTAGCGCAACAGGTTTGTGCAGCACTGCCGATTGCAGCTGCCCCGCTGATCCCCACAGAAACTTCTCACGCTTTGCAGGGGCCACCAAACAAATCACATCTAGTTTTGAACTGTTCAATTGTCACTAGAAAAAAATTGTTCATCTTGAAACGACCCCACGAAAGCTCCCCTAGAAATGCCAAACATTCAATTGGCTACATTAGTCGAACAATTGTTTGTCCAACTTCAAGTGCCCCAGAGAGGCAGGCAATGGGCCGTGTTGGAGTCAGCACCTTGGCGCCACTGGTAGCATCGGAGTCCAACCTAGCAACGTGCCAAGCTCCATGTCATTTTTTCAAGAGTCAAAACTGCAAGACTGTTAAGCGGACTGTTAAGCAAGATCATTCAACAAACCAGGCCTGCACCTGAAGCCAACAGTGAACTTTGAACAGTTCTTGAAAGAGCTGATGTTCAATGCACTCCCAAAGCTCGTCACGGTTGAACTTGATTTGTCCTTTTTCTTTTTTTTCTTTTTCTTTCCTTCTTCCTCATCCTTTGGCGGGTCAAGGGCAAACACCAAGCTCTTCTCAGAAGCCACATGATCGCGGGCATCATTGAGCTTGTGGTGGGAAATGGCCAGTTTGACCTGCTAAGGCAGCAAAGAAACCACATTCAATGGTTTGTTTTGTTATATCAACCGTGATGTGTTTGAAAACTGCATTCCAAGAGATTGGTGACAGTGAGCCAGCATCAACAATCTATATTATATATATTATATATATAACAGTCACAGTGCACATATCACAATGAATCAGTGTGCGTTTGTGTTAAGAACACCTATGACCAAGGGTGTGGGAGTGGAAGAGTTTTCTTAACCAGAGATGTCCTCCAGCCTCTCCAGAATCTTCAAGTTCACGAATCACTTCATTCAAGGTAGATGGAGTTTCAACGCATGGGAGGCCAGATAGGTGAGTTGGCATCCCCTTCTTTTCCATGACCAAAATCGTGCTGAGATCAATGGCGAAAGAAAACCACCTCCCTGCAGCGTCCTTGACCAGTTCATTTGCTTCCTGAGAATGGTGGCCGTGGTTGAGACGAGAGGCCAGGCTTGGAAACAAGGTGAAGTGAAGCAAGGATGAAACATTGCTAGAAAAGTGTCAGCACCATTTCTCCACTCACCACTTCCAAAGGAGAACCTGGGCTGCAGACCAAATGCCAAGTGTTTCAAAAGGAAGCAAAACCCGTATCTCAAGAGCTGCACAATCAGCCAAAGAACAGTTCACGATGTGCAGTCATGTTGTTGCGGCCACGGCTTGCTAAGTAAAGATGGTCACCATCAGTGATAAGGTCAGCAGCTCCATTGATGGCGAGCTTGGTCCTGCAACTTCATTGACCACCAAATCCAGATTCACTAGATATGACATTTACACCACACTCAAATTCCAGCGCTGAGTTTTGGGGCAACACTAGATGTTTCCCAAAATATGCCAAGATCATGTGTTGTAGATGTTTGCCAAAATAAATAAAAAGATCAGTGCCAAGGTACGGGTTTGAGAGCGAAGAGATGTCAGCTTCGGTGCAGGTTTCATCGGCTGCAACTTGAATCTTCAACTTCTTCGTGGGGCGCTCATCCTCAGCGCTGACAGTCCTGCGGCAGGTTCTGGTGACTTTATGAGCCTGGAAGGCTGTTTAACAAAGAACCAAGTGAATTGGAAGCTGGAAAAATGGGTGGACATAAGCTAGTGTTTGTTACAGGGGTCCTTTCATCGTCTTCCAAATAGCCTTCCTCAACTTCACCTTTGTTGAACTGAGTGTTGTGCTCCTTGATCAGGCTCAACGCACCTTCCTTTGTGGAGTCTGAGTCTAGCCAACGGCGTGCAAGTGACTGCAATATCACAAACTTGTCTCCCCGCGCAGCAGTGACTTTGTACTCCACATCGGAAGCCATAGGCGTTTGCTCACGCAAAGCTGCAATCACTGGACCATAATCAGGGAATCCCGACAACTGTAGGGTTCCAGTGCGGCAGGACTCATAGATGGAATTTCCGAGCCTTTGTTGCAGATGCTGAGGTGATGAGTCCAAGACCACCGAAACAGAAAGAAGGCTCGCTCCAGCAGCTACCTCCTCACAGGGCAAGAGACGGCGCCATCATTGAGCTTTTGGGGCATTGTTGGGAATATAACTTCATGTGAACATGGATTGAATTGAGTACCTATTAACAATCACTTTGTTGAATGAGTAAATGATTCATGGATGATCTAAGTAGTTGAAATGTTGTCCCATACTTGGATGGCACACAAAATCTTATTTGTTGTGTCCAATTCCTCCCAACTAAAAGCGTTCCTCCAAAGCTGCAAGTGCTGGGAAGCCATCGTAACTGATCAAGTCAATCAGCACCTGGGTTTGCATGCTAGGGGGGACAAAGCTGGACAGGGTCTTCTTGACGATGTCTGTGCCAGCTGCCACCTCAGAGCAAAGTCAGAGAAACCTCAAAGGTACTTGTCCCATGGAGGCCCAAACCCAGAAAAGGGCAAAGCTAGTTTATGAAAGCTTGAATCTAAGAACCCACCATCATTGGGAATGGATAAAGAAGATCAAACATGTGCAGCTGGACCCTTGTAAAAAAATGACATCAAAATATGTTCGATGTACACAGAGGCTACCTATTGTATAGTATGGACATACAGCTATGTCTTTAAACGCAGGGTGACTTGTCACACCAACAAAATATGGACTATCAAACGATGACAATTTCATACCCAAGTAACCTGCTTCATCTCTTGAACATCCGTCATGGCACGTCCCATGTGGGGAAGACTCGCTTTCGATGGCGAAGCCTCACAAGATCGGTGTATATCAGTGCAATTATCAGCAAACTGTCACAACTGTGCACATGGTATTTGGAAAACATAAATTCCCTGTCAAGAAGCTTCTGGCTTGAACATGGCTGATCGGGCACACATCTCAACCTCGTGCACCACACCCAGCTTCCATCCCTTTGAGGCAAGAAAGAGATTGGAGCGATCGTTGTGCACAATCGCCAGGCCATTGAGGGAGCCCTCCCTGCGTCCATAAACGCTGTCCTAGCAAAGGGCAAAAAAAACTGCAGATTGTTGCCCTTTGTGACACAAACCAGGGGCTGGGATTTTGATACAGAGCCTGAAAGAACAGCTAAGCTTCCGGAGAGAACACCCAGGTGATGTTCTTGACTCGCAGGTTTCTTTCTTTCAATGCAAAGTCCTTCCTGAGATGTTACAAGCACTTAAATCTTGAACGCTTTGACAAGTCTTACACGACTAATTAGTTTGAATTTGGCAGTTGGTGGATTCTAATTGGTGATTCATCACTTTGTGCAACAGAGAATCTCCAACCGGTACCTGATGTCCCTCAGGTCTGACTCTTCTTCCTTGGTGGATGCTTTGTTGTCGGGCTCCTCATCATCCGAGTCATGTTCTTCCTTCTTCATAGGTTCATCCTGGTCGGACTCCTCCTTGGCCTCATTGTCATCCCTCTTCACCTTCTGCCTGGCAAAGGGTAAGAAGAAGTATCCACCTGTGAAATGTCAGGAGCCCCTTGGACCAAAGGAAAGCAACATGGATTTAAAATAAAGGGGAAATTCGGATTGCATAGCAGTTACCAAACTGAAACAATTTGATATTTGGACTAGGTGTTTGGAGGCAACCCAAGCCTGTCACCAGCTTGAGATGCACGATTAGGATGTATCAGCAGGCAGATCCCATTGCGCTTGAAGATGGCCAACAAATTGGCAACAGATGTGATGCAGTATTCATAGCGAGCCACCCCAAGAATGCCAACCGCAGGGAGATTGGCCCAGATCACCACACCATGATCTTCAGTGGATCGCACACTGGGAATCTCAGCCAACGTTGACTCAACCCAAGTGGTTATACTTGGCAGTACGGTGCTTTCAGCTTCAGTAGCTTTGCCTCCCAGGATGTACACATGTGTTCGCATGTAGTCAGCCACAAGCTCCCAAGAGCGCTTGTGGAGCACCTCACAGGGTGGGTCAGTTTTAAGCTGGTTTGCAATCAGGTTGTGAAACAGAGGGGATGTCCCTTGAATGGGATCAGGCGTTTCCCAAACACTACCTGTCAATCAAATGCCAAGTAAAGGGCTGAATCAAAAGGACGTGTCCAACCCAATCCTCCAGCTGTCCCACCAGCTTGCTTCGACGTTTGGAGCTTTCCTTCTCAGTCCTTGCAACATGCGCAGGTGTGGATGGTCATTACCAGTGATGGCTTTAGGCCATTTGTTGGGGGCTTTGGGATGCGGTTGTTACAATCTAGTCTAGACTTAACCTTACAGAAAACAAAGCATATACGTTTTGCTGCTGTGGTTCATGATTTTTTTGGGACTCGTAAAGAACTTGGTCAGCTCGAAGGTTCTCCACCCAACAGGCATAGGCCGCTTGGATCGACTTCTCATGTGCATTGCGGGAGCGGTCTTGGGCGGAACACATGTATTCTTCAACAGCTTGACCGCGAATCTGCAGGGATGACAGTATTTCACACTGAGATATGGTTTGGACACAGAGCAAGATTGATTGGTTTTGACTTCCCACTTCACCCAACCAAACCCAGCCTCCAAGACAAATGGGATTCGTTCCCACTCGAAGGCTTCAGAGCCACCAGCTTTGATGATGCTGCCAAGATCGTGATCCAAGCTCCTTGGCTGGGTCAGCGCTTTCACGGTTAGATTTCTGGGAACAAAATCTTACAGGAATCAATCAAACTCAGCACCCACCAACGGCCATCCAAAGTGTGACGGGTTCTCCCGGGAACCAATCACATTCATCAACGTCTTGGGGTCGACCAATCACTTCACAAACAGGAATTCTTCACGGCTTGTGTGATTGATACCCCTCTAAACCTATGGAATTGTGACGGGGTTTCCCAGGAAGCAATCACACTTTGGAACATTTGGAAGTTCTATGGGTTTGATTGATTTTTTTTGTTTGGGTTTGGCGCCGGCCAAGTCCGAATTCAAAAGTGTGACGGGGTTTCCCAGGAACCAATCACAATTTCACAACATGACTTGGCTGCAGCCAAGTCCAAAATCAATCACAATTTCTCAACATGACTTGGCTGCAGCCAAGTCCAACATCAATCACAATTCCTTAGCATGAATCAATATGGCTTTAGCCAAAGGACCCCTTCATGAACAAGTCCGTGTGGTGATCAATGACGGCCTGGGAGAAGTCATTGGCCATCTTGTCCCTCACCCAAAGCCACAAGCAGCAAATGTCATGTAGGTGGGCTGCACGTTCGTCGTCCATTTGTGCTAGCTTCTGCGCAAAGAAGGGTGGAAAGTAACAAGCGCCAACAGAGTCAGAGACTAAGGGTTTCAGTTTGGTTAGAAAGCAACTGGCCTTGGTCTTGTTGCTGGACGCTGGCTGAACCTTTCGCTCAAAGTCCTAGCAATAACATACTGCAACAAAAACAACATGCAGAAACCAATCAGGGCATAGCGCACAAATACCGGCTGTCCTGAATCAGTCGCTTGACCCACAGGAGCGCAGTGAATCCACTCGTTTGCAAAATTTCTTTCCACTGGACATGGCTGCATTTGTCACTTCTCGTGGTAACACCTGGGACCCAGTAGTCCGCTTGCAGGAGCTCCAAAGGCACTCCTGCCACAACTTCAGTGTTTCTTGAGTCAAAGTGTTACTTACAAACTGAGATGATTTGGCAATTTCTCCAAGGCACCCGAGACCACATGAGGGAAGTGGTCGTAGTGACCATGGAGTATGTCACTGATGTCCCGTGGCGCTCGCATCCTCAGCTCAGTCCATCAGTTCTCTGCTTCACACAATAACCCCCTACGTCACAAAGAAATCAAAGCATTGGGTGTCAAGACTCAAGTTATAGATCAGAGCACGTCTCTGGGTGTCAATGCGATGTTTTTTCACCGTGCACATGCCATTGTAGGCTGCAACCACTTTGGTTATCAAGTCTTTGAGGGCCTTGTGGGCTGTCGATTGTCGCTTCTCGGCCATGACCGCCTCTGATATGGCTCCGAGAAAGTCTAGAGCAGAGGGTGTTTGCTTCTCAGCAGTGATGTGTCCAACTTCTTAGTTGAGCAAGGCCAATTTCAGCAAACAAAACTTACTAACTTGGCACCCTGATTGCAAAGGAGCCACTCAAGCTCAGGAGGTAGTTTGAAGCAGGATTTGAGAAGTAGTTGAAACAGCAGCGGATCCATCGAAAGCTCTTGAGCATGTGTTCAACTTCTGGCCTGCTCATCTTATCTTCATCCCAATCCTCAGAAAGAGTAGCGCTTCGGAAGGGATTGTGTTCAAACAGAATGAACATGTGCACCTAACACAGCAAAGAATCCAACTCATGGATGAATGTGACAATTGACACCATGATGAGGACTTTAGCAAACCCATCGACGTAGCCCACAATTCCAGGCTGCAACATCCTGTCTGAAGGCGTCGCCAGGAACTTAATCCGCACAGCCTCTTCTGACACCCTGTAGCCCTCGAGGAACTCTCCAAAGTGCATGGCGCATTGAGAGTTTTGCGGCCAATCTGGAGCGGGGCTGAAAAGGCCAACAAACAAACGGAAACACTGCATGTAATGATGACTAATGCATCACTCCTGAGCCCCTCACAACCATTTTTGGCATGGGACTCCACACTGAATGCCGACAGCGGCAGGAAGAATTCTTGCAAGTCTGCTTGTGGAATGATGGTCAAAGTTGGCCGTGCATCTCCACATGGAAACCTGTGGTGGACAAGTCTCTCAATCACCTGCCAGAGGGTTGTGTGAATAAACTTGCTGGGGAGAGTGCCAAAGAACAATGATGACAAGGGGCCTGATGTCGCTCAGTGACATTGCCCAAAACATCATTCACATGTTGGCCCAAGTTTTTCTTGCTGATCACCTCAATAGAGGGAGTCATCCAAAAAAGATATGTATGCAGCGCAGATTGAGGCAATTGCTCACAATCACCACCATAAGACTCACACTGATTCAAAGTGGGCACGAAGTTCCTCCAACGGCCCTGGGTCCTCCTGCTTCACACCTTCCATGCCCGCCCACGAGTCACATACACCAAAAGACTTGATCCTGTATGGGAGAATGCATGCAAGGAAGATTGACGGCAGCCTCAAGAGTAACATAAAAATGTCAAGCAGCAAGTGACATTGAGCAGAACCACCCTGTCGCCTTTTCTGACTGGATTACTTTGCCATCCCATTGCATGCCAAGTGCATGTCTCCCCGTCTCCCCTGGCAAGAATCATCAATGATGGAAAACCACCTGTAGAAGGTGAGGCTTGGGCGGCTTAGGCGCTTGCCCCAACTCAACATTGCTCAAACACTCATTTGCTGCTCCACCTGCAGCAATGAAAGCCAACTGCAAGTACGGTTTCTTGTACTTGTCAGTCTCCAGCAAGGACCTATAATATCGAACTGCCCTGGCCATGTGGGGGGAAGTCCTTTGACAAATGGTCAGCGAACTTTGCAACTTCAGCACTTCGTTCCCCGTCAAAGTTATGATGCAGCACAGCTTCTGTACAGTTGGCGGCATTGAAGAATGCTTCTGTTGAGCTTTTGAACGCTGATGGGTATACTAAAAGCGGTGGTTGGACTAGCGAAGTAGCACTCATAGCCCCCTTCACCATTGCATAGACATCAAGGTCATTCCCGCTTGTTCTCAGTCTTTTTGGGGCATGGTCATGCCGTTGAAGGTGGGCACCCTGACCCGGCATATCTGTCAGGGTCATCAAAGTCGGGTTTGTTTTTTGTAAACAAGTTCTGTAAAGCAGTTTGGTAAGTAACGGCACCTTGTCGGCACATGAAGGAAAAACTCTGTGGTACAGCCATGTTGGTCTCCTCATCTGTAGCGCGGGTTCTATAGGCGTTCTTCATGGTTGAACTGGCTGGCATGAGGTTGCACCAGTTTCTCACCTAACCACACACAACAATATAGAGTAGTAGTTAATTAGTAGTAGTTTGTCCATTTCTCCAACAGCAGCCAAGGCTCAGTATCCACGTGCTCGATTTTGAGCTCAAGGCCGTTCCGTTCAACAAGAGGATCCAGTTTTTTTTTGCAAACACCTGACAGCAACAGGGCACAAAGCAGTCCACATTATATGGTAACTAGATGTATCCGGCAAAGGGGCCTCCTCAGATCTTCTGGAGTCTGGAGATCAGGGCATCCTTTGATGGCCGCTGTGCATATGGAGAAGATGCCATCTAGCCAGGGATCATGAGATGAAGAGATGTAGACACGTGGGTTCAACAAGTTACATCATTGACCACCAGCCTATGTCTTCATGCGTGTGGCCCACCATCAAATGATGGTGGGCCACAACACGGAAGTATCGAGATTGCGTGAGCATGCAGCACCATTTGCCAATCCAACTGTTGCGGAGTTCTTTAGGAGTGTTGTCTCCCTGGATCCAAAGCCTTGGAGAAGTGGACATATCTCAAAATATCATAATATGGTGCTATTTTGAATTTAATCTAGTTGAGAAGCTCCTGTGGAAAGCTCTCATTGCAGGCTCTGGCCTTCGTCCACGCGTGGTCAATGCTGCGCATCGCCTTGCTGCCCAGCAAAGCAGAGTGAAGGGATGGGCGCAATAATACATTATTCCAAGTAACACATTCTATGGACCAGTTCGATCCTCCAGGCATACCTTCATCAGCCAAGTACAGATAAAGGCCCCGCCCGTGGATGATCACGCCAGTCATGGTGAGGTGCACTCCTTAGATCACTTAGGTCAAATAGCAACTAGTAACTAGCTGACAAATAGTATTTGGAACTAGTTGTCACCAATGCACGTCGTGTCCCCTCGTAGACCGGCTTTTTGGGGCAACGACGCATGGGCCAGGCTGGAAGTGATAGCTTGGCATGGTCGTAGCTGTCCAGGATTAGGACTAGCAGATCCCTTTGGGCTTTTGCCCGTTCCCTGGCACACCAGTAGACCTCCCGATCTTTCCAAGTTTGCGTATAGTGATGGAGTAAAAGGTCTGATATCTTGGCCACCAATTGGAAATCCTTAGCTTCTCAGAAGGGGTGGGTCACAGCACATTCGTCTCAAAAGATTTCAAAACACCACACCAGAATGACAGGGTTCATCCGTGCGATGCAAAGCTGATCTGTATCGGGCACATGTAGCGCACTGAGCGTGATGCGTTTTCTGATGGAATTTCAAGCATACCTTCCACTTCGATACGGATTTGAAGAAGGTTGCACGTGACGCACATGCTTCATGAGTGGTTTTTGTGTATGCTTTGTAAAGCAAGTACATCTCAGCCCAGCTGGAGTGGGGCAGTTCACGAACAGGTAATTTTGATGGCTCGTGGTTGAAGTTCACCTGTACATAGGGAGTGACCAATCTACTGTCAATAAGACGTTGAAGAAGTTCATCTCTCAGATTATCATCCCCCCCTTTTCATAGCTGCTGTAGTTGCAATCCTTGGCCACTGCTGTTGAAGCATTTTTTAAACACAGTTCTCATCACTGAGCAAATGTGAGGCAAGCTACTCCTTTGACATAGGCTCACCAGCCGACCAGTATATGTGGATGAAAAACGCATCGCATGAGGCGGACTTTGTGCATCGATGCAGCGGTGGTCCTGAGAGGGCACAAGCAGGATGACTGGGTTGGAACTAGGGGGCACCCTTGAAGTCAGCAAAGATTCCACCATAGCATCTCAGGTCTTTCCCATAGGCAATCTGGCGTGTGCGCGCCAAGCGCTTTCGACCAATGGCCATCATATGCATCCAGCCTTCTTTGCATACGTGTTCACCTGAGGGCTTTTGAGGACCCCAAACACAATCGCAAACATTGTCTTCATTGAACAACTCAATCATGTTGAACAGTAGTGGTTCAACCAGGCCTTCAAGATACCAATCTTTCTTTCGACCAGCGGTTCCATGTTGCTGGATCTCCCATAAAACTGTATCTTGCCCTCTCTTGGTCAAACACCAAAAAGCCATGCACAGCTTGAAGAGCTGGGCCACTTGCAAACGACATTTGCAGGCACAGACTGGTTTCCGGATGGATTCCACAATGCGGGTCTTGCATCTTCCATGGATAGCGTAGTGACATGAGGCTTCTTTGTTGATTTCTGTTGCCACGGCATGCATTGATTGAAGCTTTTGCAAAGTGAGACTCACTTTCCCCCCTTTCACCCACAGGTAAACAATCATCTTCTTCTGAAGAGGCATCAGTCCCAGAAGATGACATAGATGAAGCTGAGTCATCCTCATACCTTGGTGCAGAGCTTAAGAGGTGGGAGAATCCAAGTAATTCACATAGAGTTGGAATGCAGGAAAGATGCTCAGAACCACTTTCAGACTCAGAAGTTGATGAAGGGTCATATCTTCCCAATACCAAATTGTCCAGTTCGATTGGCACCAACGAATCCGTTCTTGCATCATAGCGCTGCAAAATAGGCATGGACAAAAAAGACAATGAGACCAAGCAAATTCTAATTGAAGTTTGTTGTTTGCATTCCTTGCATGTCATTGCTGTTTCATTGTTTCACCTGAGAACCAGCACAGGTTACAAGAACTTGCTAAGACAAAGGAAAGCAGCAGGGCTTTGCAACATCCTGAGTCAATATGTCCCTTTTCAGGTCACAGGTGAGCCATGCGTTCTGGTCGTGTTGCCCTTATGGCAGCGCAAAGCATAGCCATTGCACATCTAACAGGGATTGCATTCCCAGCTAGAGATGCTAGCACCTGAGGGCAGTTTGGGGTTTCAATTTCCCTCTATGAACATGTGGTCAAGGCATGTACTGCAACCTAGTAGCATTCTCCCCAACATTGAAACGCATCCTGTGATATGGCATCCCCATCAGGATGCAGCATTCACGGCCAGCAAGATACCTCTGTGGAGTTATACTCAACGCCAGAAATTTCCCATTAGGCCTCAGTTGATGGATGTGTGTTTAGTTAGTTGCAAGTGATATTTATTATTCAAAACTTGCACTGCCAACTTGAGTTCAACACGTAAGCACTGGAAGATACTCGTAAGGATCACCGCCATCAACGGGAACAACCGGCATGCAATGGATCGATTGCGAAGTGTTTGCAAATGACAGTTGGGTCTTTGCAGATAGCAGGGCCACAGCCTGAGCCAAATCAAAATCTAACTAAAGTTCATTCTTTAGATGTTTGACATTCAATGTTACAATGTTGCACCTTGCCTCCATTTCACGTCGCGTGCTGATGTAGGCACAGCCAGTGTTCCGGGTTTTGAAGTCAGCAACTGCTTTCGCCAAGTCCACCTTTCCAAAACGGGTGTTTACCGCTGCCCTAGCACAGAAGAATAAACAGCCTTTCAATTCAAAACCAATGCCTTGTGGTTTCTGGCCCAATCCCGATGATGCTTGATCCATTTGTGGTGCGTGTTCACACACCTCATTTCTATTGGCTAACACCTCACACTAAAAAGGTTTTCCAGCTGACCACATGAAAAAGAAATAAGCCAAGTTTCTTCTGCGCATTCCTCCGACGAGCTCTATACCTGCGCTTGCAATCGTATCTGATCGCTCGATGGTTTGCAGGCAGAAGGAGATCTTGCCTGAGAATGTCAGCCACACCCAAAGAAGTGACGTTGCATGACTGGCTGACATTGACAATAAAAAAGCACACCCCTGTGCCAAGGGTCCATTTGATTCCAAGAGGGATCCTCATCTCTGCCAGCCTGGTGTCCATAAAAGCTTGAAGCGGCCCTGACAATCTCTTCATCACGTCCTGCCGGACCATTGTGATGTAGATCCGTCGGCGTGATAGCGGCGAGCCATATTCAGTCCTGAATTTGAGTGCACACATATCTCAGGGATATCACGTTCTATCATGTTTTCTATCCTGCTTTCAACCAAAGCACGGGCATATCACGTTCTTGGCAATCTCGTACCTGCAGATGCACAAATTTGCTTGCTTGGCAACTTCAATAGTTAGCAATGGATCTTGCAACCAAGAAACCCTTTGCAGTTCTCATGGATCAACTCAATCAGGCCAGCCACCAATGGCATGAAGCCGAGCACGTTCTCAAGAAGGACCACCTGAAACCATGCCAGCATGCAAATCAACAGCCTAAGTGTATTGCTTCTCTCACTCACATGCCAAGCAGCTTTTGGTCTGTAGCGTTTGATCCGCTTGATCACCCTCAAGAGTTGCTTGGCATTGGGGTCCGACAGCATCTGCCGCGTGTTGCTGAGCACTGAATAGGGCTGGCAGGGGAAGCCGGCGCAGTACAGTGAAACCTCAGTCTCAAAACCAAAAGTCCTCAATGTCAAATAAATTCACCCGATCACCAAAAACATGTGACAAGTAGCATCATGGATGTCCAATCTGTTCTCTTCCTTCTCGAAGATGTTCTCACAGTACCTTGGCTTGGATCATTCTTGTTTACCACCTAGCCAAGGAGGTACAAGCCAGAGGCTGACAAGGTGCTCACTGCACTCCATGTTGGCTTTGAGGAATGCCAGCTTGTTTTTGTCAATCTCGCTGACTGACCTCGCCCATTGAACTTGTGAACAGACACATCAAATGACAGCAGAAGAACCAGTTGATCCAAGGCACAGAGCTTCCAGGTTTTCCATGTTGCCAGCTGCATGAAACAGCATTTGCAGCGCTTGATGTGGACAGTCTGCCCCACTGCCTTGAAGTGAACTGAGTCTCCACACTACAAATCATCTTCAATCCAATCAAGGGCTAATGCAGCCACAGAAACAATCTGAGGCATAGGTGAACTTCTCATCCACCCAAGATCTCATCCAGGTCTCCAGCCCTTAAGTGCAAATAGGAAAATGCAAGTTAACACACATTCTTCTCACACATCACAAAACACACACACATTCTCACACGTCAGCAAGATCCAAGTCTCCTGATCGCCTCAAAAACTCTGGGCCCACTTCCAGGAAGTTGATGAGCTCCTGTGAGATGCATTCATCTCCAATCTCCTCATCAGGGAACAAGATTTGACACCTAAGCAAATCACTCTAAAGACAAATCACTCCAATTGGAAGTCATCACTTCTCCTCTGAGCAAGAGGACAAGGAGCAGGAGCCTTCATCTTCCTCCTCCTCTTCCATGGCCCACAGCGAGGCTTCTGAATTTGATCAAAAAAAGCCACCGGGAAGCGAGCTCATACCAAAGTATCACTTCTATTTTGGAAAAGTATCACTTGCAACTAGACATCACTTATAATATATATATATATATGTGTTGTAGTGGTATGTATGGTATCATTGGTGGATGTGAAGGAGGAGGTCATCAAAAAGATAAAGGTCTTCCGCCCGTGGGGTGCATCTGATTGGTGGGCCTGGCATTCATCAGAACGGCCGTGTGAACACAAAGGTAACAGGTCACCAGAGTCGAGGAACGAAGACGTCCAGCCCCAAATCCAACTTCCCACTGACAGCTTCGGAGAAGTGAGAATCATTGAGAATCTGTTCCACTTCGTCTTGTGCAACCAGCTCCAGCCACCATGCCACCCTCCAGGCAGGCCGAATTTGAACCCCAAACAGCTCCAGCCACAGAGCTGACGGTTTCAGGTCTCATTCTCGGGGATGTCCGCGCCCTTCCCGAGCGATCGGAAGCGCCGGAATGTCCGGAGCTCCGGTGGGATGAGGCTGCGCAGGCGAGACGCTTTCCCTTCGTCCCGAAGCCAAGGGTTGCTTTCAAAAAGGGTGTTTTCAGTTCTTTTTTTTGTTGAAACATGTTAACATATGTTAACCGTTAAACAAGTTGCTTTGAAAGAATAGCTGAAGTGGCCAACCTGTTTCCTGCAGGAGGCACAGCAAAGAGTCCTTGTGGCATGGCACCGTGGACCTCATGAAGTGGCAGAGGCTGCCAAGGAGTGAATTCTTGCAACTTCTTACATGCTTTGGCAAAAGACAATCCTTGATTTGCGGGGGTCCGTTTTTCTTCTAAATCTATTCCTTTTTTTTCTGGTTTCGAGTTTCGAGTTGGGTATTCACTTTCCTCTATAGAATCCACTTCGACGACCAGCGCGTAGCAGTCCAGGAGTACAGGACATGAATTTTGCGAGTGCTTTAGGACGGAATGTTTATTGAAGAATTGGGTGCTAATTTGTCCTTTGGCCCGAGATTTGCCAGAGCATTCCCGCTGAGTTGGGCCAGAGTTTCTCTAGAATCCTAGGTCATCGTCATGAACAAGTGAAACAAATGAAAGAAGGCAAGGAATGCCTGAACCTTCTTTTGCTACCCGTTTTCCATTTTCCAGGAGCTGTCGGGGGTCGAATGATTCTTATTCTATCATATTCTATACAGCTTCATCTGAGATCCCAGATTCGATCCTCACACAGACTGGTTGCAGGAGGCCTTAGACTTGATGCCCAGGCGTTACCACTTGGAACGAGGCCTCCGGAACCCCAGACGGGCTCATGCTGACCATGCCGCACCTGGACCCCCAAGCAACCGCAAGCATATATAAAGCACGGCTGAAGAGCTTCGATATACCCAAGTGCTTTACAGCCTGCCAATCCCCCACAAGCAAAGCAAGCTTGAAACACGCACGGTGTGGTTGGCTTGCGAATACTGTAAGTAATTTTGGATTGGGATTGGTGAGCACGATGATCCTCACACTCGGGTGAAGACTGCAATTGATGGGGCTCATGATGCATCCGTAGGATTGCTGCTTTCACTGGCGAAGAAGCTCACTCCAGAGGAGACACTGCAGAACTTGCCGCGGCAGCTGCTCATGCTGTATGTGCCATGCAGAAATGCCGAGGACTTCGCAGTTTTCAGTTTTTCGATCAATGTGTTCGTTGTATGCCCGTGGGATGCCTTTCAGCTGCTAGCTATGCCACTGGTGTGACATCAGCATTCTGTCCTGTGACAAGGGGAAAATTAAGCATCTCAAGGCATCCAGGTTCATGTCACTCTAGTTGCTGCCTATCTCCGTAGCTAGATGTTGTGTGCACAGCTGTAGGCTTGGATACTTTACGTAAGGCAGTTGGTTTACGGCACTTCTACTTTAGATAGATTGTTTGAATCCAAGACCGGACTTCCATTCCTGTCCTGTCAAAGTGCATAATCACTTACTGTAGATGAAGCAACAGTGTCGAACTGCTGCGTAGTTCTCGCAGTTCCTGTTGAGACAGCAGGCGCTCGTCGCCCAGGTGAAATCAGCGCAAAGTTTGCTGTTCAACGAGGCGGCTGGGCCCGATGCTCAACTATTGCTTGATGTATCGTGATGCTGAATGCTGGGCTGATGGGTCTGGTACGGCTGAAATGGTACAACCATGGTCCAATGGTACAGCCATGGATGTGGTTTTGATCACTTACGACATGGTTGGCTTCTCCCAGGCCTTGATTGAGGTCCAGGAGGTTTTTTCGTCATAATCTGGAAGAGAGAAGGCTGGGCTACTCACATGAACTGGTAGGGCCCTTGGCAGGCATTATCAATAGCCATTCCCAAGCACTTGATATCTAAGCAGCATAGCTGCAGCGTCTGGTTCTGTGCTGACTTCTCCCCGGGCATATCCACCTGCGGAGCGCCTGCGGAGCCTGCAGGTCCTCTCCCAGTGCTCTGCCCACCGCCCCGCCGTGGGCGACTGGGCGGTGCCAAGAGGCCGGAGGTGCAGAGGGGTTGACCGGCACCTGAGACAGCGGGTCCATAGGCCCGAGTATCTATTATACTGTGTATGTAATACTGTATAATATATATATATATATATACATGTTCAAGTATCCCAGTGTATATGTTTCATTGGTGGCAGGGATTACTTACTCACCAGATCTCAAGAATCACTGATCCAGCGGCCGATTTCGCTGTGCCCGTGCCCCTCAACTCGGAAGAGCCGAAGCCCGCAGGTGCGATGCGGGGAGGGCACGGCGCGCCCACGCAGCTCACGGAGGAGTGCGTCGCAAGAGTGGATGGGTCCTGGGAGGCGGACGAGCTCCCGAATCCGCGGAGTGAGAACGCGAGAGCGGGACGAAGATCACTTTTTCTATTTTTTTTCTCATCGTCCACAGTGAAGCAGAGGGTTTTGAAAAGGACGAGGGATGGCTGGTACCTTAGGTAAATATTCCAGTGCCGTGAGTTCATGGAATAGTTTTACAGGAGTATTTATGGCTGGAGGTATAGAAGAACTAGAAGACTGGTACTGGAGACATGCCCTGGAATATTCATCATGATCTTCTTGGAGACATGTATGAACGCGCATTGCAAATTTGGCTGTTCGTGAGAAGCAGGGTGGAAGCATACCTGGATTAGTTTTTTCCAAACAGCTCGAGAAGTTCAGGAATATCAATGTAATTCAATAATACATATATATATATATATACATTACAAGAAATCCAGCAAACTGATCAGTGCATGGAACATGTTTACAGTTAAATTATGACTAGAAGTATGATGAAATATGCAGGAATAAGAAGGCAATTATGCAAGGTATCGACAGTGACAGATATCTAAGGAGCCCACCATGACAAGGGCATTGATACGCTAGAGCCTTGCATTTGGACAGCTCAAGTACCGGCGTGGCACGGAGGTTTTGAATATGCGCTTGTGTTTGGCTTGGTGACCACGCAAATCTGTTTAGCAAAAAAAACACGACAAGCAATCAGAATGCACAACTGCAACATGAATCGGTTAAGATAAACAGGTAATTGCAACATGTCATGTGTTTCTAAAACGCTAATGTTCTGTGAAACATGTGTTATTCACAAAGAAACCGTCTCCGTTAGGGCATTTGTATTGACATGGAAGGCATGCCTTGTCTCTAGAAGATTTGTTGTTTGCATGTGCTTCCCGCATTCCTGGTCGAAGAGAACTGTTGGGTCTCTTCAAACCACTACTCGTACATGAATTACATGAATACTTACACAATATTATGTTTTAGTGTCATGAGGACTCCAAAAAAGACCGAATGCTGCTGGCTTTTGGTACCCATGTCATTAGCGGCTAGTATATCTCTTTGTTGGTATAAGTATAACTTAGATTACTGTATAATAGTGTCTCTTTGTTGGTATGCAGATGCTTCACCTTGCATTCCAGGTGGTCTTGCCCTTGCCTGGTTCCACCATCCACTACCCGCAGCTTGGCCATGCTGAACAGCTTGGGAACAAGTTTCAGCCACCTCAGCCTGGCACTTTCAGCCAGCTGCATGAGAATAAGCAACTCATAGAAACTCACATGAACAGTTGTGCAAGTGCATTTGATCTATCAAAAAATACTGTATATATATACACGTATCATCATACACTTATATACATTATATACGCATATACTTACTATAAATGTGTGTTTAGTGTATGCATATATATATATTTACACTATACATAAGCAAAAAACGATCTGTGAGAAGCTGAGAAAGAACGGGTGACACGGCAAGCACTATGTGACCATGCCGATGAAACCTCACTCAGTGGGAACACTCGAATTTGCAGAAGCATAGCATTCTTATGAATTAGACTAGTAACAAGTGCCTTACTAGTAGTAACAAGGACGCTACTAGTAACAGGTGCATCGCTTCTAGTAACAAGTGCCTTACTAGTAGTAACAAGGACGCTACTAGTAACAGGTGCATCGCTTCTAGTAACAAGTGCCTTACTAGTAGTAACAAGGATGCTACTAGTATTAGACTGGCTTCCCATTGGGTCCACTCGCTGTCCCAGCCCCTGGTTGTCCGCTGTGGCCGATGGTAGCTTTGGCTCAAGGCCTGGGCTCCGTGGGCTCTATGAAGCTGCTTCAGAGAAGCTCTTGGGGATTCCCTTGGAAGCTTTTCATAGCAGGCAGTGGGCTCAGGGGGAGAATGAACCCCATGGGTGAGCCAAGCCATGTGACCAGACCTAGCCATGAAAACTTAGCAACTCAAAATATCTCAACGCCATTCAGACTTGGAACTGCTATAGCTTTACAATGCTTTACAGCCATTAGGCTCTATTTGCCATAGTGAATGCAGTGCTACTATCCAGCAGTGCCTACGTGGCTCTCCAAATTTCATTGCAGTAAATCTGCAGTGCACATTCTTCGTTGCAGGCTTCCACTGCACCTCCCACTCCGAGGAGCCTATCGCCCAAAAGTGGCTGGGGATCCAAGGATCGGAGTTACGTCGCGCGGATCAGATGACTTGGAGTGCGGTGCTTCTCCCCGCGTGCCAGTGCGCGTGCCCTAGACGCACACGTGCCCCATACTACACCTCATCTCCGGTGCGTGCAGCGGGCAGTGTGATGCACAACTTGAGATTTTTTGTATATTACATTATGTATATGCATTTAGTATAAATAAATCCATAAATATATATGTATATGTATATATTATATATGTGTGTGTGTGTTCTTGTTTCTTTTTGTTCGTCAGGGATCGGTTATTTTGCGGTCAATGGATCTAGACTACCAGCACGAACAAAGAAAAGTGCTCTCTCACCAGAGCCGTTGGATTTTTGAATTTTACTACCGCATTGTGTTGGCTCAAGTCCTTGCAATGGCGGCCTCCATGGAGGTTGGAGTTGCCATCCCACTCGGTTTTGGGAGGGAACACGTAGGGTGAACTTTTGGATACTTTGGTCAAGCATGGCTTTTCCCATCATGCTACAGTTCAGTGGAGCCCGCATCCAGTAGTTTAGATTGTTCAGGTCCAATTAACCTTGTATATAGTGGCGTTGAGATTGTTGCAGTCCCTTCTTGCGGACCTGTGTGACATGCAGGTAGATGATGATGAGGAGGATGACTGGAATCCAGTGGTGAGACTTTGCTGAATCAGCCTGCGCCGAATCGGAACAATCCCCGCCAGCTGTGGTCAAAACTGGGTCCTGGGCCCGACTGAGCCGGTTCATGTGATACACTGAGGTGGGAACCCATGTGCTTTCCAAAATTTCCAGGCGGAACGCTTAAAACTTCAAAACCCAGCAGCCCAGGAAGCCCGGCGTGGTCTTGCGGCCCCACGTCCTGCAGTGGAATGGCACAGGGCCAAAGGAAGGTCAAGGAGATCGAGACGTCTTAGAGGCGGATCCCCTCCATGACCCAGAAGCAGACGACGAGGCTGGACAGGTGGCCGAGTCTAGCCTAACACTGGACAGGTGGCCCCCCCCACTGTTCGGGGGAGAGTGGGAGCAAACCACTCGGGGTTTGGACACGTGGCAGCGACAGCTGCAAGTCATTTCAACTCCCGAATTCTTTTCCCTGTCCAGGATCAGAAATGGGTGGAGGACGGGAATGAGAAGCGCTGCGCCGCGCACCGTGGAATGGTTGAAGCGCAAAATCCAAGAAGTAGAGGTACGAGGCTACTGAGAGGCAAAGGGATAACGGATCAAGAAGTCCAAGACCCTTCATCCTCAGGGGATCCCAAATGTTTCGAGAATAATTCTTGGACTATTCCATCCGAAGCTGTTGGTTCACTGACCCACAAAGTTGAGTCGAGATTGCGGTGGGTCGACGGTGTCGGTATTGGGTTGACACATGTTGACCACCGAGATGCAGGACACCGCACGAACATCCAAAAACGACCACTGTAGACGGTTTCTCGGGTAGAACAACGACCGCCCGCCGACGCGTTGCGCCGTTGTGCCAATTCTCGAATTTCCATCAAAGTCGATCGGGGCTTCCGAAAACCAAGTAGGGAAAAAAGGGAGGAGGTGTTCCAACACTCGCCATCACACAGAGAATGAAGAATGCTCCTCACAAGCGTCCCATGGTGCCTATATTTGGATCTATTTCGGGGGGGGGGGCACCTATTTTCCCATTTCGGTCGGGCGAACACTCCGGACATCGATTCTAAGATGCGGGTGTTGCTCAAGATCAGCTTCCCTTCAAGTTCAAAAGGTTTGATAAAGGCCTTGTGGCTGCGCGGCAGCAGAAGACAACCTACAGCGTTCCACGTTCCACTTACCTATTGGAGTTCCACTTGGTGTGGGTCCAGCGTTATGTGTCACCAACTCCCAACAACGGCGAGTCCGGCGAGGACCAACTCCTGCAACCCGACCAGAGCAATGTGCGCAGCACGGATGCAGTGCTGAACTGTCCAGGATGCTTCACCCCAGTGTGTGACTGAGATGCGAAAGCAGACAACGTGGGCAAAGGGTGGGGAATACGTTGGAAATGATGGTGGCTCCCAGGGATTTTTCACCAGGAGAGGAAAAGTTCTCACCCCAAATGGCCAAGTGGTGGACACTTTCCGTTCAAGACCCATGTTCTCCAACTTGTTCCTTCGAGAAGTCCAGCACTTCTTCCACCCAAAGCAGGCTTACTTTCAGTCTTTGCGACTCGACACCCTCGACTCGACACCACCACGCCCAGGTTACCAATGTCAGCGGCACGAGCGTTACTCCAACCAATGGCGGGCCAGCGACGTGCGGAACTGCACGGTGGACCGATCCATCGCCCTCTCCATGGCCAAGGACCGAACCGAGGACGAGGGGTCGGGACGCGGAGCCAGAGCCCCGAGCCGGAGGATGGGGAGTGAGTCCATGAGGAGGTTTTTTGGTGTTTCTTCAATTGGAACCATGCCTGACCATGCAGCTGCTGTCATGTTGATATGTTTCTGGTGTACGGACAGCACTCCTTTTGGGTGCTGTCCATAGATTCCATTCTCCCGTCCTTCAAAGAGGCCCGATTCTTGTGGCCACGACTCCGGTGCGCCGGTGCACGCGGGATGCAGGATGACCCCAGCAAGTACTATGCGGTGCGATGCGAGACTTGCAAGGCCGACGTGGGGTTGCTGGACATGGATGGCATTTTCCACCTTTTTCATGTCCTGGAAAGTTTGGCGTGATGCGTCACGATGGCCACTGGGCTGCAGCGTCTACAAGACAGATGCATGAGAAAGTATCAGCGTGCCAGGTTGGCATGATTTCTCAGAATTCCTGGACTTCGGCTGGAAAAAGGTTTGCTACCGAAAAGAACCAGGTGCTCTAGACTCTAGCAAGAGCGTTTAGGGTGGCAAAGGTATTCACATGCTGTGTCACATGTTCGCTGCAGCATTTGGGAAACATGTTGGCAATGCAATTTAGACTCGGTTTTTCTATGAATATGTGTGTTTCAGAGGTCTCATCATTTCTGGAACCAGGGCTCCTAGCGAGCGGGGATGAATTGCCCATTATGGCCCATTGATCATGTTTGATTGATGAAACTGGACATCGAGTGAGTGATCCATCAAAAGCTCGAACAGATTCCGGATCGCTTTGCTTGGAACAGCCCTGTCTCAATTTTCAATTTAATCAGCCGTGACTATACTTAATATATAGTTGATAGTTGTATAAGTTATGCTATGTACAAGTGTACTACAATTAAGTATATTTCTTTTGGCAAATACACTCACAGTTCAATACCCTGATAAGATGGAACACAGCACCACGTTCTTTTCGCACACATTCCCGGCCGTGGTGCTGCCCCGCTGATGTTGCCGACCAAGGTAGTGCAGCCTGAAGAGCGGGCTGTGGTATAGACCGCCTCATGTGCAGATCAAAAGGAGCTAGTTGCTTCTGCAGGTCCTTTCCCTGATGACTATATAGGTCTTTTTGTTCCTCTCGAGGTGCAGTCAACTGAGGTGATTAACCTGTAAGAATTCCATGTCATCATGTCCAAATCTATTCTTTCTACAATCCTTACAGCTGCCGTCTGCAGCACCAACCCGGTCGGACCTCATGTGCTCTGATAAAAAGACCCGCTATGAACCGTAGAAGTGGATACTGTAGCACACAAGTCCTAGTCTTACTAGGGAACTCACACATTTCTTGGCCTAGCGAAGGCCACTGAGAAGGCCTTCCATGATCAGCAACTGCCACTGGAGAACTAGACTGACTTGCTCCTTGGATTTCCGCTTCCATCATAGCTGGAAATCCGAGCCCTCCCATACGAAGATGAACAAAGGCTTGGACCAATGCTTCTCTATCCACAACCTGCTTCGACGAAGGCCGAGTCAAACAGATGGAGACTCTTGTTTGTCTCGATATCTTTGGATTGAAAACCCCTTGACAGCTGTGTTGCCATGGCTCACTCAACAAAATTGTTGACAAAATTGGGGCAACGCTTTGGAGCCGCAAGGCAACATTTTACTTTACATTGGGAAGCTGCTGCTCATGTTCAATGCCATGCGAACGCCGTGTTAGTTTGGGCTTTGTGCCGTTTTTTTGTTACACTGTTCATGATGTGAAATGGGTGAATACTGCCATCAAGTGGGACCAAGAATCCGGCAGTCTTACGAAGACATTTGTGGCTCTCCTTCAGCAGACACTTGAGGCTTGCGTTGGAAATCAATTATATACCTCAAGCAGGTCCGAGCTTGATTTCTGGCATTTAGTACGCGGATGTACACGGATGGCCTGTGGTTTGTCCAACATGCGATACCACATGCTCCGACACACTTAACATTGAACATCGGTTCCAACGATTCCAACGAGTGTTTTCCCCCAAGGTACCAGGCACATGCCAGCATCCTACAAGTTGTCCCAGCGCCTTGTAGCCATCTTGCTCACCTGCTCGTGCTATGCAGAGAGATTTCTGGCCCGTCGGAGGAAGCGCAGAGAAATACTCATTTGGATTCGGATGGTGTTTTGCTTGCATATGATTCCGGCTGTGAGCTAGCTGTGACATGCTACGGTTTGAGGCCCCCGGAACAAGATAGAAACAGCTCGGGATGACACCAAGACCGGACCGAAGATGAGATTTGCCGGCCTGACGGTGATATCTTCTGGACGATCTGTGAGGATACAAATCTCCTAAATGCTAGTAATGGCCGATGGCCTCCACCCTCTGTAGCCTTTGGAGTCCTTCGGATCTTGAAAGCAAACCTCCAATTTTTGTGGCTTTGGCACGAGAGCTGGGACTCTTTACATTGGATCCCGGAGCCTGGCTGTAGCGCGGTGTGGCGGCCATGATCATGTCGCTGGCGGGAGCCTCCCATATACTGTGGCAATACCTTGATTTGTCAATGCATTGAAATTCTATGTAATGATCTTGGAGCGACAAGTGCTGACAAGCTGAAAGATCACCCTCCATGCATGTTTGTGTGTGTGGCTGTAACTTAGGCCACTTAAAGGCTGTAACTTAGGCTGCTTGGAGTTTTCGATGGAAGCTTTTGGCACCCGAGGCTGCGCCCGAAGCGGCGCCCGAAGGGGCCTCGCGGGACCGCAGCCGAAGCCCCCGCGGCTCAGGGGCGCCTGACAGCTGCTTGGAAGGATCTAAGCTGCTGTGTGTAGACCATGGATTTGAGAGAGGGCAGTTTTGAGATTCAGCCAAAGAACCCGGAAATGGACTTCGTTCAAGAATGGTTAGTATTGGTTCACTCGGTGTTGTCTCGGGAAGTGCAACTCGAGCTTTTTGGGGAAAGCGCATTTCCGATGTGTTTGTTTTCATAGCGCTATTATCTATTTAAAGCTGCTTTGTGCACTTGCATTCGCTTTTGAACGTCTCAAGTCTAATCTTGTGAGCGGATTCCACTGGGCATGTTTTGACTCCATCGGCCAGGTTTTATTGGTCTAGATTTTGATTGCACCATCACAATTCGACATTACTACAAATGCATAGCGCCTTTGCTGGCACTGGTGGATCACTGGATCTTGTTTTTGTGACTGAGCTTTGCCGCAAGATGGCTTGATATCATCGAAACAGATTGAACAAGAATAAGAACTTATGTTTCTTATCATTTCATCTCATCTCATGATGCTTGAGTCAAAGATTGGTTGATTGATATCATCAACAGTGCCACTGGTAGCCACACACAACGGAAGGTCGGAAAAATGACAGATGATTTATATATCCAATCCAGCAGCACCTGCTAGAAGATGGAATATGGGAAAACCCCGGCTTGCAGAACTGCCGGAGCCCGCAATTCCGGAGGCTGAGAAACTCTTGGGGAAGCAAGTCTTCAGCCATCCCCACTCAGCGGTGTTCAATGCCTGGCTGAAGCGCCACAGAGTGAACTTGGAGGCGCGCCACGGAGTGAAGGGCTTGGGGGGTGGGTGAGCACCGGCGAGACCGAAGACGACATGAGAAACCGAAATCAATGTGGAAATTCATCACAGATCACAACATATCACAACATATCGCAGGTTTCTGATGTTGACCGGATCATTCTCGCTGCTCATGCAACTAGAAGTTGAGAGAGGGAGGACGGACAGAAACGGAGGTTTCTGTGGCCGAAGCGTTTGAGTTGGATCCCTCCAGGGTGACTGTCAGGTTCCCGAAGTCCCGGATTCAGATCATTGGACGCTTGGGAGAAGGATGAAGGCGGCGTGGAGTGGTGAAGGACACGTAGATGTGTCCGGCCCGCAGACCAACATCAAGCGTCCAGTTGTGATACATGACCCTGGTGCAGCAAGAGGAGTGTTTAGCAGCGGACCTAGGACTGTTTTTAAAAGGTTTTGGGGTGGATTCTAAGGATGGTCTCCGGTGTCGAACGCCTGACCAAGCAGCTGGGAGAGAAGAAGTTCAAGGAAATGATCAGAGAGGCCGACAGCGACCGCTATACGTGAGATGGTCCGGCGCATCGGCGACGTGTTTTCGATGTAGAGATGGTCCGCCGTCTTGGAGTTGATGTCGGCGAGTTGGTCACAGAGCGTGCTCACATGTTCGACCGCTTGGCCGCCCCCCGTGAGGCGATGTTTAGTTTATTTTGTGGTTGCGCTCGAACATGAAAGATCGAACCACTGCCCCAACTCAGATGCAAGGAAGCACATGAAAGACCGGGCACTGCAGTTGTGACACATGACATGGCTTAAGACCGGGCACGTCTTTCCGTTGCGTTCGGTTGGGCAAAGATCGGACCTGGGTTTGAGCTGTTGATCCGGCTCCGAGGTCTTTTTGGGTGGCGAGGAGCGCATCCAAGAGTTGACCGAGTGGTTTACCAAGAAGACCAATGCGCCTGGCCGGATTCCACGGCCCACACAAAACCGTTGGAAAGGGGGAGGAAAAGAGCCTCTACACATCTAGAGTATTACAAAACAGCTGAGTGTATTGTAGTGTAGTGGGTACAGGGACTCACAGTATGCGGCAAGCTCATGCTCCACATGAACATGTGCGCGGTTGCGCATCGATGCAGCGACGGGCAATCCCCACTGAGGCAAACTTGTGCTTCATGAGGATTCGCGTTTGTCATGCAAACTATCGTCAAACCGATAAACATATAATTACAGATGGTGGCATGTTTGGCTTGCTGATATCATGCTGATATCATATTGCAACAATTCGACCAGAAACACGGCCCTTCCGTGGGCTGGTGGCATTTAAGGATGGAATCAGCTTCGCCATCATCACAGCTGGTGTTGCCAGTACTGTCTCTATGGCACTGGAAGCAGTTCCAGAGTGGGACCGTCAGGGATGCATTGAAAGTGCATGCATTGGGTGAGGAATCAATAACTATTCATAGATCACGCGATGTGCCTGATTGCTGGAATGTATGTAATGCAAAGCAGGGCTCAATTTTGATGAGTAAGAGTCATGAAGTTTGCGTAGCGTAGTCATTCCATCTCATTTTTCCATCATTAATTTGTCCCCGTCATGGCGTTCAGCACGTTCAACGATGATCGGACTCCACGATACAGACACATCTACAGTCTACAGTGTTTGCCCACAGTGGTTGCAACCTCAGCCTCCAGCAACATCCTGCAAGATTCAATTGCTGTGTGATTAGGATTTGCATGTCCTAAAGTGAATTGCCTATGTTGAGCCGGTTCCTTTAAAGCCAAAACCGGTCCCCAGGATCGCTTCTTCCCCACCGACCTGGTACTCGACCTGAGTGGATCCCGGCACCAGGCCAAAGCGATGCATGCCATGCATTCTCTCCATGTCATACCAGGCCAAGTAGTAGGCCAAGTGTGTGCAAGTTTGCCCAAGAATCGAAGCCGTTGTTTTTCGAAGCATCAGCACCATGTTTCATCCAACCGCCCTGAGACGCTGTTCTTCGCTGAGCTGTTTCGCTGCTTAGGAAGACCCTTCTTTCTGATGAGCTCCGGTCACATCGGGCACAGGTCTTATCCGTCACCGGGCAGAAGGCCTTGATGCTACGGGATTTGCGGCCCACGGCCACGAGGCGGTCGGAACACCGTCGAAGCGGAACGAAGAAAACGGGTGTCGCAAGGGATGAGGTGCCGAAGCACTTCCAAAGAGCACAGTTGACTGGTGCCAAAGGGCAAACAGCTGCGGTGTTGGTTGTTGTGTTTCAACGCTCCACACCCGGTCCGCTCATGCCTGGGGAGTGAACCCGGGTTTGGTGCAGCCTCGTGCGAGGGATGCGTCAGACGCCGCATGGCCACTATACCATACCGGCCTTCTGCTGCAGTGTTGGCTGAGTGTTGAACGAAGACCACAAAAGAACGACTAAGGGCCAGGCCTCCGGCAAGACCCTCCGTGACCCAGATGAAACGGCACATGGCCCGATCCAGGAAAAGTAACGCACCAGCCTCATGATCCTGGGGTGGATGATGGGTGGATGGCCAAAGACCATTGCATGAAGGCTCTTTACCACTTGCCTGGATGCCTGGGAGTTCATATGTGGCAAAAGGTGTGGCTGTATTTGTTCTCGTGTGGCAGGAGAATGTATACCGGTATAAGTTGGTGTAGTAGAATTTTGACGCCCGTTGTCTTCAATACCATTACTGTATCCAATCCCAATGTTGAGACGCTTGGGCAAGCTGGTATAACCTTGATGCTTGGCCACACACGCACACACATGTAACGCGAATCGATGCAAACCAATGGGCGGCTCTCTTTCAAAAAGTAAGAAGGTGGAACAGTGTCACATGTAAATGTAAATGACCCTTTTTGTTCGAGGCTTGTACTGGTGGATGATTCTTTGAGCGTGGGCCCCAGGAGCAAGCCCGGCAAGCATTTAAGCCGCTGAGAAAGAGCGCTCGAAACCATACCTGAGACATCATCATCGCGCACAATGGAGCCCTTGTTCATTGTTTTTGAATGCTTTATGAGCCGAGTGAAAGACTTGGATGGATGCGCCGGTCATGCAACTCAAGATCCAACACCGTCAGAAGCAGACACACCGGAAAACAAAGTCATAACTATATAAAGACATATAAAGACTATATTGCTTCAATTTACTCTATATATATAAGTTAGGCGAATCCAAGACCCTACAAACCCTAGATCTCTGTAGACCCCAACAATCACACGTCAGAAATCCCGGCCGTCAGAAATCCCAAGTTTAAGAGACACCAAGCCGAGTTAAGAGACACCAAGTTGAAGAATTTCAGAAATTCAGAAGTTGTTAATTTCCGAATTTACGTAAAGAAGTAACGTTTTTCAGTAATGCAGAAATTGTTAATTTCCGAATTTCCGCCAAACTAAGTAAAAAAGTGAAGTTTTTCATAAATTCGGAAATTGTTAGTTTCCGAATTTCCGCCAAACTATACATAAAAGTAAAGTTTTTCAGAAATTCGGAAATTGTTAATTTCCGAATTTCCGCCAAACGATGTAAAAAAGTAAAGTTTTTCAGAAATTCGGAAACTGTTAATTTCCGAATTTCCGCCAAACTATATATACATCCAGGACCCTCCATCGCTACAAAAATTTTTGGCGATGTGGTCATTC
>CAXAMN010023851.1:234226-244942 GCA_963970005.1 Durusdinium trenchii
TTTTAGCAGCACCCCGCGCCGCTTAACTGAGTTTTAGCAGCACCCCGACTTTCCGCCTTTCCGCCGAACCGACTTTCCGCCTTTCCGCCGAACCGACTTTCCGCCGACTTTCCGCTTTCCGACTTTCCGCCGAACCTGAAACGATATCATCCAATTAAACCGTTTTCTGCTGCGGCAGGCTCCGATCTGAAGAAAAACTAGGAAATCTAGCTTGGTTGTGCGGCTGGCAGCCAGTGATATGGGTTCGCCAGCAGACGCGGTATGCCTCCCAGAGCTGCTTGGCTTACTCAGCCCGCCATAGGCGTTGTTCGGTAGCATAGCGCGCCATGCCGCCCAAGAAAAGGCCAGCAGCGTCCTGCACTCAAAGCAAACGCGCGAGGAAAAGGGAATAGGAGGTTTGTAAAGGCAACTTGGTCAACCTTGCATTAGTTTATGAAAGGGAGGAAGCCTTGCTGCGCAGAGGCATCTGGGACTGTTCATTCCAGAAGTCGCTGCGGAGCAGGGCCGAAGACTTGAGAAAATACGCTGGGCTGATGGAGGAGGTGGCAAAGCTGGAGCAAGCCAGCCGCAATGTCCAGGTTCCTGAAGAGCATGCAGCAAACACAAGATCGCTCCTGGCCAATCACTGTGGGCCAGGCGATCACTGCATTTTTGGAGCATCGTCGGCGCGCAGAGGCAACTCCCGAGATGTATCGGCAGCAGGCTGCGACTCTCCAAGCTGCTGTGTCTTCTCTCCTCGACGGCCTTGCTGAGGGGCTGGCCGGCTGTCAGCCCGAGGCCTTCGCAGAAAAAGTCAAGACGTTGCGGGAGCTCAAACACGTGACCATGCAGGTGTGCGCCTTGTCTGACACTCCTGTCTTTGCGCGGTCTTGGGTGGAGCTTGCGTGCGGTCCGCTCCTGAAGTGTGCGAAGCTTTGCGCAAGGAACCATTCCCCGAAGAGCACCTGTCTGAAGAATTGCTCAGGAACGCAGAGGCCTTGACCGAGGCAGAGGACTCCCGTGTGAAGTTGGATGCGGCGCTTCCACCTACGGCTGACAGCCAGCGACAAATCGTTTCTTTCTTGTCGGCTGTAACCGCAGCCCTCGGGGGATGGAAACAGGCATTCAACGCACGGAAGGAGAAAGCCGAATTAGAGTTCGAGCAAGCAGCGGACAGTTTGAGGAGCAAGGTCAACGCGACTTTCGAAGCCATGGCTTTCAAAGGCCACCCCAGGGAACGAAGTGAAGATGGCCTTGAAAAAGCTTGCCAAGGCTGAAGCAGCTTTGTCGTCGGTGAGTAGCAAGAGCTTGAAGCTGCGCGCGACCACAGACTTGAAAGAGCAAGCGAAGGTGCACATAGTTGCGTGGGGCGCACTAAGGCTAACGCTGTTTTTGGATCCAGCCATCAAGCAAGTGGGCAGCAAGGGAGATTCCTTGCGCCGCGCTGTGTCTGATATTTGGGCACAGCGTGGCGACAACGAAGGCTTGCTTTCTGCCCTTGGGGAGGATGTGGCGAAAGACATCGTAGAAACCATGAAGCCAAAGGGAGGGGAGGACAGCTCGCAGCCGAAGAAGAGGGCCAAGCGCGCAAATCCGGCAAAGCAGTGATGTCGAACAATTGAGAGCTCTGCGCGGCTGCCAGCCAGACCAATTTTGATCGGCAGACATTTTGCAGTTGCGGCTGTCAGCCAGAAAGTTTGCCTCGTGTTTGGTGGTTCACCCAGGCCCATGCCCATGCGCCCATGACAGGGAGCCGACGGAAGGAAAATGCAGCTTTACAGCCATGTAAACTGCAACCCATGGGCTATGCTATAGGCTATAGGCTAGCAGTGTGTCCCAGCGTATTCCACCAAAGCGTTCAGACAGATTCTCATTCAACTAAGATAGAGACCAGTCGTAGTTGGAGATTTGAGCGGCCAGTCCGCTGAACGCCAGTATCAGCAACCGGACTGTTAACTCTGTCAGTGAGCCATGCGAAGTGTGTCTTTCTAAGAGGAGATGACCTTAAAGGGGCGGTGGGGAAGCCTACCAAGCAGATCGAACTTCCGCCAAGCTATGCAAAAAAGAAAACTGTAGAGAAGTAAAAGTTTCCAGAAATTCAGAAATCAGACATTTTCAGGAAGTTTTCAGAAGTTTTCACCAAATAAATCCGACATTGTTCACAAAGCGTCCGGCTGCCAGCCAGAAGTGGAAAGTTTACACTTGCGTTGCAAAATTCGCCATGTAGCCCCGTTTTGGCTCTCATCTCGGCGCACCAAAGCAAAAACATAGCCCAGGCTACCCACATGCTGCTTTTCAAATGGAAACACCATCAGAACAGCAGATTCGGGGAGTGGCTGGTCGTGCTGGATGATGGGCGGCTACTCTTTCGGCGCATCACGCGCGGCAACAATGTTGCTTGGGACGGCCAGGGCCGCTTTGAGCGGCTGGACGGACCTGGCCGTTTTTTTCGCCTCCTTGGCTTTCGTTGTTGCGCTGGCGCCAGGGTTTGGAACCTCCTCTTCATGCCTGACCCTGTGCGATCTGTCTTTGGTGAAAGTGTCTGGACTGACCAAGAGCGCCATCGGTCTGCTTGGCTCTTTGGCACAGCATCTATTCCAGAGCTGACCTTTGACAACTTGGAGCAGCAGATTGCTATGGCGCCAGGCCAGAAAGCACGTGCTTTGAGGGCGCGTTTGTTGGCTCCACCTCCGGCAGCGCCCCCAACAGCGCCAGGACAAGATGATGATGATGATGATGATGATGACGATGGGTATGTTTGGGTGTAGGCCGAGGGTTTATGCTATTGGAATCGGCCATTGCCTCGAAGCCCCTGCAATGCATCTTCTAGGGCCAGTTTACAAGCTGATGCTTTCGAAGCGCGTTGTTTGATTGGAATCAGGGCGCTTTGGGCAAAAGTGGCCTGAGTAGCAAGAGCGTTACGGGCTTTCCGGCTGTCAGCCAGGTTCCAGCTGTTAGCCAGATTCCGTCGCGGCAAAGGCCAAGGCGCTCTGTGCAGCCAGCCAGGGCGAAGACAACTGCGACCCGAAGGGAAAAGGTATCCTGCGTGGGCACCCGGGCTCTTTGCTGTCTCCAGCCCGTGCGCACTTCACCATAGTGCGCTTTTGGGGCTAAGCGCCCAAACATAGTGAGCCGCTTGAATCTGTGAGGGTTCTGACTGAATGTTGAACTTGTTGAACGCGCTCCGGGCATGCAGCGCGCGCGGGGCAAGTCAATCTTCAGCAGCCTCAGCCTCAAGCATAGTATCATCTAGATTTGTATGGCGGCTTCTTCTAACCGGCTGACAGCCAGCTCAATTTCCGCCAATGATGTTAAAACAAGTAAAGTTCTATAGTTCTATTTTCATAAATTTCCGAATTTCCGCCAAACGATGTAAAAAAGTAAAGTTTTCAGAAATTCAGAAATTGTTAATTTCCGAATTTCCGCCAAATGATGTAAAAAAGTAAAGTTTTTCAGACATTCGGAAATTGTCAATTTCCGACTTTCCGCCAAACTATACATAAAATTGAAGTTTTTCAGTAATTCAGAAATTGTTAATTTCCGAATTTCCGCCAAACTATGTTAAAAAGAGTTTTTTTTCAGAAATTCAGAAATTGTTAATTTCCGAATTTCCGCCAAATGATGTAAAAAAGTAAAGCTTTTTCAGAAATTCGAAAATTGTTAATTTCCGACTTTCCGCCAAACTATACATAAAAGTATAGTTTTTCAGTAATTCAGAAATTCTTAATTTCCGAATTTCCGCCAAATGATGTGAACAAGTAAAATTGTCAGAAATTCAGAAATTGTTAATTTCCGAATTTCCGCCAAAAGTAAGATTTTTCAGAAACCCGAATTACCGACTTTCCGAATTTCCGCCAAAACGAATTTCCGACAAGCCTTGAAACCCTCTTACAGACTGTAGGTCTTGGATTCACCTAATATATAAGTATCTTAAAACCAGGGATCAGGGGAACCAACAATTCCACACAGATTTGATTCCCATCCCTGTTGCCGTTGACGACCCAGCTCAACTGGCCCTCAATCTTTCGAGGTCGACACTGACGCGTGGGGATGGGAACGCTAGAGTTCTTTTTTCCTCGCACAAGCGCACGCAGTCATCGAACGGACAGACTCGTAGACAGACTTGATGTCTGTGATGACATCCACCCTGGGAGTCAAAGACAAAAACAAGAATGGTTTTTAGGTGGCACGAAAAGGAATGTCCTTTACTTCAGTCAGTCAAAATATAGTCGAACTGGACTTCTAGGGTCCAGTCAGAAAGCCCTCCCACGAGTCGGAAAGCACTCTCTCCGAACCGGTTCTTCACCAGACTTCGGCGGGGCGGGTCCGCGGCACGCAGGTGAAGACCCCATTCCCTCTTGGCCGCTCGGAGGGCGGGGGATGGCGCCGGTCGAGTGGAGTGGAGTTCATGTTCGTTCGCGAGTCGAAGGCCTGGCCCAGAGGATCGTGGGCCATCGAATTTCAGTTTTTGTGCCAAGTGTTGCCATGCCATTCATGACATGGGTGGGATGTGTTTGGGGGGGATGGAAATGATATGAAATGATCACCAACTAAGAGCAAATAGGAGTATGATCGGCCTGTCCCAGCAGCCAGACACAACATGAAGTGCGATGATAGACCGGGCAGCCTCAAAATCGTTTTGATACCAAACGTTACCGATCCCCAGGAATGAATTTGGAGAAGTTCAGCGGTTTGGCAACACCTCTCCTCGTCCTTTGGACACTGGTACTACTGGTGCCCGGTGATCCAATGTGCTGAAAAAGCGAAGAACACCTGTGGTCGACGCAAGGCTCTCCTGAGACAGGATGCTAGGCTCTCTTTACCTTTGTCTCTCCCTCTCTCTATCTCTGTCTCTATCTCACACGTGAATACATCCATACATTTATACATCCATACGTTTATCCATGCATAGTCATGCATATATCCGTATCATACCATACCATACCTAGGGTCTGTCGTATTCCCTGCAAGAGTCAGTAACTAATTATCACTAATTTGAACAAGGCCTTGTACTAACCATCATCATCCACGGTTACTGGTATATACTGTAATAGGATAGACCCAAACCATACCATAATTGTCATACTATACAATACATGCATACCATACATATACATACCCTATATACATAAATACCGTACGTACATGCCATGCCATGCCATGCATGCATGCATGCATTCATTGAGTCATCATGTGAGCACAAGTCAAGCCATTATAGCTACTGTGACACAGCTCATACGAAAAGCAACATTTCATTGGCACCTTTTTATGTGCAACCTGTGCAATTGAATTGGTGGGCCCAATCCTGGGCCCTTCAAGCGCTACATACCCTCATGAGCATCGGGTTGACCCGCTTAGTTGAGCAGCGGGGTTCAGTACTTCCCAACAAACAATGTGAAGAGAGGTTTTGGACATTATCAGTTCGTTGTTTGCTTCCTTGGGCCACTTGTTGAGGATCCTCCGCCGCTCGCAAGTGAAGCCCATTGCACTGCCCTATGAGGGACCCGGCTTGGATGGGCGCTCCTGCGTGCTTTGGGCGGCACTTTTGCTCTTCGTTTTTTGGATGGGCGCATCCCTGAAACAGATCCCTTCAGCGGACCCATATTCTGATCATTTTGATTGGATCGCTTTGCTTTGTGTTCTTTTGCTTTACTTTCTGCCTCCCGGAGCTGTCTATAATCGCATTACTCGCCCCAGGCTCGAGTGGATGAGGCCTTGGTCCAGTGAAGCCCCGAGAATGCTCGGATGATGGGGTGGCACTCCAGATTGGGGGCACCCCACCACATCTTCTAGTCAGTACAGATGGTTGGAGTCGAACTGACTGCTGACTGGGCTCACCTGGACCTGTGGCCTTTGAGCGGAAAATCTGGCTCGCAGGGACGCCCGCTCCGGCGGCTGAGCGGAGCGGTGAGTGACTTCAAGAGAAGCACCGCTAATTGGTGGCAAGGCGCAGGTTGCCTACGGACATGGACCCTGACCCTGAAGAACTTTAAGCCTTATATGACTCATGTGCCACTCATCAACCTATATATGATGCGATATGATGTAATATGTTGCGTCATTCCAGCCATTCCCAGTTCCCAGAGCTGGCTCGTTTCGTCCAGGCAGGAAGGATCAAAGAACCCTGAGAGGTCTGAACCCTGAGACTGCAAGGAGCCAAGGGCAATGACACCTAGTAGCGTCCGGACGCTACGAACGTAGCTCCTGGCCTTACTACGAACGGAGCAAGAGGAGTGCATTTGGACCTCGCAGGTCCCAAGTACCACACCGATCCGCCCGGGAAACACTTCGGAGTGCTTCCTCAGTCCCTTCCTTCAGCTGGTGACCGAGGCGCGGCTTCAAGACCTCACCTGGCAACTCCTTGACGCTTCGGAGGCCTTGGCACTGCAGCGGCGCCGCGGGCGCTTGCTGTGGACCGACCGGGATCGACGGCGAGGCGCGCGGCGCGCGAGCGCCGCGGAGCGGGTTTGTTGGTCCCAGCGTGATGGAGCGATCCATGTAGAATGGGGAACAGGATCCAAATCAGGCCAGCTGAACCAAAGAGCCAGTGGAAATTGTTGGTCAGGTCGGAAGGGCATTCTTGCGGCGGGGCCCAGGGGCTAGAGTCGCTAGAGTCCAGAGTTGCTGGCCACTGTTTCCGCTTTTTCCTTTGCCATTGCTTTCTACCGGTCTTCTTGGTGGGGCCCGTAAAGGCAGAACGCCTAGGGCTTTGGACAACCACCGGAACCAGTACCGGAGGCCGCGGTCCTTCCATATTCACCTCTAAGAGGTCTCGTAACTGTGTGTGTATCGGGGGTCGTGTGAGCAACATGTTGGCAGCTTCTCCAGGAGTAAAGACATTGGTAGTGTTGAAAGAAGAAAGGAAGTTCATTCCAATCATCAGCTTCAGGCTACGTGGAGCAGGACGAGGAGACTTTGAGGCAAAAGTCGAGTGTCCGCCATTTCTTGGCCTGTTTTGTGCAAAGGGTCACTTCATACAGAATCTCCCCTCGTGCTGGGGAGATGCTGAGTGCTGGGGAGAGGTCTTCGCACGATTGGGGTTTTGGTGCATGGGGATTTGGCGGGCGTTCTATGGGCCACCGGAGGGGTGAAGAACACCTGCCAAGGAGTTGGATTTTATGGCAGCAGATCCCAAGAGAGGGATGAAGAAGATGATCCCAGCCAAACAAAGGTCCTGCCAGTCTTGCCAGCACCTGCCTTAATTCTTCGTTTGCGTTTGTCCGACGCAGACATGTTCAGGCACATGGAAGGTCTTTGCGATCGTGGCGTGCTGATGATGCCTCTTTGCAATGAAAGATGGGTTTCGGGAAACGACTCATCACAGAAGCGTAGATGTGCAGGACTCAACCTCACACATATGTATACACACGAATGTGTAAGAAAGAAGATCAGCACAGCATTTGTGATGCAAGCATGATTGAGCCCTTGGCCCTGTGTGACAATCACGCGAACATGTTGGCCACTTGATCAGACTCTTATATGGTCACTGTGGCCTCAAAGGCCTTAGACCCGGCCATGCCAAGGTCCTGCATTTTGCCGCCATCCTCGTACTTTACAATGGCATTCCGTGAGCTGACCCGGCATGAAACCATTTGGACAGGATTTACCCAAGAAGAGATGGAAAAAGGTGGGAAAGCCGACGCATATCAGCCACGTGGACAAGTCAGATCACCCATGGTCACCTCAAAAGGCCCACGTGTACTGCTCCTGGAAGCAAGTCAGTTGCTTGGTGCGAGCTTGCTGTCGCAGAAAGGTTCGCTTACACATGACCCCAAGCGGCAAGACTGCGTAACAATTGGTATAGTAACATGACATGTGTGCGTATAGCACAGCGGGGCGACCCCAAAGCCACTAACCAGTGGCTTGACGATAGAATAGGCCTCCCCCTCTTGAATGCAACACCGAATTCCGTTCAGCAGCACACACACTCTCAGAGAAAGTCGACCTCACACGTGGCTGGGCTCTGTAGCACCGCCACACAGCACCTCTTTTTTGGAAGCAGGTGGACACCCAGTTTGGGCAGATATCGCCCCAGGCACGGCTGGTTTTCCCGTGTCGGCCATGGCGGGTGGGGCAGTGCAGGGATTCTAGAAAGGCCAAAGGAAAGGTTGTGCGGGGGATTCGAGAAGTCTGATTTTAAGAGAGTGTGGGCCAAATGCACAACTTAGACAGAACCCTCAGATGCTACAGACAGAACCCTCATCAAACGTCCAACAAAGTGGAGGGATCACGGGGCACTTGGCTTGGCTAGACAGTTATACATGTGTTACATCAGATCACGAAAGCTAGCTGTAGATACCTGATAGCAAGGAGGGTGGGAGCCGAGGACCTGAGTGCAGATACCTGATTTATCAGGCTTTACCCCCCCCCCGCGGGTTCAACTCCACCCTTCTCCTCAGTACCTGCTGCTGCTTGGTCTCTTGCTGCTTGCATGCTTGGTGCTGCTGATTGCCTTTGGCTGCTTGCTGGTTGCTGCTGACGTGTTGGGGCATGAGCGAAGAGTTCGGTGGGGGGAAGCGGGTGATGAAGAGTTTGGTGATGTTTGGTGGAAGCATGGCAGTAGTTGAGTTTTCCCTTTGTGCATCCTATATTAACTATATTATTGTCACGCTGCCCCAACTCGTGTCATGGTACGGTTGATGCCATTCATGCGGTTCAGGGTTGCTGCACTTGGTGCAACGCAACGAATAGACACCCTCAGGTGAGGCGTGGTTTGGTTCTCTTGAGGTGACACTTGGTCAGGAATCGAGGTGCGCCTACTAGGTTGCCGAAAAGATCGCACCTGCAACGCAATTCTTCCCGCTTCTTTCCTTCTCTCCTTCCCCAACCACTTGTCCCTCCCTAGCTTTCGCCGCCCCCCCCCTGGGCCACAAGTAAAATTATGGCACCTCAAACGTCTATAATACTTCATAACACTTCGATAGTTCGCCATATATACACAGCCACATCAATTAGCACTGACGAGGTGGGATTTCTTATGATTTCTTGATAGAAATCAATCAAGTCAAATCGTGTTAGAATTATATAGTAGAATTCGATCTTCACTGGCAGACCTGGGCCAGGATATGGCAACTCTACAGTTGCGATTGGCTCAAACAGAGGGCGATGCAAGGCCAGTAATGGGAGTACATGGCAGATGTGACTCAGGTTGAGAGAGGAATCTTTGAATCGGACATTCCTATGACCATCAACCCCCACACAGCCATGTCACATGGGACCACAGAGGTGGATTCAAAGCTGAAAACCAGAAGGTGTGCGATGGTTTCGACCCCAGATTCCGTGGGTCGACTCTTGGATAGATCTTGACCGAAGCGGACGATTCCGTCCGTGATCGACCGGTCGATCCGTTTCACCTTTGCGGGTCAGGTCGCGGTCGCGTCTCCAAACCGTCGATCCGTGGTGCAGACACCTCTATACACACCTGCGGACACCTGCCTACGAGGAAGCCCATGGAAAAGGTCCTCGGACAGATCCAGAAGTCCATGGAGCCGGTTGCCTTGGACGGCGGACGGAAGGTGGAGCGTGGACGACAAACCCTTTCATTTCCATTGGCTCGACGTGAGTGGATTTGATGTTATGAAGTCTGAACATGGGCATGGCGTATGGATCTTGGATTTTTGCTTTGACTCAGGTTGTAAAACAAAGACTGGCCCATGCGCAAAACCGGGGCCGTGTTCAGTTTGGCACACACGGAACGTGCTATTTATTATGTGGTGATATGTGGTGCCTCTTGTGACAAGCTGGTAACTGAAGTAGCCAAGGACCTGAAAAGACCCCATACAGGATCTGCCATATCTTTATGCCTTGTTGGCCATTTCCTGGGGGCCCTCCTGGAAGTGTTGAAGAATTGGCATCTGCAACATGCGCGGCGCACGAGATTCGTCACATGTCGCACGTAAGGGCTCGGATGGAGGGTGCCACCAAGGAGATTGAGGCCCACCGGGGGGCGGAGAAGGCGCCAAAATCCACGCGGCCCTTCACGAGAGGGTTCGTTACGCCATGTTGAAAACCCTGACGAATCTTGATGAATGATTCCCCCCCTTTGGATGCACTCACTTGCGGTCCATGGGCGCTTCCACATCACCCCTTGCCGTGTCTTACGGCGGGTATGAGTGGAGTGGGTGAAAAGCTCAGATAGCAAAATGTACAGAACAAGCTAGGACCAACCACTATACAGAGAAGAAGCTACGAACAAAAGCGAGTGGCACAATTGCAATGACCACATGTACATAAGGCCGGCGAGCTTATCAAGAATTAATGTACATGCATACTCTGGATCAACCTAATTTAAACTAATTATTCGGATGTGGGATGGAGTCAAATGACTTTTCCCTGAAAAGGGCGTTACGGACATTCTGAAGGAATTTTTCCTTTTTATTCCCCACATCTCTGTGTGGGGTTCTAGTTTTGTTGGCTGGCATCCCGCCCGCATCCGCCGGTCCTTCCTTCCTTCCTTCCTTCCTTCCGTCCTCCTCGCCCCCTCCTCAGTCACTCACTCACTCACTCACTCACTCACGCACGCACGCACGCACGCACGCACGCACGCACTCACTCACTCACTCACTCACTCACTCACTGCACACTCACACTCCCAGCAGTCTCCAGAGACTCAGTCACTCACTCACTCACTCACTCACTGCACACTCACACTCCCAGCAGTCTCCAGAGACTCAGTCACTCACTCACTCAGTCACTGACTCACTCGCTCACTCACTCACTCACTCCACTCACTCCACT
>CAXAMN010023851.1:245231-308515 GCA_963970005.1 Durusdinium trenchii
TCCACTCACTCCACTCACTCCACTCACTCCACTCACTCCACTCACTCACTCCACTTTACATCCTGCTAGCACTGCCCGCCGTGGTCGGGATAAGACCACTTGATAGCTTTGATGGTCGTTTCGAGTGTGTTACGTTTTGAAGGTCTCATGCGGATCTGATCGCAAAATCCAGAGCCTCCAAACTTCTCTCTCCGCCTCCTTCTCTCTCTCTCTCTCGTCCCTCTCATCCTTGTTCATCACATCATCAGACACTTTGTCACACACACACACGCACGCCATCTTACCACACACACACACACACCTCCTCCCTCCCCTCCTTCTCATCCTCGTCCATCACATCATCACTTATACTACACGTCTTAGCACAACCGCCTCATATACCTTCTCTCCTAACACTTCGTTCTTGACTTTTCATCTCACTACTCCGTCTCCCATGTGATGTTCATATACAATTGAAATTTGTAAAACTTATCATGTGGGGTTATCCGGTCCTTTTATCATGCTGTACTTCAGGCCAGGTGGGCCAGAGGATGCCCACGTCGGTGGCCGGCAGTTCAGGTAAAGAGATTTCGGTGTGATATGGCGGATTATGTGGCATATTGAGAATCATTGAATCCAAAAACGCCGAAGTCTCAGGGGCGTTAGGTAAAAGGGCGTCGGGACACCCCCCCCCTCATGATATGGTGTGAATCCTAGGCGTGTGAGACTGGAGGCGCCCTGCTTCTTATAGCAAGGGATGATGTGTGACCTGGAGAACGTTTGGATGTGTTTGACAATGAGTCTGAAATTATCAGCTAGCATACGCACCGAGCGGGCACGGAGCGGTAGCAGTGCCACTCGGCTATCGGCATATGGAACAACATACGTAGTATCCTCACATCGGATACGGGCTGGTAAGATTCTATTGGACCAAAGCATGAAGGAGCAGGCAAGCTCAGTCCAGGTAATCCCAGGGTCATTTCGGCACGCGGGATTATCGGGACACGGCCACCGAAGGGAATTGCAGAACGTCCACACCATGCGGGCCAGGTTGACGCCCCAAGGACATGACCAGAACACAACCCGATGTGGTTCGGGCGGCATAGTAAACGTTGGATCAGGAACTTCCCAGGTACTGAGTGCCTGGAGTGTTTCATATGAGGTAGCAGAATTACGGACCGGGGGAGCGAGGCGTCCCCCGACAGATTTGCTGCCTTCAGACAATTTTTCGAGCTGTTCCATACGGGCACATGAGAAGGCCAAAAGATATGCAAAAACCTTTTTGAATGTATCATGCTCTTGTGTACGCTGTGTACGAACCTGTTGGCACAACAACGAAAATTCTGGATCATCAGTCTGACGCGATTTTCCGGCAACTTCGTCGGCGTATGCATTTCCTTGAATGTGCCCTTCTTCCCCCCTTTGGATTGTAAGACCTCTTCAGTGACCTCTTCATATATTGGATTTTACTGATCCGGAGTCTGTAGTCACTGTAGTCTGCACATGTAACCAGAGAAGGCCAACAAAAACCAGGACCTGGGTCCCTCGCCACCAAGCTTTGGGGGCGGGACCTTCAACATGCATAATCTTATTATGTATATACATGTATATACTTTGTCATATAAGGTGATTTAACATGATTTAACTATGAATTGTTGATGGCTTTGGCAAGGTTCTGTGTTTTCAGCTTCTTCAACGGATCATGACGGTCATATGTTTTTCTCTCCGAATGCGCGTGCTTTTTCCTTTCGGTTGGAGGCCTTGATGCAGAGCTCTGGGAACATTGCAGACAACATCCGGGAGTGCATCTCACGGCAGGCGCGGGCGAAAGCAGAAGAGACGGCCTGAGCCTGGATGTGAGGATGGCCCAGTGTCCACACTTTTGATCCAGGCGCTTGGGGATAAGGCCTGCTGAGATAGTTTCCTTAGCTAGTCTTGTGCAGGTGTGGCCCATGTGACCTTTGTGATCCATATCGACCCATGGTGTGACCCATGAACCCACTCATTCAAGAAACGAGTCAATTGAACAAGTCAGATCCCATAAGTCGGAGAATTCTATCGACGGGTCTTTTCGCGCCGGGTTTTTTCCGCTCGAGGGCGCTGAGAACTTGACGTTGTGATGGCGCAAGCGTCACGCGTCCCCTCAATGAAAAACACACACGCAGGTGTGTGTGTGTGTGTGTGTGTGTCAACACCTGTTTCCAAGGTTGTAGCATTTTCCAACACGCAGGGGGTCGCAGGGAACCCACAGTTCTGCTGCCAACGAAGACAGCTGTGGACATTCCGTGAAGCAGATTGGGACGCCAATCTGTGTACCTGCACTGTCTCAATACACCAATTCTTCCTCTCTGTGTTTTGGTTCCATGGTTGTTCTCATGATAAGATAGACCCAGAAACCAACCCCAGCGCTTCTTGCAGATTAGTCACCACAGTCAACCTTGTTCAAACACTTTCAAATCCAGGGACTCAGCCACCTTTCGGTTCCTGCACCTTTCTGTTCCATCAAGTCAAGGGCTAATGCGTGTAAAGTAGAACTTCAATCACCGAGCATCCATCTAAGTGTGTGTGTAACCCTTGGAATCATAGGGTTTGGATTTTTCAGGTTTGCCTTTCTGTTTTGTTTCACAATGTTTCACAGCAGGGGGCAATGATCCTTTCAGCAGTCACTGCCTATAACAAAGACACTGCTGATCGGATGTGATATGACTCTGGGACGCCAGAGTCACGTATCTGCGATTTCCTTCCTTTCTGACTGGCATGAGGCTAAGCCAAGAATGTCACTCGGCAGACAAGTACGACCGTCGTCACTCTGTCGCTTCGTCGTCGCCTTGAGACTTTGGCCTCCGTTCCTCTTGAAGACCTCCAGGCTCCGTTGGTCCTTACTCGCACCCTTAGGAAATGGAACCCTAGGCCGGCGTGTGGCACCGCTTTCAGTTCAGTACACCCTATCCTAAGTGTGTTTGGCCTCGTGCCAACCCGGGATGAGCCCGCAGAGTGCCTCCCGTGGACCCGTTGAACGGGGGTTTGTCGCTGTTTCCCTTGCTTTGGAAACGTACGTGCCCAGAGCGGGCGAAGGTGACCTAGGCCGTACGTACGATGATTTTTGTCTCATCTTTGGAATTCCAAGTTGGCTCATGCCTCTACGTGACCGCAGCGGTCAAAGCAGCCAGCCATTTCGGCAGGGCACAAGGTGACCACAGCGGTCGAAGCAAGTTTAAGGTTCATTGCAACCTGTGGAGAACTTAGCCCCCTTCTCCCCCTCCCTTCCCCCTTTCTCTCTTTGCTCTCTGGGGTTTTCCTGAATGTAATACTCAGGATCTCCCCTTTCCTTCTTTGGTGTGTCCCTGGACGATTGTTCGTAGCTGGGAACACCTTCCTTTCTCTCCTCTCCCTTTCTCTCCCTCTCTCTTTCTTTCCTTCTCTTTTTCCTCTCTTCACCCTCTTCCTTGGGCGTCCGTGGATGCTTTCGTCATAGCTGGGAGCCCTTCCTCTTTGGTGTGTCCTTGGACGCTTGTGCCGTAGCTGGGAACACCTTTGCTTCCTCCTCTCCCTCCTCCTCTTTTCCTCCTCCTCTCCCCCCCTCTTTCCTCGCGCGTGGCGTATTTACAAGCAAACTAGGCTTTTGCAACAGGTTTCTCAATGAGGTTTGGACTGTCATCGGTTTGCCCCCTTTCATTTGTTTCCCCTTTCATCCGCCCCCACCGACATTTTTTCCTTTTTTCCTTTCATGTCCTTCTGTCTTCATGTCTCTTCATCCTCATCCTTTCTTTCTCTTGCGTGCACTATCGTCGGGACCTTAGTTTGTACACATACACGCACGCGTACTCTACTTACAGCGAGGTTCAGGTGGCCCAGGTTCGTTACAATGAGGTTTGGCTCATCGGTTGTCCCTCTTCACTTGGTTCCTTTTCATCGGCAACCACACACCTTTGTCTGTCTTGTCCTTCTCATTTTCATCTGTCCCTTTTGCGTGCACATGTGCTTACCTCCTTTCCGGGCAGGATGGAGGTTACGCATGCCTCCCTTCGGGGAGGCGTGTGTGTGTAACCCTTGGAATCATAGGGATCCTTTTGGATTTTTCAGGTTTGCCTTTCTGTTTTGTTTCACAGCAGGGGGGCAGTGGTCCTTTCAGCAGTCACTGCCTAACAAAGACACTGCTGATCGGATGTGATATGACTCTGGGACGCCAGAGTCACGTACCTGCGATTTCCTTCCTTTCTGACTGGCATGAGGCTAAGCCAAGAACCTCACTCGGCAGACAAGTACGACCGTCGTCACTCTGTCGCTTCGTCGTCGCCTTGAGACTTTGGCCTCCGTTCCCCTTGAAGACCTCCAGGCTCCGTTGGTCCTTACTCGTACCCTTAGGAAATGGCGTGTCGCACCGCTTTCAGTTCAGTACACCCTATCCTAAGTGTGTGTCGTGGAATGTTCTCGGCACTATTGGTCTAATTACCCACTTGGGGGTTGCTGTTTCAGGATGGTTGCACGGCGCTTCAGAAAGGGATTCTAACGGTCTAGCTGCCGATTGCCGACCGGCACCATCAGATCAAGACGAGTGCTTGAACAACTCCACGATTTGGGGCAAGAAAGCCCCGGCGAGTTGAGTGGTTTTCTTGCGATGTTTGTCCATCGGCTCAGCTTCGTTTGTGCAGGAAAGTCTCCTTCCGATGATCGCCGTGGGCACCCCAGGGCTTTGGTCCAAGCAGGAAGCACGTTCGATTTTTCCAAAGACGGGACGAATTTCTCCCATAGAACATATCATACCCGAAAAACTTTGAACAACCAGTTATGTTACCTGTCAAGGTCAGATGCATGTTGGCAGTGGTCAGTGTCGTTTTGGCACTCGTGCGTGTTAAACGCTACGGGGCACTCTTCCATGTTACGTCCGCCTCGGATTCTGTTCCATGATAATTCATATATCTTGCAGGGGTGTACGGTTGAATGGACCCGTCAAACTAGTGCTTTGTCACCTTCTTTGCTCCGTTTTACTCTGAAATTTGAAGACGGGTTGGTTCGCCCGTCTCGGATGCACGCAGCTGGCTAGACAACCTGCAGCTGCCATCTGAGTCGGAGTGGTCCTCCTTTCCGTTTGAGGATGTGATTGCGACTTCCAACCCTGAGGTCCTACAGATGAACATCGCGCGGGCCCAAAAGGCCAAGAACGAGCAGCTGGAGAGGGCGGAGGGAGGGTGACGCTTCGTGATCACCTGCAGATGCGCGAAAACCGACAAGCTACACCATGACTGTGATCGACAATGACTGCATCAGTGTAATACATGTCGAATCTCGAAAGAAAAAACACTTAGAATCCGAATTGAGGCTCTATAAATATACAATATAAATAGAACTTCTGCATCAACGTAACTTTAACTAGAAACTATTTACATTCAGATTTGAAACGTCACTTTCCGCCTGGCAGTAGCAACACCCAGCCATAGAACTCAACCCGAACAGTAACTAGCAAAGCAATGCAAGGCGGTCGCGCAAGTGACTTCCGCAGGCCAGGAAACTGCAGAGGTACTCTGCATTCAATCCAAACACACTACCTGTTTTTTGAAGAACAACCCAAGCTAGATCCTGAACAACCGCTTTGCTGGGACGATGTTTCTGGAAAGCCGCCCAAGATTGAGAAGCTTCGTGCTGCAAGACTTGAAGAATGTGAGGTTATTGAATAATCCATGGGATCTTGGGATCTGATTGGTCGACCTCAGAATGAGAAGGTCATCCATGGTGTGACGGTAGAAAGAATAGGGTTCCCCCTGCCAGCTCTTTGCGGGCTACTCCTTCGGGAATGTAGAGACCAGCGAGCTACTAGCAGCACTTGCATGTACATAGCCGTCTAGAGGCTAGTAGTGGATAGCACTTGTAGTGACACTTGCTTGTCATACATGTAAAACATGTGTGGAGACAAATCCATACTTGTGAACCCATTTAGGAAAAGGATTGCAGGCTGCGCACTCTCACTGAAACTAATTTGCATTTTCCCTGGCACATGCGTGCAGCCAGAAACGAGGGACCGAGAGGCTTCAAATTTTGGTAGAGATGGTAGTTCACTTTGCGAGAGTTCAAGAGTTTTTTGTAAAGACTTTCTTTGTGTTTTTAAAGCTTGTGCATATACAGCTTTTTAACGACTGTTGCTGTTTGCTCAAGTGTGTGTGAGAAGGGCGCATGCTAGTGCGACCTGATTGAAAAAATGTGGTTGCCCTTTCGGATTTCCCTGTATCCTTTCAACACCCAAGGGTGATTAAATTTGACCTTGGACATTTAGTTTCCGCACTTCCGAGTGGAGCGTGACTACTGCGTGACTTGTTTGAGAGATAGTGGAGGAAACCAGTCTTGAAACAAGTTGAAACTCTAGATTCAGGGTATTTTTGATGTGTGCCCTGCAGGAGCGTGCGCTCACCTTCCTCTACAACACTATCAACGAGGAGATGGAGTCAAAGGCGGCTTCAGCCCGTCCAATCGCCATGTGTTGATGCAAACGTCATGAACCATCGTGGGGCCCACGGATTCAAATACACACACACACACACACCTCGACGCAAAATCGGTTTGGCGCCTTCATTTCTTGCAGCTCCTATAGACGCATTTGGTATCCGATATTGCCTACACGTCAGGGAGGCAACTGGATGTGCGCAGGACAGTTCACAAAAAATGTGGGACCTGCAGAGACATTTGACACGTGTACTTGGAACATGTGGTATGTTTGTTGCTGGGGTGCTTTAGTGGGGGCAGTGCATGCCATGTGCCCAGGTCTGTCAAACATCACGTTTTGAAACATGTTCCATTCCATTCATTTCACGGCATCCAACACAACACCCAAAAACACCGCTCCATGCCCTCAGAAGGGTTTGACCATGCCCTCAGACCAACTATGCTCCATGCCCGAGACAAGGTCCCGATGGGGGCTGTGGACCTTCTGGTTGGGGTAAAAGACCGACTTCGGGACATTGGAAGAACGTGTTGCAGAAACCGTTCATTTCAACCGTAGAACGACGTGTCTCAGCATGGAGAACCGCGTGCCACTGGGGGCCTAGGTACCCATGGTGAACCGCGTGCTGAGCCGATGCCTAAGCACTGAGGCCAGTAGACTCTCCACTGCTTGAAATGAGAGAGCTTGCCTGAGGGTTACAGAGAAGTGGTGATTTGTTTTGGCATGTGTCTTATCAACATGCAGGGTGTAACGGCATTTACATTCCAACAGACGTCCAAACAGATCCCGCAATGGAGATGGAATCATGCTGCACTGATGCTGAGATGGTAGCATCATGTAGCATCAGTGACGTGGTTTCTTCCGCAATCCCTCTTACTGGTCCTCATCATTCACTCAGAGGGCTTGGTCTCATCACCATCAAACCCAGATCCAGTGATGCGAGAAAATGGGCCGCTGGTCGATCCGCTGTGGTCGAGCGCTCGAAGCTGCGCCCCGGGCCTGGGGCGCTCGAAGAATGGTCGCTCGTGTCGTCATTCCCCTGGAAGGACCCGGAACCGAGGAGGGAGCTCTTGAAGGTGTATTTCAGTGAGAAGAGTGAAGAGGCTGGAAAGCGTTTTCGCCGCGAGCGATGGCCGCTTTTGCTATCAGGATGTTTGAGAGCCCACCGGAACTTTGCGTTCTCATGGCTATTTAGGGGTGATTTCCCCCATTCCCGCGTGATTTTGATTGATTAGATTGGCCGCATACATCCGATTGCTCGAATATGATTTATAACATCTACAAGAAGTTCTGATGGGCATTGCCAATGCCCATCGAGTATTTCTTCGTGCTGACCCATGGCATTTCTCCTTCAAAGCTTTGCAAGGAGCATCCATCAGAAAAAAAAAGCATCAACAGCCTTTGAATCGTTCAGGTGCCAGGTGATTCTTAACATTGTTTGCCAGTGTAAGCGTCTTTGGAGCCAGGCAGATCTTGGGGCGATCAAATCTCATTCTTGCGAAAAGTCAATCCCCCCAACCCTCAGAAGTCCAATTTTTGGACTAAGGTTTCCTGTGGCGCCATTGGTGAGGTATGTTTACGAGCTAGGCTTGCACCAGCTTGTCAGGATAAGCCAAAACTCATGGCCGAAGCGATTGTAGGCCTTGCCAAAGAGGTGGGGCAATTTGCTGGATCGGCGGGATTTTTCCCCTGAGAGCTCACGTGTAAAGCTGGGCAGGCTCGAATCAGGGCGGGCAGGGTTCTGTTTGTTATGTTTTGTTGATGCATGATTCAGGTGTAGAAGTGTAGATTCATGATTCGACGAGACACATGACAAAACACTGTCGTCACGTATTGCCGAGGTCGTGTTCCCGCAAGTTCTTGTCTCAATCCTTGCGATGACCTGTGCCACTTTGATTCATTCTCACTTCGCCCAAGACCACTCTAATGTTTTGCTTGCCATCACGCATCTCTGGTTGTACAATGTTGTACAGCTATAGTAGCTAGAGTCCTAGAGGATCAGGCGGCCGCCTGCCTGTCATACGCCTGCGAGGCGCAAGGGCAAAAGGATCAAGCTGGTTTTGATCTGGAGAGACCCGACCTTAGAAACCCAGGTCAAAACGACCCGCTAAACCTCGTGGGATGAGTCGTGTCTTGCGTCAGGCAACGATTCCTGGCCGTCACTTCGAAGGTCATTTACGCAGGACATGAAATGGAAGTTAATAAGTGGATCAACAAAAATGCGTATAAAATGAACAGATCACTTCCCTTGGTTTGATGGGGCCGTTGCCATGACCGCCACATGGACGGCATATTCGCACAGCACCGAGGTGCTTTGGGGCGAATCCGTGAAGTGGCCCTGGATGTGGGCGTGGTGGCCTCTGAGGTGTGTGGTGAGGAGGCGTGGCGCTTAGCGCGACGCTCCGCGGCGTGGCGAAGAAGCAGTCCGCGGAGGTGAGGGGAAGACGAAGCAGCAGCTGGGAATTGGTTTGACTTGCCGACTTGCAGCATTCGACGTAGACCAGTGATCACACGTCGATGTGATGCTTTCTCCTCTCCATCACTTGCTTCAGTGGATGGGTGCGGGAGTTGTCAGGTGGTGCGGGTTCTTATGCCTCATTTTCAATATGCATTCATCGGGCAGGCTGTGCACATGAGTTTACTGTACGCACTTTGGCAAGGCCTGAGTAGGTGGGAACTGAACGTCCAAGAACATTGTTTTTTAAATATCAGTGTTTTGGTGAACGGCCATATTCAGACATATGCAAACTGCAAAGGAGAACAAACAAGAAACAACCAGCGAAACTAAATAAACCAACTACTGTACAATAACAAAAAATAGTTAGTCCAATAATAAGAATAGTTGGTCGTTTTTGGGGGCTTACTCTTCTAATTGAGTTTTAGAAGGCTGGGAGATTGGCTAAAGGCGCTTCATCTTAGTCACTCTACTGTAATCCCATGTAATCCCATTTTCTTTTTCAACCGTGACCTGTCAGTCACTAGTCAATTTGGCTGGCCTGAGGTTCAGGAACAGTTTATGGAAGATATCCAACCGCTCTTTGATCTTTTGGTCTAGGTGCGGCGGGGCGCATGTGCGAAGCCGCGCGTGCGAAGGGGCGTGACAATGGGAAGACAAGAGGGCAGCGGCGACACCGAAGAGCCACACAAAGCCCAACTTGTGTCGTCAAAGGTGCAGGTCAGAATTTGTGCATGACGGTGCATGCCTCAAGATTCAGTAACCTTGACGAACTTGATTATCCCTACTGACGTGGTTTTGAGGACTCGCCATCTTTGAGTTTTGCATGTCATCGCACTCGGCGCTCAACACCCCCTTTTGCTCGCTCTGAGGTTATAGACAAGGCTTGTCACCTGGGCGGTGGGGGGTGACTTATTATTGGCTGGTGCACCAGGTTTCTTGGGTCATTTGGATGTCGTAAGTGTGGGCAAGTCATGGGGCAAGCCACTGCAGGATGATTGGCTGCGTTGCTGCGTTAGATTGCACCCACTGACTGAGGTGGTGCAGACCATCAGGTGATGTATGGCTGGATAGCTTTGTACCATTTATATACATCCAGCTAGTTGCCTATTACCATTTGCCCTCAAGCATGAACTTCACCCACCCCCAGGTGTACATGTTCCACGCGTTGATTTACTCAGCTGCCAGCACTTCACTGGCCCAAGAGCGCGCCCTTTCAGCCGCCGGGTGGCGTGCGGTTTGTTGCACGGCCCCACATGGAGAAGCTGGAGGAGAACGAGTCAGGCTTGGTTTTCAGACCCAGCTTCAAAGTAGATCGAAAACATACCGCAGATGATGAGATGAGGGGTCCTTCAAAATTGATCAAAGATGTAAATGATCGAGGTGGATTCTCGCAAGCTTTGTTAAACGGACTTCAACCGTTGGCATTGACCTGTATCCAGATCATAGTCATCGTAGTCAATTGCAGGTACGCGACCCAGTCCGGTAGTTCAGCATGGTACGTACACATGAACTGTTTTCTACCCGGCCGACCCGGGTACATTGTTCTTTCATGTTCTTTCTTTGGATTTGGGTATTAAGTATATATATATATGCAATACATATGTATATAGTTATATAAGTAGTTATATACACATAATATTGTAAGTGCACACTGTCAATTGCTTTGGTCTACCATTCCCAGCTTCATTGCCCTGCAGAATTCCAAGTTTGCCACGCAGTGGTTGGTTCGGGGTATGTAGGTAGTTGTATAAGAACGACTGAACGGGGAAGACACAACCATGGCAGTGAACAACCTGCGATTGCCTAAACTAAACGAAGCCAACTGTTTTGGGCCAGACGCATGTTTGACACAGAGTGTTCCTTGCCATGAGCTTGTCAGAGTGTGAATTGTTGGGCGATGTGAGAGTGTTCAGCTGGCGAACTTGGCCGGCGAACTTGTGACTAAACAACTGGGGCATATCTAGGGCCCAATAGTGCCCTATAGAAGTCAGTGAGTGATGAGGCTGTGATTCCTTTAGAGGGCCAGCTTTGGAAACTTATGGTTCGGTTCCACCCCAAGCCCGTGCCACCGCCGGCCCACGCTTCAGCCGCGTTTCCCATCGGCAGGTCGTTGGCCTGAGCTCCACGGGGGACCTGAGGGTCAGTACCATAAAGAGGCCACGGGCCGATGGAGATCCCTGTCCCAGCCATCAGCGTGCCCTGGGTTCGCACTCAATATCGGAGTTCGGAGAGGATGGCCGGCGTTCAGACGACCATGGACGGTGTTTTTTTAAGGCTTTAAGGGGGATTAGGGGATATTTGTAAATATTCGGAAGTGACACTGAGAACACTTCTACGTTTGTGGTTGGTGGTTGATAGTGTGAGTGTAGGAGTGCTGTCCGCATATTCGTGAGGTGGCAACTGGACTTGTGTGTGTTGTTTTTTGCCCTTTGGCTTCAAAGGCTTGTATTTTGTTGTGCTAGACTGAGTCAGACTTGCGAGCTAATTGAGGCTCACTAAATTTTGGACAGTGTCATTCAACAGCTGACTCCCCGTCGGCCATGTTTGACCTTCAAGTTGTACGGCCGTTTGAAGCTCGCAGAAACTGAGAGATAGGACATATGATGAAACACTATAGACCTTTGAAGGTACTAGTAACAAGTGCATCGCTGATAGTGTGCATACAAGTGCGTTGCTACTAGTAGCAAGTGCATCGCTACTAGTAACAAGAAGCTACTAGACCTTGGAAGAGCTCCAAAAAGGGATTCTCACAAGGTAGTCAGATGCTCTGCACTATCACCTGGGGAGTTGGCCGACGCCGAGGCCACGCAGAAGCAGCACAGACGGCGGATCAGCGGTAGACACGACGGTGGATCCCGAAGTGATGGCCTTTCAGAAGGCGGCACGCCATGTGAAGCTGGAGACAGGCGACGGCGGGGGTTGGGAGTGTCATGAGAAGTTCGAGGAGGTTGCTTTGTTGGGCACTTCAGATTTTCCGGGCGCCGTCATTGTGGGGGGATGTATGATGAATTTGTCTTGGCGAAGACTTTGTCAATGCATGGAAAGTAAGGGTGCCGCCCCTCCATGAACAAACATCACACGCCTTTTGCAAAAACTGTGAGCAAAAAGGATCGAAGAATGGCTCCATTGAACTCGCGCAGATTACCGAGCGTATCATGGATAAAACGTGACAATGATGACAATGTCCCTCCTCCTTTTGAGGGAGCACTGGTGCTTTGGCATTGTTGGCTTTTTCAGGTAAGCTTTGGGACGCGGCCCAGCGGCGGCTGGATTCTAAGACCTTTGAGAACTTGAAGCGGCAGGAGGAGTTAGAGCGGGCCCAAGCTGAGGCGGGCGGTCACGACACGTCGAACACGCCGACACAAAGAAGTGGAACGAGCGAGTCTTGGGAATCATTGCTTGGAACTGTTGTGGTTTGCGGGGGTCGTCAGCATGGAAGCCACGCGTAGATCACGTGTAGACATCAGACGTATCATCTCTACTGGAACAGCATCATTTGCCGTTTCACAGGAAACCGCCTCAAGGGAGAACGACATGTACAATCATGTACGGAGCATGGGGCGACGAAACCGGAACGGACGTCGAACACGGACGGCCCTTGAGCCCAGGAACAGGTCCGTTCCTCAGGGCCTAAGTTTGGAACCTGTTGGAGATACGTCCTGGGGTGGGGTTTATAAGGTCCCGGGGCCAACATGGTCCAAGCATCCAAGCAAAAAAACACTTTGGGCAAATCATGACCACCTGGTGCACCTGAAGTGTTCGTTTGTTGCGTTTCACTTGTTCCTTGTTAGTTTCGTTTAGAGTCTAGCTACAAGCTGGACTCACCACCCTTGACTCGGAAGAAAGGTAGCCACGTCGAGTGGAATCCTCAGATGATCAGAGTGGGATCCCAGTATCAACCACTCAGAGAAGGAAGAAGGGAGTACGTGGGAAGGCTTGTAAGTATATATTCTTATGTATTGTGTATTGTATTGGGAGTGAGGAGCTTTGCATTTTGCTTTTAAAGAGTGATCGTTTGGCCTGCGAAGAGGCTCATGCGGGCACCTTCCTCACGACGCCAGTCGTTGTTTGTCGTCATGTCACCCAGGGTTGCTCCAGGCCCCAACTGCTTCGAACTCGTTTCAGGTGGCCTTTGAAAAAGCTCGGCTGGAAGCGACCTGGGCGATGCTGTGACTGGGCAGAACGCCGAAGGAATGGTTTCTCACACTAAGTTTTGTAAGCCATTTCACACGTGCACCAGGGAACATCAACCATTCTAATCATGATCCATTCTGACGTTGTAGTCAGTACATGTTGGTCTAAGATGGTCGAAGCAAGGTAGTTCCTTGGGCACTCGGCAAACCATTTGCAAGATCGCTCTTGAAGTTCCCATCCAGTTGCCGCACCAACTAAAATTTTACTTTAAAGTAGATCGAATTACGGCAAAGCTATAACAGTCTTACCACAATACGGTGTTCCTGTTGGATCAACACTCAGGCGCGGGCGATTTTGTGTGTTGTCGTAGGCACCGATTTTTTGCACCTGGTCAAAGTGGTCAGCAGTTGAACATGGTGGTCCCCAAATAGATAGTGGCTCAATACAATCCATTCTTGGTGATCTACGAACTTCTCTCTATTTGGGGTCTATTATACGGAGAGAAGAAAGTCATTTGACTTTGCTTGACCCCGTGGAACGGTTGCTGGTCCTATTTTCTCTAGCTGGGTAATGCACGTCGCGACGTTGGCGTTTCTTCATGTTCTTTCTCCACGGTATACCCATGTTGAGCCATACCAGGATACCCAAATGATCCAAAACGATAGTGTAGAGTGTAGTGCTGAAGAGAAGGCCTTTAAGAACCCGAGACTATCCCGAGACTATCAGAACCCGGCTTACCATGGCCTAGCAGTGCAGGCAATCCCCATGGGTCGTGACTCCCCTGGTTCGTGACTCACCGGTCCACCATGTAGCTTGACAGGTCAACCAAGGTGTCCTGGTTTTGGAGGCCAAAACCTGCGAAGAGAGGTTGAACAGCCTTATGGATCTTATAGCCCATCCCATATGTACCACTACAGGGTCTTATAAGGTCTCTCAACCTCTCTTGGTGGTTTTGGTCAACCGAGGACCTGGCACCTGTTTCATCCTTCCGCAGCCCCGAGGCGTCAAAGCGCCGACCGCCAGGCCTTGGCAGAGATCGCGCAACGGGCATCCGGGGGCGTCACTGGGACCGGTTGGAAATTGAGGTCGACAGATTGAAGGATATTGAAGGTCACCACTTCGAAGATGTCAAAAGCATAAAAAGCCAAGGATCTACCATCCCAAGATGTGTGAAATGCTTTGAAAAATACCGTTTGCAGCATGTCTTTTCCGCATTCCTTGAAGCAATTGGACCTCCAGGTGAACCGGGACTAATTACAAAGGATCGCCTCAATCAATCGGAGATTCTCTAAGAGCTTTCCAATGATGTTTGCGACTAGTAACACAAAGCTACGCACGGTGGAGGCCATCGCTATCAGGTTGCAGGCCGTCGCTACGAACGTAACAAGAAGCTAGTAGTTGGGGTCCGGGTTTCCACTTGAGGGCTTTGGAGCGGCGCACAATGCCTCACAGATATGTCCCGCCAGGAGATAAAAGCCCCATGATTTGCGGGATCCCAACTTCGTCACCAGAAACGATGTCGGACCGCAAGAAACACCGATGAGCTAACTTCCGCTGGCCATTTGCTTTCCGTTCCTTGAGCTGAAACAGCCTCCAAGGAAGGTCGGTGCCTCTCCGTGGAAAAGGCTCGGCAGCTCTTCGATCCCAGCGGCCTCGCGTCGTGCCGGCGGAGCGGCTCGAGCCGTCGGGAGGAGCGATCGGGAAGACTCTGGGGAAGACCGGTTGGCCAAAGAGGGCACGGGGAGCCCAAAAGGGCACTGTCTCAGAGGTGTGAAGATTTCCTAGGTGGTGGTTTCGGAATATGTTCAACCTAGGTTCAACCTTTACTAAACCCACAGACTATTGGTGCATGTGAGCTGAAACCGATATCGGCTTCAGGCCATGGGTGTCACCTGGCGTCACGTGTGGCCTCAGGAGAAGCACCGGAAGCCCCCCAGGCCCAAGGACCCCAAGGCCGCCATGGGTGGAGCCTGAGTCCCAAGGACAGGATCCCATGGGTCCGAAGGAATGAGCACATGGGATGTGGTGGGGGTGCTGCAGCATGCAGGTAAGAATCCGGACATGATCACTGTATATGTTACCTGTTACACGTTTTGTTAACAGTTAATACTGCTAAAATCTGCTAAATATAATCGACATATGAATGTTTACAGATATTTACCGCTAGAATGCCAACTAGAATCTAGAATCCGGCTATCAGAGACCCCTGCCACGGTAATCACACAACAACTCGAGATATCTCGAAGTCTACACTTGCACAAGTATAGGGCACGTCCTCTTCTTTTGATTCGTCTCATTCCGATGACGCGTTTGTTGCGGAGAAAAACCTGATGTATACGAGACTCGACTGTTGTCCATTTGGCTGCTCCAGGACCTGCCTTCATCCGATGGAATCCAAAGAGATGGACTGGCAGATGGGTGGAGCCGTCTCCCCGCAGCACTCCAGGTCCCAGGAGCACTCAGTTAGATGATTTTGTTTAGGTCCCAGTGCACGCGTTTGCACGCTTTGCTTTTCATGATTGGACAGAAAAATCATTGATCTCGCTAGACGCTTGATGCTGGGTTCTGGTAGCCACCTGTGATGGGGTGGCAGCCTTTCTGAGTTGAGGCAGCAGGTGAAAGAACTTGAGGGGTCATTGAGTGATATTGAGCTAAGTTTGGATGGTTTATGATGTTTTTTTAAGAAATAGACCTGGATCACTTGCCAATTCGGTCCATTGTGGGGCCGGTCTGCAGCAATTCGGTGCGCTCCACCACGACGTGGTATTCTCTCGCGCCGGCGAGCGAAGAAAAGTGCGGCGTGGCACGACCTGACACAGCCACATCACAGAGTGCATCCCATGAATTCATTGAGTAGCAATTCTTGTGACTCATAGAGCAAATAAGTACACATATATGTGTGTGTATACAAATTAGTCATGGATCATGTCGATTTTTGCATGTCGCTCGTCCAGGAGTGCCCGACCGGTCCAGGTTCCAGAAGCCAGCTTGGGTCATGCTTTTGGTTGCCCCGTTCGTAGCGTCCTTGCTCCTAGTAGTAAGGCCAGGAGCCCCTAGTAAGAGCCCCTACAGGCAACCAGGCCATGTCGTCACTTTTTTTGAGTGATTGCTACCCTGCCTTGGGGGAAGGCTCTGCGGAAAGCCGTCTCTTTTTCCCCAACACAAGCGAACTCTGTTGGTTGGAAAGGGACCTACTTTTAGGTTGTATGCTGGGGCTCTCATCGAAAGGTGTAGTAGCTTCTTGCTCCGTCCGCTGAATCACCTGAAGATTCCTGATCTTGCGGGCCCATTGATCATAAATGTCCAGGATGCCACGTCCAGCGGAAAGGCCACCAGGGGCGTTCTTCGCATAAACCGGCCGACCACATGGAGTCCAACCGCAGCTGTGTTTGCTCAGACCCGGCCGGCACGGAGTGCCGCGTGCCGGAAGTATGGTCCAAATATCGGCAGAAGCGATGAAATCTGCACCTGATTTGGTGCAGTGTCTCGATGAGATTAACAAGGACCCGACTGTAGGCCAGTGCGCGCATGTAGGTCAATTGGATTGCTTACATGGCCATCGGCAAACTGAAGGCAGTCGCGGGATATGATAGACATTTACTTGTAGCTAAAGCCCCTTGAGAACCGTGTCGGTGCAGTGTGTGGCTAGGGCCCGAGAAAGAACCGAGAAGAACCCTCTATTCTTAAGTATCCATGTCCTTTTCAAGACATCAGCAACCAGGACATACGGGGTGGTCTCTCTCGTTGTAGGTATGGGCTTCACTGTGAGATGTTAGACAAACCATGTAAAACGATACCAGCGCATGAACAACGATACCTGTGTCAGTGGATTTGCGTCTCGATGGATTGCTCGTTGCTCTTTCCAAGATTTGAAGTACACGGTAGTATGGACTGAGACTGAGAAATGACTAGGTTTGTGCTCATGGCCATATAGCCAAGCATTGTTCTGCTTTTCCGTATGCGTTCCAAACATATCCAAAAATGATATGCTGGAGCGAAGAAAACACACGATACCAAACCGATACCAAAAATGATGCCAAACCTACGAACATTTGCTAGACCCTGGCCAGATGCCCAATACTTTCAAGTGGAAGAAGCGACAACAGCATTAGCTTCCAAGACGCAAGAGACTGCTGTTGTGTCTACGGGTAGGTGAGGTGATGCAATGTGTGATTTCCCTTGGAAGACGACACCGGAAAATCAAAAAACGTGTGTGTTTTCAGCTATTCCATGCAATGGTTTTACTACATGTATGAAGATGATTTCTTTTGAGGGTCGTACAAGACAGTTGAACCTCCAACACCTGAGCACAAGCAAGCCGTGGCAGGGTCGGGGCGGCTTTATCGGGAAAAGACTTTTCCTTTCTGTTTGTGCTCATTACTTATCACCTGTACATGTCATTGCCTACTGCCTGCAAGCCCTAACAGCTGTTGCGCCATTCAAAGTTAGCCGCAAATCGAAGGAATGAGGTGCATAATGGTGCATACAATTCCTTCGTTGGCCCTATTTGGGATGCCATTTACCAAGACTGACGGACTGACGACTCGATTGCTTGGTGGAGCTCATGGCACCGCCATGTCCGATTCGCCACCCTTAAGAGGTCCAATACCTTTCGAAAGAGACCGCACAAACCGGACCCGCTCCGGGACCCGGTCCCTTCCGGGACTGGCCAGTGCTGACGCAGGAGCTACAAACCTCCACACAGTCGGTGTCGGATCAAATCCAGACTTTGCGGGACTTTCTGTCTCCGCCATCGGAGTTTGGTGGCCGCAGGACGAGCGACACCGGCGAGTTTTGGGGTCGGATTGGGTCGATGTCAAGGATGTCTTCTGATTTGTGGGTGGTGAATCAAACATGGAAGGAGAACTACCGTAGGTGGACGAATTATTCAAACCCTTGCAGACTTCACCCCCCTACCCCCCATAGTTCAATGTTGGCCTGTTGGTGAAGGAGGTTGGCTTGAGTGGACGAATCAAATCAAACCCCTGACAACAAAACATCTTTTCACTGAGACAACATTGAAATCGGGGGGTGCGGGGGTGGTGGTCTGCTATGGTGGTTTAGGGTTTGATTAATTTGTCCATCTACTGTAGGAGTCAGGAGCTAGCACCAGCTGCTAGCTGCCTAGCAGCTGCCTAGGTCCAGGCCATGTGGCCACGTGAGCGTGTGACAATCCATGTAGTTTTCTTGTATTGTCCTTGGTTGGGAACCAGGAACGAGGAGAGCATATAAAGGTGCAAACATGTTGGATTATGTGTTATTCCTGCCTACTTAGCCTTTTTGGTCCAAATTCGATGTTGCATATGGTCGGCAATGGTTGGCTAATGTTACAAGGTCCGCTGCGAGGTCGAGGTTGGCCTGGCCCGGCCCTTCTCCCCACCTGTTGTACGGGAGTCCGGGCGCCTCCCGCCGCAGGAGCTCACTCTCATCGCCCGCGAGCCCTAGGAACAAGCCTTTGAAAGAGCCCCCCGCCTTGCTAGCGCATCGGGGGATCAAGGCGGAACGGAAGCAGCAGCCGAAGGCGAAGCCAGCCGACGGTTGGGCGCACACGCGTGGAAAGGGATGCATTTGGCAGTGCTGCTTCAAGTCGAATAATTTCTTTTAGGGCATTAGGTGGTACTGCATAAGATCCTGGCTGGTAAACAGTAATTAGAGTGAAAAGTCTGCAAGAAAGTATTGGTTGAACAAGGCGTGAACATGTGTGAACCAATTAACCACAGTATGTAAACAAAGGGCTACAGCAGGGGGGCACAAAGAGCCATAGAACTGCGCAGTGCCCAACGAAGCTCTCCATGGTGATCTTAGGATGTACTGCCTGATCAGCTGCATGTGCCAGACTAAAGACGATTAAAGTAAGTGTTGAATCCCTTTGGGACAGCGCTTGGCACGCGCGCACACACACACAGACACACCCACGCGCGCAGACACAACAAGCCGTGTTCATTGCACCTTCTAGTTATAAGGGATCTACGATTGGATGATCCATCATTTTGAGAATTTCATTGGTTGCTGCCAGTGGCAAAGTGAAGTGACCCAGGCAAACGACGAGCGGATAAAAAGGTGTAGACCCCAGTGAGGAGGAGAAGGACGTTGCAGCGACGTTGCATATTTTGTGGATGAGGATTGCTGTGTGGAACACTTGTGTGCCGACCAGACTTATTGCCCAAAAGGCCTTTAGAAAAGAGTGAGCTGAAAGAAAGACCAGAAAAGAACACAAAAAAGGAGGAACGTATTGAACTTATGGCTAGACAGCCGAAGACATGGCTTAACTGCTCCGTCGCAGTTGCGAGGCCATAGTGGATAGAATCGGATTTAGAGTAGTGTAGGCCATGTGGTCTGTAAGATGGCAGAGATCAGGTCAGACCTCAGAGATCATGGGGTGCTTTCGGTCAAGAAGTCCGGAAGCGTGAACCGAGAAGTTCGACCATTGCTGGGGTTGGTTTCATGAATTCCACAGTGGGATGGTACCACAGGGTTGGTTTCACTTTGAAAAGGATGCATCTCACGGTGCTGATTCAAGCCCCAGACATTTAGTAGAGCTCTTAGACCTTGGCTGGTGAACAGTAGAGTGAAAAGTTTGCAAGAACGGTATTGGTTGAACAAGGTGTAAAACAATTGAATTGTGTAGACAAAGGGCTTTCACATGCAGCTGATCAGGCAGCATCTTGAGCTGGAGACACAGTGGAGAAGAGGTTTATATAATTCCTCCTTCATCATGTCCTTTTCACCCAGACCGCTGCAGTAATTACTTTGTCGTTGTTTCATTTGGTCACCTTCTCTTACATGGATTTGTGAATGGTCTAAATCAACTGCCCGACGTGCACCGACGTGACCAAGCTTAGCCGTATTTTTGGGGTGCAGTTCATTGGACGGTCACTCTAAGCATGCACCCATGCCCGACTGTCTTGACTTCAAGAGTCGATTCAAGAGGTTTCAAGCGTCAAAGGGCATTGCTACTAGGAGCACGGACGCTACTAGGGAGGGGCTCCTGGCCGTACTACTAGGAGCAAGAATCACTCCAACTGCTGAAACAGCTTTGGGTCAAGGGCCCGGAGCCTCCCGTTCGAACCGCGCAGACTCGCGCGCAGGTGGCGCCGACCGTTTCGGCCAGAACAGGCGGGGTGGCATGTGCCAGCTGAGTCAACGGAAGCCGCGTTGACAACGCGGAAATGCGGCTTCCCTGCAGGCTTTGACAACTTTGAGGAAGGACATTCCCTAAAAGGGCCACCCAATGTTGATGCACTTGATGACTTGATACTTACCTGGCTGTCATCAAGATTCTACAATTAATTGACTCTGACATGTTGATTCAAAAGTTTCTTTCTTTCACTTGAGAGTGGAACACTAGGCCTTTGGGGGCCACCGGATCTGAACTAAAGCAGCTGGCCTTGGAACTGTCCCTTCGCAGGCGGTGGCGGTGTGGACTCCACCCAGCTACGCTTGCACGGTCGTTGGATGGACTTAGCCACCCAGGCAGCCGAAGCGCCCACCTCAGACGCTAAGAAGAAGCTACTTGGCGTGGTTGTGGTTGTTGCGGCAAATGCTGCAGTTTGTGGTTGACTCCAACAGAGGTTGTCAGCTCCATATATATATATATATTCTTATGTATAAATTACATACTGTATATGTTCTATTAATTCATGTTTCACATTGTTTGACAACATAATTCTTGAAGCCAAATCCAGCGAACCTTGCAATCCCACTGGAAGAGACATTGGAGAAGATCAAATTTGCCAATCAGCTATAGTGATCCCCAAATTGATAGAAATGGTTTCCAATACAATTTTGGTGGGGATATACTTATCTATTTTGGGGGGGTGTATATAAGATTCAATATATTAATCTAATTTCATATGTTTTCACTGAAAGGATTCGAAAGGAGTAAGCCCTTGAGCCCCCCAAACTCGGCGTCCTTGAACAACCCTTGAGCCGACCCCAAACTGGTTACCCCCACTGCATTGTGATTTTCACGAAGTAAACGTGTCGAAATCAGACACATGCTGTGCGTTCAAGCTTTGACCTGCGTACCTCCGCACGACTCGCTATCAACAGATCCAATGCGCGACCGCATTCTGAGGGTGAGGACCAAGTTGCACCTGAGAATCCTGGCCTGGAATATGTTTGAGGGCAGGGCTTCGGATCTAAGGAATCGGCCTCCAGATGGTTGGACTAGTGAAAGCGGGTGAAAGCATTGAACATCATTACGCCGTCTACATGTTGGAGTTTGTGTGTTCCCACTGTTTATGACATGTGTGCAATTTGCCCCTATCAACCTCCCAGCCTCGGGTATTTCTGGGATCAAATGAGATTGGGGACTCGGGAACTCACGGAATCAGTGTTGAACTGAGAAAAGGTAACACTTAACTCAGGAGGATTGCTGGCAGAAAGAACCACAAAACAACGGGATTTTGAGAATCTACCAAGAATTCTTAGCTTTTCGTAGGGTTCAGATAATTAAGGGTATGGGGGCTTCATATGGAATAAGTATCCCTTACAGGATCTTACAGGTTGATGTTAGAGCAACTCCTGATGCGTTTGCAATACATCATGCCATAAAGGATTGGCATGTTCCAATGGAAAGCACACCAATGAGTTATATGTATGTGTATATAATGTATCTACATACATACATACATACATACAATACAATACAATACAATACAATACATAAATATATATTATACACATACTATATGTGGGACAGAATGTGAGCGAACAGAAGCAGTAACAAATCCAACGGAAACATTGCTTCTACTTTCGTGTGGGATGGTATCTAACTATTTTTATTTCTTTCGGGGTGGTTCATTGAATTCTCACAATGAGTTTTGGGAGTTGTCGAGCTTGACCTAGGCGCAATTGTATATATATATATATGTCTATATTACTATATGTACGTATTCAGAACTTGACATGAATCAACCCACCAACGCCTCGTTGATGTCATGTTTTGGGGATGTGTTTGCCACAGACTGTTTTTCACGGGCTGAACGCTTCTGGTGCAGCAGAAGCAGCGTGTTCCGCTCAGCGGCGTTCCGCTTCGCCGGTCGCTGCCCAGGTTCCGAAGGTGACGTTGGAAAACGCACCGCCTCGCAGATCCTGGGGATCAAGTTGATCCTTGGCGGGTCGGGAGCGAATTTCCCTGCGCGGCAACAGCCGAGGGGGTACGTCGGATTTGGGAGACACTCAAGAGCTGAGGTTGGTCAAACAGTGCAAAATGCAAGTCGTATAGCAGATCAATATGGTGAATTTGCATGGCAGAATGGAGATGATGTCATTGCATATTGTACCTGTAACGCACTCCCCTTTTCGGGCACTGGCATTCCTAGACCTCACCTCAGGTGACGAAGGCCCTATACAAGGAGTTTCAATTTCAATAAAATGATGAACGTTTTCCAGACCACTGCCAGTACATCAGGGCCGTGTGAATCATAATTACTCATTCAATTCTAACTCTTTAGCCGCCCTTTTTGGCCCATAAGTCCTGATTCGAATCACCAGCTTTGGGGGGTACATCTCGGTCCTCTCTCTCTCTCTATATCCATTTGCCCTCACGGAATCGACGTGGCTCGGCGCCGCTCTCCTCCTATCCACGAGGATCAAACCGTTTCATCCACACAGCGCGTTCCGAATTTGCTGGGATCTCACTGCGCACCTTGGCGCCCACGGATCTCGCCACGTGGGTCGTGGGTGTTCCGTCGCCCCACGTGTCACTCGTACGCCGCGCGAGGTGGGTTACTTCATGCGCCGCCTTACAGGCGGATGGTGCTTGTTTGATGGTAAGAAACTCCTGGTAAACCTGTTAACTGTGTCATGATTGTGTGCAATTTACAACCACCATGCCACTATCAATCATCTTAAAGGTGCCGGTACTAGATCATCCATTTTCATCCTGTTGTGTCAGACAGTTTGCTGGGGACCTGCATTGAAAGGTGCACATTGTTTTGTCTTCGAGTTGATCATGGTGTAGCGTCATTATTCACACATAATGACTCTCCAACAATTGGACTTTCGACCCTAAATCTTGACCAGGGAGCCACCCAACACCGGTTACCCGGTTGGAGCAGAAAAACATCTCACATGTTTGAGTGCTGTTTGCTCCATGAAGTTGGTGTTGTCCCATTCACTGTGGCACACCCCAACCACCTACTGTGGCCTTGCAGCCATGAAGGGCAGCTTTTAAAGCATGTGGCGATGATAAGCGATGTCATCATCCTTGCCCAGTCCTGCGCACAACGGAACCGTCATTCTGTGGGCACTTTGCTCTCAATAACCATCAGCAAATAAGTCAATTTTGTGTGTTAGCACTTGCATTTGGGTCTCATACATTTTGATGTCTTGTTCGTGCCGCCCAACCCTAAGTCCCGAAATGGACGCCAGATGTCACCTCCTTAGCAGCTCCAGCGGCGATGGTAGTACAACACGTGCATCCAAACATGAGAACATGAGAGTCGACAGCAGCAACATCACACTCCCAATAGCCAACCGTTACACACCCATTAGCCACTCCCCACATCCGTCTGGTCGCTGACACACTGACTGTCGACACGTTCAACCAGTCGCCTGTCTCGTCGTCTCCAAGGATGGTTTTGATCTTCGGGGACACCGTGCTGTTGCCCATTGCACTGGCCTGGGATATCTCGATGTTCGATCAGAGCGGCCAGGGACGCAACCTTTCTTTCCTAGGCGGGGTCCGTCACCGGGTCCTGCGGTGGGTCCTGCGGCGGGGCTTTTGCCTTTCAGAGAAACAAAGCATCCGTGTGGGTGGTGCCTCTAGTATGAACATGTATGAAGCACTTTCGATCCGGGAGCCTCTCAGAATTTCAGATTTCCAGGTGCCAATGGATGGATCATCCCAATTCTAGAAGATCGACCCGCATTTGATGGAAGATAGGAGGGGTCTCAACATATTATATATCATGTTGCTTGAAGCGGATAGGTCAGGATTTGGCAGTTGATTGAGCTTGCAACTTGGCAATTGCAACCAACCATGACCAACCTATAGATTTGATAGACCTGGGGGGTAGCAGTCATTTGGGCGTGGGAGCATTTGTAACACCTTTGCTTGACTAGCAGTGCCAGACTTTGGTACTTGCGCCGTTCCGCCTGGGAGCGTCCTCCTCTCCAGGCATGCAGCAAAGCCAGCCAAGCCAAAACCATGTTGGCTCACAATAATAAGAGGATCAGGATGTGATTGGGTTCCTGGATGCACCTTCGAACAGAAGGAAAGCAGATAATTACAACACCCTCACCATAGAGCCAAAAACCGGCCAAGGGTGTCTTGAAAGAGGCCAACACAACAGGTGTTGAGAGAGGATGATGCACCACAGTAGGATGTGAATAATTGCACCATCCAGGCCAATGTTCAACTCTTCTTGATTTGCTGGAGGGTTTTGTGTCTTTTTTTGATTGGTGTCTAAGAAAATGGCTGCTTGTCCATGCCAGGTAGCATGTTATACGTCAGCTTTTGGATTAGCTTGACCTTTTGGACCCTCGATTTGGCGGTGAACCTCAACACGGCCACTTATCGAAAGGGCACGCTGTTGACCTCACGCACACGGATTCTCATCAGCGCCTCGGTTTGATAACACCCCACGGGACCCCTGGGCTTGTGGGAGATTTGAAGCTTATGAACGCTTTGTATATATATATATACATATAATATTACTGTGGCGCATGCTGCATGAGCGTTCAAAGATTCAAGGGCGAGGTGCAGACTACATTCTCTACTCACCACGGCAGGTTGTGATAGCCGGTCCTGGTTAATTGTCACGCAAGAGGACCACATGCACATGTTGATGCTTCACTTTGGCACTGTGCTGAAGAACTGCCTCACCCCACCAGCTTGGATGGAAGGCAATCTCCACGGTGGACACACATACTTCAGGCAGACAAAAGATTATGCTTGTTAACCATGTTTAAAACCGCTGTAGGGTCATCTGCGGATCGAACTACCAAGTCCAATTTTCGCGACACGTGTGGGACAGTCAATGATCATGCCGTTTTGGTAAGGGTTGACATGAGTTTGTGCTTCAAGAAGCACAACTTTTGTTTGGCCAGTGTAATGTTTGCTCAGCACATGGCAGTATAATTACTAATAGCTTCACCCACGCAGGTGCACAACCCAGGCAACACACCCTTGCTCCTCTCGTGCTTGAACAAGTGTCGCTCTCTTTTTGCTGTCGCGCTTCGTGCAGCTCAGACGCTGTGTCCAAGGCTACATGACGGGATGGTTGACCTTCGACCTTCTCCTCCTGTGCTTTGATATTGTTTATCTCACCAGCGAGTCCTATGTTTCGGTCGAGTTTCGATTGCTAAGAGTGACCCGGATCCTACGCCTACTTCGCCTGCTCCGGATGCTCAAGCTGACGAAGGTCACTTGGTGAAAAGGCATGTTTTTGCGGCGGGTGAACCTGGCCAAGGCTCATGATGGTGGAAGAAAGGTGGCCAAGGTAGGAGACACCACGGACCACGGCTGCCATTTCATGGATGGTAATTGTAAGTACACGTAAGATCACGTAAGTATTGTTAAGTTGGATCATGTATGTTCACTTCAAGCAATCCAATTCAAGTCTTTTCGTGAAGTCCAGACTGAATGGAAGACCAAATTGATGATCCTTGCAGGCAATGGCCCTTACAATAGCATCACATTGATGCAGAAGACCCTTGATTCACGAGTGTCAGCTTATGTCAGTTTTCTTACTGTAAATTTCTGGAAGCCACTTTGCGGCCCAGGTGACCCAGGTGTCCTCAAAACAAAGGCAAACGTCGAGCTGACACGGGTCCAGGTCATGGGTGACGACGACTCATGTCTCAGACCGTGTAAGAAGTATCAATCAACTGCGGATTCAAACACGAACACCCTTCCTTTGATCTCCCTACCGGCTATTTACACGAACATGTAATTACACTTATAATTATATATCTAGCCTGGCTTCTTCTGACACAAACATGATCAAACATGCATAGCCAGAACATTTGACTGATAGTCAGCTATAGTCAGAACTCTTTCTGACTATTGGTTAGGATTCAGGAATATAGGATAATCGTCAGAAAATAGTCTAACCTGATAGAGCTATGTCTCGAACTGCGGCGCCCTGGATGCCCTGGCCCCATGTTTTCGCTGGGACCAACTGAGAGTGACGACTTCACGTAGGCCGCCACCGCCGGGCCGCCGGAAATTCCATTTGACAGGTCAATAGCATCATCGAAGAGAGTGCGGCCAACAGCGGGCGTCAGTGGGTGACCGTCGTGATCGCGATCGTCGCTCGGTGGATCGCGGTTCGGTGGGAGTTCTCCCAGTGTAATTGCATGGAGGCTGGCCCAGATCTGGTGCACCACCATCAATCTATATGGTATATATGATACACTTCCAGCCCACAAATCAATTCCGGAAATTGGAGTCACTGAAGTGCTCATATGTGCTCATGTTCATGTTTTCCACGCCCTGATGTGTTGCTTAAGGCAAATGGGCACCCGCGCGCATACTCCCCACCCTGCATGTTCCAGCTCTGAGCAGCAGGGCCAAAGAAGGGCCGAAGTTCCAATCGCCAGACACTCCATGTGCAAAACACCCCACAAGATATGTATGTTATATTCAGCAGACATACATCCCATGTGTTAATTTACATTTTTTGGATTTGGATCTATGTCTGTTTGCTAAAGTGTATATATTGTATGCCATCCATGGAGCGTGATCTGGGGATTTGTTCCGGAAAACTTCTGCGGCATCCGTCAGAGACACACGCCGCTCAGGTGAACACCACGATGCTCATCCTGGTTTGCGTGCACATCCTCACGTGCATGTGGTTTTGGGTGGGGCGCCTCACCGAGATCCCAGTCTATGAGGTCTCAGAAACTTTGAACGAATATGGCAACCTGGACGCAGCATGGTGTGGTTTGAAACATGCCAAGGGGCAGCCTGCAACATGCTACCATGAAGATCCAAGAAGCACTCAGAAGCACTGAAGCTGCTGATCAGCTGCTGATTAATATTCCAACCAGCTGGCGAAGAGGATTGGTTTTTGTTGGCCTAGAATCAGAAGGGCTTCATGGATTGCATGGGTTACGGAATCCATGACTAGCAGCCAAGCCTCAACGAAAGGATCGGCACATCGCACATGGAAGTGACATCCGACTATACCACCGTACTATACAGCAAAGTGAATCGTAGATGCAGCCCAGCCCAAGCCCCGGTCTTTGGATATAGGCCCCATGGTCTTTGCTTGAGGCTACCCGCTGACCCTCACTGGAAGTTGGACACAGCTCGCCTTCGCCACGGATCTCAACGTGCATCCCGCCCTACAGTACCTCCATGCCATGAGATGGATCGTGAATAGCCCATCTCCGCCGGTGCTTGACCCCAACAGTGGCCTAGAACGAGGCCCGTGAAACGGCGCGCGAAAAGCTCGGGCGCGCGGGCCATGCGAGGGTCTGAAGCCTTTGTGTATGGACAAGGATTGGGTCAAACGATGTGTTGAAGGTAAGGTAGTAAGGTAAGGTATAAGGTGTATAGGTATATATTGTTTTTCCAAGTTCTTTTTCCCCTGTTCCAGATTTCGAGTGGTTCATGTCACTTAAAGCCTTCCCAGGATGTCACGTAGGGATACATGATACTTATAGGGGCCATCACAAGATCAGATTGAAGAAGCTGGCAGATGTGGACAGTTTCGCCTGTTCCATGCGACAGTTCCCCCCAGCTCCAGTGGATGACTCGAGAACTAGCACGCGTGCCCGCACTCAAGAACTCTGTGACCAGATCTATAGCCATCTAGCGGTATCTCGATCAGTAACACCCTGGATTCCAACAAACATGCACATGGAACATGGCCCCTTGGAAGAATGTGTTCCTCTAACAAACATCGTTGGACCCGTTCCAGACAAGTCCCGGGGCAAGGATGAGGGATGGCATTGGGATGGCAGGGTCGTTTCGAGATCACTTTTCTTCTTGCCCGAAGCCTGTGACAGACCGCGAGTGCGACTATCGTTTCCAAGCCGCATGGGCATCCAAGCCTGATCACGAATTCAATGGGCATCATCCTCTCCAAAAAATAGAACAGCACGGGTCATTCTGCAACCATCGCATTTTGACGCACACCCACGTGGGCTATTGCTGCCAGTGTCGCCTTGGTCGAAACGCGACCGTCTCTGTCGGACCGCCCCTCCAACGTCGCGGCGCCAGGCCTGGACATCGCCGTGTCCATCTTCGTGATCGCTGTGATCGGTTCCGCGGTCTCCAAGATCAGCGGGACCTTGGCGGAGTTGACGCTGAGCGGCAGACGTCGCGACGTGTCGCTCCGTGTCGGTCCGTGGCGAAAATTCGATCCGCAAATCGGTGGTCCATGGCTGGGTGGGCGGCTGGGCGGTGGGATTGACCGGATGACATGGTGTGAGTGACATTGGGGTCAGAAAGGCCTTAAATCCTCTGGATAATATGATATGATGAACAGTTAAGACAATCAAAGTGTTGGATGGATAACTATTAATTATGGGCTTGATTGTTGAAGAGCAAGCTTGCTTCATAAGTTTCAAGCCTCCTTGCACCTCGTGCTTGGAGTGCTTTTTAGACGGATCTTTCGGACAGAAGGTTGTTTTTCTGTTTCTGGGAAGTGCTCGATGCATCTCCCCATGCATGTGTCGGTTGCAGAACTTCTTCTTGACCGAGTTGAAGAACTGCAGTGTAACATGCTGCGGACTCAACTGCGGGTCGACCAATGGTGGATGGAAGTTCTGGAAGTGGCCGGGCTTGGCTACTTCCGATAACAGCTTCTGTCCTATGAAGGCCAAGGAAATACATGCATGCTGCATACAGCATACATCAACTGTGATCATTGCTCACAGGTCTTGTTTTTTCATTTCTTGTCATTTCTAGCCTATAGTTCTGGCTGGTGCTTACTTGGTTGACAATTAGGAGATTTGAGTTTCAATCACTCATCCCTCCATCCCACGAGGAGAGCCATGAACGAAGCGAGAGATCGTCGAAGGCGCGAGGTGCGCCAGTACCTCAGCAGCCAACATGTCTCCTTTGAGCTCGTGGGTCGCATCATGCGCTTTGTGGACTACAGGCACCGGTGGTCCAGGGAGGTCTCGTGTGTCGCCGGGTGCCACCTAGCTGAGGCGGTTCAAGTCCTGAGGACTTGGGACGACTGGACGCGGCAGCCAACGGTGTTTCTATATCATTAGACATGGCGAAAGCCTCCGCACTGCGAGGAAAGTTCCGAGAAAGTAAACATGTGAAATGCTTGTGTGAGATTCAGCGGGAGTTGTTTCAATTGTTTCTTGTTCTGTCCGTGTCGCAGGCTGGAGAAGTTTTCCACCACAGCACTTGATACATCCCTGATTTCGCCCACCTTGCAGCTGGAGTTGTACGTGGGTCAGCGAAGCAACTACGTTCTTGAAATGCCCATTTTCAAGCTGCTGAACGAGCCTCGCTGTTGGTTTCCCGATGGCCCGGCAGATGCCCCAAGCACGACCTCGAAACCAAACAATCGCATCCGATTGTGTTCGCAGCACTGACCAACCGCCAGCCGCCAGCGAGGTCCCAAGTCTTTGCTGCGAGGTCCCAGGTTGCTCAGGCCAGTTGAAATAGAAAGTCTTGGGAAACAAGAGGTGCCGTTTTGGAAACAGCCTCCACGAAGTTGTGCCATGCTTATTGACATGCCAGAGGAGCCCCATGATTCAATGATTCTACTTTTGGCCCATTTCCAAAGATACCGTAAGGATGGACGGGTGAACACCTTTTCAGGGCCACAGCTGAGGAATGCTACCACGATGTGTTTGGATCGGTTTGCGCGGCGCTAAACAAGAATGTGCCTCAGAAGCAGCATTTGCCCTTGTGACGAAGGAAAGACGGAAAACTGAGAGACTGCTTTGCCAAATATCATGTACATATTACTGTAATAAAGGTGTCAATCTCTTTGTTGTACAGCATGGAGGTCTACATATAATTACCCTATACTCTATAGGTGTGTATTGTGTATATAGTTATTGTGTGCATTAAAATAGGGAGACCCCCCAAAGACCCTCTGGAAGATGAAAATACACCAAAAACCTATATATTGGCTGGGGACCTCTATATTACAGTGTTAAAAACACACGCCCCATATATGTTTTTAGTCAGCACTTGAATTCAATTTCCCATGGTCTTAATATGTTTGTCGAACAAAAGACTGCCAGTTGGGAGCTAGTTTCATCGGACTGGTCCCCAAGTGTAGCATACCCGTTTTTCAGATGTAGAGCACTGCAGATTGCGATGCACATGAACATCACACACACACATACATTTACTGATTTGTTATATTTGTTGCGATATATTGCCTGACTGTCCCGAGAAAGCTGAGATGCCCGCACACCATGCTCACCAGTGAACGCACTCAGGTCTACGAGAAGGAAGAGAATGTCTTTGTGGCCGGATCATGGGTCTCCTACCTACACATCACCGCAACCGGCACCTATGACTACATTGAAGGCACCGGAACAGAGAGCCGTGAAAGGGGTTTTCCAAAACCACAAACCACATTGCACCTGGCGTGCTTTGACTGGAAAGGTGGGTTGAACAGCTTATTATTGCTTCAATCAAATCCACTGAATGCGATTCAACCACCCTTCCCATCCAACCTTCTCGGGCCTCTTGAGGTTCCCACGACGAACTCAGGGAATAGATGTAAGGGCAGGAATCGGCTCACGGACGCTGCCACAGGCTTTGACCAAGAAGGTGAATGCCATGAATTCTCGGGCGTCAGGCCAGAGTTTGCTGTCGGGTCTTGAGTTTCAAGGAGTCCTCCTAGTTTTCCACAGGGAGAAACTGACGGTGTTGCAACCACCTTCAAAAGCCACGGTTGTGCATGCCCCTTTTATGCCTTTTTGGTCATTTTGGTTTGAGATGTTTGGTCGGTAGCATGGCTAAATGTAACGACGAGTGGTAACAAAAAAGAGATCAAAGGCAGCTGTTCACGGCCTGTGGATGTTCAAAACCAGGATTCCTTGAGATTCCTCTCCACCAGGAGTCACAGAGCTCGGGGTGGTGTTTAGTCCCGAAGTGGGATGTTCTGGGCGCCCCCGACTACCTCCATGGATAGCACCCGTTTGAAACTCTTGGCAGATTGATTTTCTTTGTTGTTCAGTTAGGGATGATTTACTAGTACCAAGTCTTCCTAGTGTCAGCCTGACGCATTTGGCCTTTCCTGTTGTGACCCCTCCTGCTGCGGGAAGGGGTCCAGCCAACACTCTCAAGAAGAAGAAAGGAGGGGACTCTATGTTTGGTGGAATGTTGTCCCTAGTATGGTGTTGTGAGAATGATTGCCCTCAACAATCATGGCTACGTTGCAAGAGTCTTCCATTTTTCTTCCCGCGCCAATGTGAGGTGGTTCGGTGAGTTGAGCCTTTACACCGAGGGCACGCTGCATCAGTCGGGGCGCCAGGACATGGTGTGGTTCGTCAGACATATGCTTTGTCGTGGTTTGGGCAATTCAGCGGCCAGTCAAGAGAACTGGCCTACTCATCGGAACGGGCACTTGACAAGTGAAAGGTTGAAATGGCCTTGACAAGGCCAATAGTGAATAGTGTGTGGGCCAAAGGCTCCGCCAAAGGTCTCGTATTTACTGCATACATGCAAACATATATGACAGCTTAATATATAACGTACAAATTGTGTATACACATATATATATATATGTATATATGTATAGAAAAGTGACGTGTTTGTGTGTGATGAAGAGGTTTGATGACTAGTCAGCTGATGAAGAGCCACATGATGATGTTTGATGCTGTGTTTTGCGATGTGGTGACGCATGCTGAAGTGTCACCGTGGGGATGTGTGAAGGGTAACGTGATGAGCTCCAGTGCAAGGTGGTGAAGTATAGGTTGGTGAAGTGTATCATTCGGCAGCCTCCAAATTACATCCAAACCTGCACGCACTGTGCTAACAAACGGTCATCATGTGATTCAACCAAGTTGAAACTTCTGCTTTTGGGCCATTGTTCACATTCACTAGTAGCTTCTTGTTCCTGGTAGTAAGGCCAGGAGCCCCTACTACCTTGCTCCGTTCGTAGCGATGCCAGGAGCCCCGAACGTAGCCTCCTGGCTCTTTTCTTTCCCCCACGTTTGCTCGTTTGGACGCCCGACGCAGCACGTGTTCGCGAAGGTCCTCGTTGTCTGCGCAGAGCTTTGCAGAGACCTTCACCTTATCGGGCCAAGACCTCGCGGAGTGTGTGAAGCAGTCCAGGGGATGCTTCTGGGACTGGCAGTCGGTCAGCTCCCTAAGCCCACACGGGTCATATGATGTCATATGTGTGGCTTACTACGGGTCATATATGTTGCTTACTAAGTTGGTCATATATATATATATAATATGTATATGTGACGGTATTTTTTCACTCAGACCCCCCCCCGGCACCCAACAATGAGTTGTGGCCTATGGCCTATGGCTCCAAACCTTCCAGGGGGGTCGAACTCTGGGGTCTTCCTGGCCTCTTCTACACCCATGTTTTATCATGGTTTACGGGCGGAGATCCGATCGATGCCTTGATGCAGGGTGTGTTGGATGAAAGCAAGTACTGGTACGTACGAAACATCAACCCCGCCAAAAGCAAAAACAGTCATTGGAAGAAAGTGTAATTTGAGACTGTGCTCAGAGACTGGCTGCTCTGAGTTCGTATGTGTTTTTCTTGGTTGCAGCCCCCATGATTGCGCACAAAGCGACAAAGCGCTGATTCATTGGATCGTTAATACTCCTCACTCACGGACATCCAGCCACGGCGAAGGTATGTCTATGTTTTGTGACTACGCCAAGGACGGGAGAATTGATTCTGTGACACTCAGATGAGGGTTGCACAATTGTAGAGTGCTGGCTGGTCACATGATTTTTGAGCAGATACTTTCCCCCGTGTTTTGCATCAATAACTGCATGGCCCTCAAACCATGAAAGAATGAGGGACGAGCTGCGGCATGTTTTGGCATAGGCACTCAAACTCAAATGATCTACACATGTTTGTATATTCTGTTGCAGCTTCCGTGCTTTTCGACCCCTGGTATTCTTATACCCGGCATTTCTTTTTCGCGAGGACTTTGTGTCGGCGATGCAGGGCACCGCCACGAAGTGTGGAGATGCGGATCAAGTGGAGAAGGCGGAGGAATGTTGCAAGAAGAACCAACACTACCAGGAGTGAAGACGAACGTGGTGCGTGCGTGCGACGAACGACGAAGAGAAGAACGAAAGTGGTGAATGAGGAAGTAGACCCTACTCACCACCTGGTCTTGAGACCAAAAAAGGATCCGGTAAGCCTTATATATTCCACTGTCTAAGCACCAGTCAGAGGAATAAAGTTGGTGGCGGCCACTGACGGTCAGAGCAGCTTAAGGTAGAGCCACGGTAGAGCCACAGGCTAAGCTTGAGTGGTTGAATGTGGTTTTCACGGCAACCGGGGGAAGTCGCACATACAGACGGCTGAAGAGATCGTGCAGGCACCGGCGTGTGAACGCCAGTGGCCCGTTGGAGGCAGTGGCAGTAGGCCGTGACAGGAAGAGTGCACCCATCCCATATCATCCCATGTAACTTCCAGTGAAGGTGTCACGAAAGAACGAGGGTCCCAGGTCATGTTGTATATATATATATATACAGTATTATTCTTTTTTTTGCTGGTGATGTGTGCCTCACAGGCGCTCTTGAGTGCCAAATACCATTGCAACAAACAACAAGAGGCCAGCATCGGTTCTGGACCAGTCACATATCACAAACTGTAGCACGACCATTGGTTCAGGACCGTGACAATTGCCAAGCAAAAGGGCTGTGGATTTGAAGAGTTTTGTAGTTCAAGCTATTCCCCACTCTTCTCAAAAGACCAGTTTCTGGTCAAGCTGGCTTCCCCAGAACCAACTGAAGGCCGCATGGCTAGCACCTGAGGAGTTGTATCCAGATCCCAAGACGCGCTTGCACAACATCCAGATCCCCAGCACGGCGAGCACCGGGGGCGAGAGCTCCGAATTATCCGCTTTCGCACCCGGTGAGCAGGCGAGACCAGGGAAGAACAACACGACAGTGCTAAGACTGTGAAGCTGACAAGTTCTTCAGCTCAAGTTCTGATCCTGAAGGACTTTGAGTTTGCATCCTTTCTCCTTTTGTAACGATTCCTGCAGTCAATTTGGTGTTTCTTTTGGAATGTGGTGCCCAAGCCGTCGCTCCACTCAGGCGCGTGACGAAGAACGCACAGAGAAGTCGGAGGACGCTCCGGACTGATTCGGTTGGGAGACTCTCTCGCGACTCTCTCGCGGGGGGGGGGTTAAGACAGACGCAATCAACCAGACCAATAGAACCTTTTGGCACTGTTCCTTGTAGATGACAATTGATGACATATAAAGATTCATCACCGCATCACCAATTATGAAACTGTATTGTTTGGAGTATAATTTGGTATTTATATAGAACAATGTATATTTATGTATTATATCGTTGCACATTCCATCTCCTTCTTACCATATATGCTTTTTACATGAAACACGAGGGAAACAGCAAGTTGATTGAGGTTTCGCAAGTCAAGGCCACCGCAGGGAGTGGATGCACATGGCCCCGTGGCCCCTCCACGCCGAGCTTCCCAGGGGAGGTGGGAGGTTGAAATGACGTGGGACGGCTGCAACGTTATATATTTATATATAGCTGCTTGCTGCTTGGCAAGCGTTTTTTCAGTCTGAAATGGATTTCCGTCCCCTAAAACAGGGTTGGGCAGCCATGTTGTTTATTTTCGACCCGTAAACCCGCATATTGTGCCACTCAGTCTACAAGATTTGAGGTCGAAAAAATCGAAAAACATGGGTTTGACATGCTTTGACCTGACACTCCCTGTAATCAGCATCCTTCAATGACCATTTGTCCTCTACAAGCAGGTGGAAAACCCCCTTCCATTGGTCTATGAATTTTCAGGGGCGGCTGCTCCTTCTTTGTGGCTCTTCCAGTTGCAGGTCCTGCGGTTAGTAGTGTCCCGGACTGCTTTGCCAGTAGTTTCAGAGTAGATGGCACTGATGGGGGTCCGTAGGACCACCACCGACGTGGGGATTGTGCCATCGAACCTCTGAAACCACTATAATACCGGTTCTCTATACCAGTTTTATATACTATATATATATATACCACTATATATTATAATGACTATATACCACTATATACCATGAACTCTTTTTTTCTACAAGACCAGTTCTGGGCAGTGTAGCAACATCCGCATGGCGTCTCAGCGGTCACACGGACATCGCAGGAGGACAGAGCATCAACGGAGAATCCGTCGCTCCACTCGGTGTCCAAAGAAAGCTTGGGGGATTCAGTGCCTTGGCAGGCTGAAGACGGCTGAAGAGCAAGGGTACCATCATGGAACTCGTACGTGTTACATGAAAGTCCCTCAACATTCCCAAACAAAAAAAAACCAAAGAATCCCGAAGATACCAAGAAGTAGCCACTAACGTCCACGCAAGCTAATTTCTCCACACCGATGTCTTCACCGATGTCTTCAGAACCGAGGTGAAGAGTGCTCACTTTGACTTGGTGGACTTTAAGCTCAAGCGCGAGAAAGCAAAAGGATTGACGGATCCAGGCTTGCCGGTATTCCTGTGGGGTGTCTTTCCGGGTTCTTGGCAGACAAACCACTGACTACACTCCTTTCATTTCAGTCACTCCAATCAGAAGGGCCATGGCCATTCTTTTAGCTTGGAGGCCATCGCTCTTAGGTTGGAGGCCATTGCTATTGGGTTGGAGGCCATTGCTATTGGCTTGCCATATTTGCTCCATCCATATTCGCTCCATCTGAGGCCTGGGCGGTTGGTTGTCTGCGATGATGAAAGCAGGGCAGAGCGTGGAGCTCGATGAAACCCTCCCAGCCAAGTTGCAGGACTGGTGGCTTTCCATTGCGAATCAAGATCGCTCATATCAAAGCATATCGAAGCTGAGCAGCTAAGTGCTCAGACTTTCCATGGTATTTTTATTTGAGAAGCTCAGGTGGCTGAGGCCTACAGCCACCACTATACGTGGCCCAGGCTGTGGCAGAGCAAGACCACACACACAATCACACACACACGTTGCGTGGTCTTGCTTCGTATTTGGCGATGCGACCAACTCTTCACAGAAGGGTTCTGTTTTGATGGTGCCACGGTGATGTTTCAAGTTTGCTGGGCTGATTTAGGGTACAAACAATTATGGTCAGCCCTCCAAAGATGTTTGATGGTACTTTCATGTACTTCCACTGTTTGTTGCACCCATGTTAGATTATTGTGATACAAATTCAGGATAGTAGTAACAAATTGAACATAGGCCGTGGTGGTCTAGGCAGCAGTAGCTTACAAATGCTTACAATATGGTTGCACAAATTTGTACATTCTAGATAGCTTAGTAACAGCACAAATAATGGCCTTGTCAAGACAAAATGCTATTACCGTGTCTTTTTTCCAAAGACGACCTTTGTGTTTTCAAAAGAAACGGCGCTTTTAGGCTTCCAAACATCCAAACGGTGTCTTTAGGCATCCAAACGGCATCTTTCCCCATCCATGGATTTTGACCACATGTTATCATGTTTGCTACCCCTAAAATGGCACGTTTTATTTTTGGATATAACGGTGTGAAAAATGCATCCGACAAAAAACATGTGCCGTTTGAAGATCCAGGAGTTATATATATATACACATGCGCATTTTAATACATTTTATATTGTATGCACTCCAGGGCTAGGATTTCTTTTAGTGTACTTGGTGCAGAGAATCACTTTGGTTGGTGCAGAGAATCACTCTGGATGTTTCTTTTCAGATTCCTTGTCATAGGCTCTTACAAGATCTTACAAGGGTGAAGCAAGGTTCCAGCATTCTCGAATACATTGAATACATTGCTTATCCTACTTGCCATTCCTACTTGCCAATTATTATTCGCAATTGACCATGCTAAAGGCTGATTTGAAAATATTTCTAATCACCCTTTGGCCACGATTTCCACTCCCTCAAGGAGCTTTTACCCGAGCTCAGCCCGGAATTCTCTCCACACATCGTCTTCGAGCAGAACGCCGAGCGCGACCGTGCAGAATCCTCCTGTGGCTCGGAAGCACCGGATCCAGTTGAGACCGGTCTGGCCCTGTCAGCATGGACCCTTGGGACCTCTCACCTGGTGCCGACACGGAAAACCGGAGTCGGGACCTTCAATCCGAAGCAAAAGCCTTTCCATTGGAGTCGCTAGGGCGGCCGATCGGTCAGGACCTCCGTTCCGTACGCTCCGTGGTTCACGTCAAGGTCCAAAAGGCCTGGCTTAACACCATGTCCATTCAATGCAGCCATGCTCAGCAAGTAGAGGCTTTGGGACTAATTCTTCCAAGGCTACGCCACATGTTTTTTTGGTGACATTTGCTTGAGACTTGAGACATTCCTCGAGCCCGGTTCATTTCCGCATATAGTCACATAGTATATTGATGGTTTTTGACATTGGCCGAGAGCTGGATAGATTCCAAGGACGGTCATTTGGTCATGGCTGGATACATGTGCCGCAGAGCCCAAGTCAGGTCACAGCAGTCAGACGTCGGTGGCAGATGGCCAATCAGTTCAGGGGATCTCCTGTTGAAAGCCACCCTTGTCCAAAGTGTATTAATCCTATAAATGCTAGAGGGGCGTCCACTGGTTGCTTGGTCATTTTTGAGAACGTATATGAACATCAATCATTGCCAGAATCCGGCTTGTTTGACAAACATGTCCACAAGTCACAGTCCTTTGGTGGAGCTGAGGCCTTAGCATTTTAGCATTACTCAAGGACGGGCTTTCGCTGAGCCGACTTTCCAATGGGCCTAGGGAAGCCCTGGCATTGCTACAATGTGGATGTGTCTCAACATGGGTAACCGCTTTGGGCTTTACTCCCTCAAAGTCCCGACCACGACAAAGCACGCGGGTCATGATGTCATGATTTACACTGACTTGCTGATGGTTTGTCTTGCTTCGTTCTATTTGCCGAAGATAATTTTTGTTTTTATCAATCCTGTTTTTGGGGGGCGCGTTTTGTGTTCCTATATACGCTTTGCCGAAGATGGACCCGGACCGTGCAGACTTCTCATTTTTTTTTCCCGCCAGGCTGGTGGTTCGGGGAACGAACTATCCCAGAGAATCCATGGAATATTGACCTTGGGTCTATCCGTTCTTACCTGTAACAGTCAGTAAACAATTATCATCCGCTGTTCCTGGTAATGGGATAGATAGATCCCAATATTTACCATCCCATCGATCCCCGGAACCCACCCCAACTGATCGGTAGAATAGACACGAAAACGCGTGACACTGCCAAGGACACCACCCCGCACGAACCCGGCAGGATGCGCACGATTGTCGCCCGAACCCGGAGGATCGACTCGGTGCGTCCAGGATCGCTACGACATCTTCACCAAGCCACAGGCGCCGAACGTGAAGCTGCGGGCCGAGTCGCTCGGTGACGCAGCTTCCGGTCGGATGGGTTCGATCCGGAGGGCGGTGACAGAGAGCTGGCGTTCCGGAAGCGAGGTTTTGGGGGTTTCAATTATATTCACACAATGACAATGCACATGCAATAAGTACATGCATGCATATGCATATATGCATATGCCCACGGTCGTTTTGCTAGCCCGCAGTTCACGGAATTCTTCCACCACAAAGGTGTTTCCTGTACTTCTGACCGTGCATGCCAGCCATAGCAAGCAGTGCTTTCGATCAGCCCAGCAAAAGACAAAATGAGCGGACGGCTTGGGATGTCAAACCTTGAGTTGTCCCGGGAAAGGCGCCACCAGCATCAGAAGGACTTTAGGACCTTGTCCTAACATTTTCTGATGAAGTTGCATAGCCTATGTATCAATGAATGTGATGTAATACTGTTTAATATATATATATATATATTATGGTATTGCAATCTATTGTAGTGCATGTGCAACACCATGTAATGTCAAGTATTTGTAGTGAAATAATGGGCACAGGAAGGGCTTCACTGGCAACCGTGTCATGCCCGCAAGTCGAGCCCCTTGACCGTGTTGGGAGTTTTCTGGCAAGCATGACTGAATGTTCGTCCAAACTTCAAGTCCACATTTCGGACTTGTTGTTTTTTTTGTAATATATATTGGTACGTAACCAGGACACTATTAGGTGGAGGCCTTCGCAAGTAGGTTGGAGGCCATCGCTATTAGTAACAAGAAGCTACTAGATCTACTAGTAGCAAGGACGCTATTAGTAGTAGTGACATGATTGACATGTTGGGTGGCAACCCAGAAGTGGTGTGCCACCAGACGGACCCTGACAGCTGAGATTGCTGAGGCAATGGCATGAACTGCAGGAACTGGTGCGATGGATTGAAGCTGGGCAGCAGTAAGGCTGAGAAGCTACCTGCAACATCCTGCCTGTTCAATCCTCAGGTCGTTCACATCATGGAGAGTTGAAAAGCAAATCGAATCGAATGCGTCTCATCCTCGGGGCCCTGAATCAACCACCGGTAGCCAGGGCCCCGGCGGTCGGTAGCCACAGTCACACCGGTAGCCACACCGGTCGCGTGGCAGCTGCTAAACTCGGAGAACACGACCATTTTGTGCTCAATGCTCCCAAGATGGAGGAAAGAAGATGATGTGGCAAGCCACTGGGTGAAGCAAACTATAGATTCTATAGATATTATGACAAAGCTGACCTCAGCCAAGTCACAGAAGCGACTCAATGGACGGCAATCACTGGTGTTTGCCAAGGAGCCAGACTTCGAACAGATCCATGCGGTGATGGTGAGACACCCAGCAGGGTTTTGAAGACCCTAGTGTGATCCCAAAAGGGGATATATAGGTGGGGAGAGGGGTCAAGATCAAAGACTCAAAGCGTCCGAGAACATTTTTGGAGGATCTTGTCAGGAACTTGGGGGTGACGACAGGTCAGCTTGGAAGTTGCAGAGCGGATGACCACCACTGAGCCATTGAAGCTCCTGCTCCGCTGCTCCGCTTTCTCCGCTCGCTCCAGGTCCTCCTGGCCGTGCGGGGTCTCGGGAAGTCCAAGTCGGTGCTTCAGCAGATGCCTCGTCACATGCGACGCCCCGAGAAGGCCGTGCTCTTTCTGATGGAAAGCGCCTCGGAATGGCCGGGGATGGCCGTCGCGATCAGCGCGTGTCCGGTGGCGGCTCAAAAGAACAAGGATGGGTGCCTTTTGTGCAGCCTTCGCAGTCCCAAAAGTCACGGTCACCCATATGATCCCATATGCCATAAGGAGCTTTCTGGTACCTTGCTATTCTGACACCCAGTTCCTATTTGGGAGACACCCACTTATACATAGACGTTCCTCATAATATTCATTAATTAACTTTGGCAGTTTGTTGTTTGCTGTGAGCTACTGTTGCAGATGGCAGGGGGAGACAGTTTTGTCCAGGGCGAAACATGCATCACGTGACCTGGGTTCACTCAAGGTCAGCATTTGGAAATGGCGAGGGGTGGGCATGAAACCACAGAGAAGACCACAAAATAGACTCTGTGCCCGTGAGCCAAGGCTAAAGCACGCTTAGTGATGTTAGTGGGGGGGTGCAATGTCTTGCCGTTTTCATTTTCCAGATGCTCCATCCTAGTCATTGCTGGCTGCCATGAGCTTGTCTATGAATCAACCTCAGTTTTGGCGTGTTCCCTTACAATGAATTTACAAGTATGGCACTCACCCAGAGGCATGAGAGACTCTTGATGTGTTTGCATCATTGACCTTCCAGAACCAGAGCACAGATGTCGGCCAGTGAAAGCTGCCCAGTGTAGTTGGAAAGCGCAGCAATTGGTGGAAAGCGCGGTTCCACCTTCATCCACCTTCATCCACCTTCATCCGATCCGAATCCGATCCGAAGCGACCTGTGACCTTTTAGGTCAAAAGAATGTCGTGCCCTCTGTGGGATGGCTGGGCCCTCGAGCACTGCACGGGTGCTCAGAGTGGAAGACTGTCGCCTCCACAGCGATGAAGGGCATCAGGGCATCACTGCATCACATGATATCACACGTGTTGTTTTCATTTGTTTTCTAGATTTGTGTACCCCTCTTAGCACATCAGGGTGGTGTTGATAGCTGCTCACACCAAATCACCATAAATCACAGCTTTTTTGGCTGCACTAAGAACATGAGAAGAACACCTCTCTGGCCTTTTTTCAGGACCTTCATCAACGATGCCTTGGCGGTGCATGAGCTCTTCAACTTGGCGCAGATGTTGCAAGGAGAGAACTTGCCAGGGAACATTGCACAGCTTCGAGAATGCATCGATGAGAAAGGCTGGGTCGATCGAACAAAGCGGCGGAATTGAGTGGAAGAAAGCATCGGATGGAACCTTCCATGGGCCGAAGTGGGATTAAAAGAAGACCTGACAGGTTGGCGCATTTGGATGACTGGTAACTGCTAGCAAGAATTCTTCCAAAGGCTACGGCCAGGGCTTTCCAATCCCCAAGATGAAACCAATGCAACCAAACTGACCCAAATCAACCCATCATCAAATGCTTTTGTGATGCCGGTGCCCTGACCGGGGTGCGCAATCCACATCCGCATCCAGGATCCGGCTTGGTTTCATCCGTTTAACCATCCGCAGGATCCGGACGAAGACGCTTCTCCGCGCCACCGTGACAGGTCCCGAGGTCTTCCGGTTTTACATTCTTTTCCTCTTGGGCTTCATGAGTGGCATCGCCGCTGGCCAGGGCTCCCGCTTCATGAATGGAAAGACTCTTTGCTGAGTGGAGCATGAGGAGGCTTTTTTTTTGTTGGGGGGGTAGTGACTTGTAGAATGAAATGGTATCGAATGAGTTTATGACATGTGTCATCTCTGAAAATCTAGTCCCACTTACTCCCGTGCCACCCCGGCCGGCTTGGAACTGCAGATGAGTTGTTTTTGGGTTTTGGCTCATCAGCGGCTCATGTAGGACCAAGACCCGTGAACTTTCATGGGCTTCCAATCTTTGCTCATGCTCTTTCATGGACCCCGACATGCACTGTCATGAACCCATGGACTTCCAAACTTTCAGAAGTTCATGTTTTATCTACCGCCTACATATACCAATCTTTATCCCTACCAGGCCGACCAACTCTTTACCAAACTTGTGACATGTTGTCGCTGTCTTTCCAGGAATGCCTCGTCAGTGATCAGTGGTGTTCGACTGCTGAAGCGTTTGATGGAGTGCAATCCCACCGCCATCTACTGGGGTTACTTAGAGGAACGAGCGCAGAAGCTTCGGGTGAGCTTCTATTCAGCAGAGGACAGCTGTCGACCCGTGCGCAGGCGTCTTTTTTCATGAAGTTCGACCTAGGATTTTGTGGGGAGGTTGGAGGTGAGTATAAGCAGCTAATTAATAGACAACAAGCGACTCCTCCACAGCACTGAAGACAAATAGCAAAGAAATTGTCAGATGCATGATGCGAAGTTCTCCAACAATCAGCATGGTCTGGCTCGCTGGGCTTAACACATTGAGGCCTCCCAAGTGTGTTTGCATTTCCCACCCGTGAAGGAGTCACGAGAGCCATTTATTTCTGCGTGATACACGAGGAATATCCGCGGCCCAATGCACAAACCGCGGTGAGAAAGTCAACTGCAAAACTGATTCAGCGTCAATCTGTTAATCTTTGTCAATCCAAGGGCTTCGTTTAGGAGAGGTAGCCCCGCAAGCAAACATGGACATTCCGTTGGTTTGTCTAATTTCTGCATAAAGAGCCTCCAGTAGAGGATACTTGTAGTGAGTTCGTGATGTCACAATGCATATGCCTGCAACCTCATGGTTGCCCTTTCTGGTCTGCAGTTCAACTTATAATCTAGTTTTTGTGAGCCACAGAAGCATCCGCAACCGACATCAACATCCGCTGAGAAAGCACGTTCGGGTAAAAATGCCGGTAGCTTGTGGACTCCAACGCCCGTGGAACATCAGAAAACTAGAAAACATCTGCAGACTCAAATATAAGGCAACACTCCAAAAGATGGTTTTCGCCCCGCAGATCCAAACAACACACTGGAATTGAAGGATGTGAATGACGAAGCCTGCTCAGTCTTGCCCTAGCAGCAATCACAACCTGGTTTGTATTCCAGGTGATTTGTCCAGATAACTATATAGATCCATTAGCTATTTGTGGCTTCTGGTATTTTGCATTATTACGCTTTCCTATTTTCCCGATTGACAGAATCCCTGCGATATATTTTGTGTTTTGTTTGCGTTCATGAGCCATGCAGGACTTGGTTTTGACGCGCTTATCATGCCTTGCTCGTGCACAAGACGAGAAGGATTATTTGCTTTTGCGCACCTCTTGGGATGCTCTAAAGGCCAGAGACCCTAGGCCGACGTTGAATTTCCACACCGACTGTACCGGAACCCGGTATGTCATCGGGGCTCGGGTGTTTTTCAAAGACCCCTTAACGGGGAACGATTGAAAAGGGGTGCACCGCCCTTTTGCTGCATCTCCGCTCCATTGGTGTGTTGGGTTCCAATGGGCTACTGGGCAGTTGCGAGGATAACTGGTGGCCATATGCGCCCTACCTTGCCGCAACCCCCCCCAAGATTGGCCGAGTTTGCCCTCAAGATCCCTCACAGCACACCAGGGACCAGAAGGGGCCAAACAAAAGGCACTCTCCAAATCACCCACTCTCCGGCCGCCCAAAAAAAGCTTTGGAACCCTCGGAAACCCTTCGGAGCGACGGGGTTCCTGCGCTCCACGTGGTTCCGAGGAACGGCTGGCCTTGACCGACCACTTCTTGGCGGATGGGATCCAGGCGGGGGAAGCGGCACATCTGCCGTTTCAACCCAAGAGTCCAGCACCCAGTCAGAACCCAAACACCTAGTCAGTCCAGCTCCAAGCACATCCTCCAAATCTCCGCGCGAGCGCGAGAAACTGGCAATTTCTCAAGGTTTCTAGCCCTGTTGGTTTAAAATACGGATTAATATTGATTAATTCTCTCCAACATTTAGGCGATTTAGATGTGGCCCCCCCACCAGGGTTCGCAAGAACCACGGGGAACCGACTTCAGACGACGCCCGAATGGTTCGCCCCGGAGCTGTTACTTCAATTCCCTTCCGCCGGGTAAAGAACGCTGTTTTCCTTTCACACATTCTTGGTGCGCATGATGTCAGATGTCCCCACCTCACCATGCCATGCTGGCTTTCCGGAATGGACACCTATATGCATCCATTCCAACAGCGAGCGGTTTCTTTGTCATCAGATTTAAGCAAACTTACACACTTGCAGAAATGGAGTCCGTTTATTCCCTAGACACCTTCACCCCATATCCACCAAAGGGTCAGGGGAGCAGGCTCAAGCCGCCAGGATCAAGCCTTTGTGCTGGAATTTCTCCCCAACTGCATGGCAAATGCTAAGGCACGGGCGTGCGCGCGCCAAAACGCCCGCCGCGCTCGCTTTTTCTGCACAGGACCCAGAGACTGGGTTGTTGGTCTTCAGTTTCACCCAATGGGAATCTCGTATCAAAACCAGTGTGCTTGTGTTGTTGTTTGTTGAGATCAAAGATGATCGAAGCGTATGACCTGTATAACAACAGTAAACAAGTACATACGAGGGATAAGCGTCTTTGGCAAGACTAGCACACGTTGGCCCACTAGTAGAAATCATCTACCAGGTGTGCATTTGTTGTTGGAATCTCAACCCCTTTTGCAGGACTTGTGCCCCCATATGACACCAGACATCAGAAATGTCAGGAAGTTGCAGCCTGCGGTGTGTTCAACGAGTCATTATGGCCCAGTTTGCCCTTCAGTGGGGGTATCATAGGCGACTTCAGCGCTAGCGCTGTTCTCCAAGAAGCCCTTGGCCAGGCCAATACCACTGTCGGCCTCGTCGGGCTGCTGGGTGTGTTGGTGGACCTCCTGAATAACCTGAACACCAGTGGCCTGGCAGAAGCGGCTAGAGAATCTTCTGGGCAGGGGATGAAAGGCTCCATGATAGAGATTTCCCCGAAGCTCAATGATAGATTCACCAGGAACGCCATTTAAATAAAGGAGGCTTGAGGCGTTTTTTTCATTTTGACAAGGACTGCCCCTCATCGAGTCGACCATGTTTGATTCTCGATGTATATGTGGTGATATGTGGTGTGAATGAGAGGTGATTTTGAATGACCAGCATTTCTGTTGGGACCAGTATTTATGGCAATTGCTTTGTCAAATTGTTGACTGGTGGTTCAGCTGTAGTGAAGACCAATTTCTGAAGGATGCTCTTTATGCTGCTTGCTTTCTTTTTGGATGGAGGAGCTAGTTCATGCAGGACTTCCAAAAGATCCCCAACCGTTTTCGGGAGAAGGAGCATCCCGTTCGACTGCCTGGAGCTCAGACCATTTCAAAGCACGAAAGACCTGCGAAATCGTAAGGCTTGGAGTCTATGCCGCAGATGGTGCCCGAGCTTTTTCAGTTCTTTCTGGGGGAAAGCGGGGTGGGCGGTGGTGTTCTCAAAATGTTTGCACATTATAGCCACACCAAGACTTTCATGCAGTTTTAGTCTATTTATTTGGTGGCTACGAATTATTCCTTGGGACTTGCCCAAGGCCGTTGTTGATTTATCAACTTTTGATACTGCTTTTGGATGTCGGGTTTGTAAAAGTATGGCCAAAGAATGTATGGCTGATTAACTAGTGTTCCTGGTGCTGTGTGCAAAGTTTTTACGTCGATCCTGTCAGATGCTGTGCATGTGATTTTCACCCATCTCAACTCCACCCAATGACTATACTTGCAGGTTTAGGTAGCAGATAACCAAGTGTGGAAGTTCCAAGTATGTACCAATGTTACCAATGAATTAGAGCTGGGCATGCCGTCCGGAGTCCTGATAGCTGATAATGGAATGATGATCTTGTCAGGGGCCCTATGAATTTGAGACCAGATCGACCAGATCCACCTGCATCACACGAAGTGTGATCATGTTGTTGTGTAAAGAAGAAGGGGTGGGATCCAGTCAGGACCCCCCTTGGACTGCTAGCGCTGGGGATCATCAGGCTTAGATGACATGGGTACATCAAGAAATCCACAGATCCTCCATTTTGCGGTACACTAGCTTCCAGGATAATTCGTTCACACCGCCATAGAGCTCTTACTCCAGAACCCCCCCCCAACAAAAAAGCACATCAATCAACCTCGCGAATAAACCGGGTCTATTCTGCAGGCATTGGAGTCTTGTGCCCCCAAAAGCAAGCATGGAAGGAATCACATGGAAACACACTGTACACGCTGTTTGTGGTTGTTTGTGAGGTCCAATCTATTTTTGAGTGCCCATCTGCCACGAGGACAAAATGATCCCCGTGGACCTCTCAGAGATGGCGGAGTTCATTGCTGTGGTCCAAAATCGTTTCGTCTTCTTGACATGTGTCTCGCGGTGTCAACTTCAATTTGTGGGGCAGAATCCTGTCAGCAAATGCGAGCAGATGCACGCGGTTTCGGTTGAGTATTGTATGAGTGTTCTAGGCGTGTGTCAGCAGAATTGCCAATTCAATCCAGTTTTAGGGTGACATGAATTGTTACAGGTCATGAACTAGTTTGCAGAGGTGGGCCATCGTGAACCTAAGAGGGGCGCCCTTGACATCCCAGGAGAGTCTATTTGAAGATGACTGGAAGCCGCTAGGCAAGCAGGTTTGCGAAAAAAAGCCCAAGCCTCACTGATCCATGCAGTCATGATCCCCCCCGATGTAGCTAGTTTGCCAACTCACCGTATTGTTCTTTTTGTTTTCGACTCCTTTGCCCCGGCCGTCCAGTTCCTGACCGCGCCGGTCAAGGCAATTGGGGGCGCACCACCGATCCAGATTCCGACATGACCAGTCTGGCATACACGCTGCAGGTCGGTCCGGGTCGAACCTGACGGGGTCTGACCGGATTCCGTAGAAGAGAGCTCCCGCAAAACGATCCTAGCCTCAGTAGCGAAAGTGGTAGTAGAAGTAGGAGTAGGAGTAGCAGGGAGGAGGCTTTCAGGTCAGAATTGTAGAGGGAACCAAAGGCTGAACATTAGACATCTTAGCTAAATCCATCTAAATCTAAATGAAGTATTTTATTGAACGAATTGATTTGTTAACAACACCCTGGGTGAACACGACCTTACCCCAAACAAATCAGTAGTTTCGAACAATTTGCCAAAACTCTTTAATCATTCCCTAGAGAGTCAAGTGTATACGCCCAACTAACACCTGTAATTACAAGCCAACCCAACTAAACCTCCTACGCCCCATCCCTAAGACCTGTGGCCCTATACTCAAGATTATCCTTTGTAGTGCTCCAAGATGTCAAGTTGGTGCTCCAAGAGCCGTTGGTGTTGGAGTCTGTGGGGAAATAGAAGAGGAAACACAACAAAAAGACGCCACTGGCCCAGTATAGATCAGCCGCCCCAGTTTGGGCGCCCTCTTCCACAACGAGGCACAAGCACGGAGGTTTCACTGGCCATCGATTGGTCGAGTTTGTTCGACGTGCGCAGGACATTCTGCAGAAACAAGAGGTCTTAGAGGAAACTTGGCTTGCACCGAGGAAAGCCGTGGAACATCGGCGGCCATGGTGGACCAGAACACCCCTCGGATCGACGGACGATTTCACCCCTGCTTCAGTTGGTGACTTCGTGGTGCGATTCAATGTCCAGAGTTTGGGATGGGGTGACTGTTCCATGGGTGTACCCCTTTGATGCAATGGAGTTTGGGAGGTTGGATGAGGCAAAGATGAGCATCAAATAGGAAGCGGTGGTAGCAGATGACCAGCTCTTTGTCCGGTTCCAATCTAGAATGTAGCACACACAAATTGCACTGCTAAACGATGGGGTTTGACCCCATGTCCTGGTGGAGTGCCTCAACATGCAAACTAGGGGCATTTGATGACCGGCTGTCTTACCACGTCTGACGGGGACGAGATCCGTCTTCTCACGGCCGTGTCGATGATCGGCTCCATGAAAGTCGAGGCCTACATCATGCAGCTTGGCAGACAGCTTGGTAGAGGTAGGTGCATCCGTACAAAAGCTTGAAGCAAGGCAGTTGGGGTGGTCATTGAGCAGGCATAGCTGGCACTATAGCTGGCATAGGTAGCTTCTCTGGACATGAACCATTTTGAGCCAATCAACCACTGAAAGATTACAGTATAAAAGCATACGCTTGACATGTCAAACAATACCTCTGATATGCATTAAGCTGAATACTCCAGACCCGCTATTAGCCCAGGATATGACCTTGCTTTAGGAGTTGAAAGCTCGATGTTGCTCCAAACACGTGTTCAATTCGAGGGGCCAGATTTGCCCCTTACGACCCAGTGTGTTCGACAATTTTTGAGGGTTGTTGTTGTTGTTGTGGTGTTCACAGGATGGAACAGGGAGAGCACCAGAAAACATTTGATTGGAATGACTGGGATGCAATTATGAGATATGCACATTATACATTCGTTTAAGACAATGCACGGGACAACATTTCCCCTCCGATATTTCCCCTAGACGAACGTTGCTTCAAGAAGCCTTCCTGTACTCCAGGAGGCAAATAGATAATGGTCAAAGAACCGGTTGCGCCATCTACCCCTATGTAAAATAGGCCCATTTCACACAGGTGCTGATGGCTTAACGGGTTGTGGGTTGAGCCAGCCATGCAGCATTTCCAGCATGCGAAAATCACAGGTTTTGCAACAACTGTGGAGAAAAAGACAGTTAAAGTTCGACTTCTTGGCTGTAATCATACACCGTTCTGAAAGTAGGTCAATGGATTCTTCATCACTTGGAGCAGTGGATTGCGCAACACAAGGTGAGTTTGGTTGGGATTGACCAATTTGTTCAATACTTTGCCAATTTGTTCTGTGCCGGCGTGTGTTGGAAAGGGAAGGGGCCGGGAAAGGACAAGTGGAGGAAAGGAAAGAAAAGGAGAGAGGAGAGGTGAAAGACAAGGAAAGGGAAGAGAAAGTGAAGGAGAGGGAGAGGGAAAGGAGAAGTTAAGGAAAGAAACCAATAGGAAAGGAAAGAGAAAGTGAAGGAGAGGGAAAGGACGTGGAAACAAATGGAAAGGAGCGTAGGTGAGAGGTGAGGTTGTGCCATCTACTGGTATTTTGTATATGGGGGGGGTCAATCTAGGCCACTACTGTGCCATCTATTTACTGTCGCGGTGTGCAATCTGTTTACTTACCGGTATGTATATGTTACTGTAAATTGCTGTAGACCTAATTGTTTCAAGTGATCAAAGAGAACCGCTTTGCCCATTCTAAAGCTTGACAGAGTTGCTTAATCCAAAGGATGGATGGGACGTTAATTCAATCCAGAATGGCTGCGTGTTGCATTTCGGTGGGTGCTAATGCCCCGTAATGGTGTTTCAATAAGCCTTTCTCCTCTCTCTCTCTATGTGTATATAAACCAGCGTTGCTTTAGGAAGCTGTTGCTAGGTCCAAATCAAATTCAGACGATACGTTTTGCCTTAAGACTTTGCGTGTTAACCATGAGTATGGGAATGCGTTGTGCAGATGTGTGGCATGGGAGGGCGGTTTGCGAAAAGCCACACAAAGGCTTAAACCATTGCGAGTCAGTTTTAACACATTGGATGACCATGCCCCGTCCTTTAGGAACACAAAATACTGGATTGGGAAGGACCTGCAGCAGGGGTCCGCCAACACTTAAAACACTTCTTGGGGTGCGCATACGGCTGGAAGGTGGTAACTAGTTTAGACATGTTTAAAGTTTATATACTTTGTTTATAGTTTCTTTTACAGTATATATAATATTTATATGCGCCAACAATTTTAGTTCTGTAGTTGGAAAAGGGAAGTCTCCAGCCCGTAGTGGCGTGCAAACGCCACAAACCTTGCCAAGTCAGTCAACGGTACCGTACGGCACCATAACGTTACGGTGCCCTGGAACCACCTCACCGGAGTCGGTGTCCATTTGTGGATGTTTTTTTTGGTCAACAGCTGTTGGTGTGCTTTCAACTCCAACACCTCCAAAACCTCTACAGACGCAAACTCAAAACGAATTGTTTCATGGTGAGTCCTTGGAGATGTTCTGCCGCAGATGAAGTTGAGCCTAGCTGACTGGTACTTAGTATATAAGGAATAAGGGAATGGATCCTGAGGTATCTACAGGGGGGTGGTTCATTCCCTCATTCCCTACGAGTCGCACCAGTTTGCCGCTTCCAAATCCAAGACGGGCACCGATGCCGGGCCTGAGGCGAAGGCATGAAGACCCAACTGCGCTGGTCACGCCTGAAGGGAACACTCGTGCCAGCAGGCTGAGCGCGACGCCGGACATGCACCTCGAGCGGGTCAACAGCACTTTGGCAGCCGAGAATCGAACTGGGCGCAACATGTAAGGCAAGCGTTAGCGATCGCCCAGTAGGGGTTCAGGAAATTGGGGTGAATCATGTTGTTTCATGTGTTTGAATTGAGGTTCTGTGTGGAGACTCAAGCTCTCAGGAAGATAAAGGACGATTGATTACTTAATCAAAGTAGTTTATAGACGCCTTACTTTCAACCATGGTGACGCGGCCGGCCTTTTCCCTGTATTCTTTTGCTTGACAGGCTGACCCAGACGAACAAGTCAGATGAATCCGATCGGCCGAACTCCTTTTGTACCTCAGGCATGAGTTCGTCCACATCGCAGGAAGTCCGGCAAGCGGTTTTCTAAGGCCGATGTCCGGGCAGGGGAAGTTGGAAAGGGAATGAGAGGGAGTTTTTGTTTTCTTCGTAATGTAGACTCTATTATATATATATATATAATACCCCCCCAATTGCATTTGAATTGGACATCCTCTTCACGGATGTTTGTGAGAGTTACGTATGGGGGCTTTACTTATCAAGAGTCTACATGAATGGAACCTGGATGAACCTAGAGAACGGCTGGCCATTCAGCCTGTGGGGCAGGTGTCTCACATTCGCAAACTACCACCCAGTCTTGGCCCATGACTGGAGGTTGTCCTTCTCATGCTGGATGCTTCAGAAGTTGCTTTTCCCATGTGACATGTGTTTTGTGATAGCACCGTTTTTTCTATTTGAGTTCAATGGGAGTCTTTGACTTTCTTCTTTGCTCAAGAGGTGCTGCCCAAGCACCACCCCGAAAAGGGCTCAGTTGTTGGAGCCATCGAAAGCCAGGAAGTCAAGTGAGAGTTTGTCCCTGGCTGCTGTTGATTTTCGTGGCCCCAGATGTAAATTGGCGTGGCTGCTGAGGTGACGGGTTTGTGAGTGCAAACCATGTCAGAAACGCGAGCAAATGGGAGGAACATTGCAATGACCTTACCGTACCCCCTATAACTCTTAGATACTTTGTTTCCATCAACTAACAGTTGAGTTAAAACATGTGTCACACATGAGAGAGTTAACGCAAACGCTGCTAGATTGCTTGGCCGGGGTGCTTTTGCATGTGGGGCCTCCACTACGCACCGTGTGGGTTTAGCTTCCAACTACTGTCAGGGTCTCCACCGTCGGTTGACAACGGCGACGTAGAAAACACCCAGACACGTTGGAGCGAAAGAGTTTCACCAATCGCTGAAGTGGCCGATTTTTTTTGGACACATCCGAAGTGTTTGATATTTTTCCACGGCTGGGGAAGCCGTGGATGGACGGAACTGAAGCTGGGGGGGCCATGGCGAGCCTCAACAGCTGAGATAGCACGCTGCCTGGATCTCGTGTAGCACTCTTCCAGCCACCAACTGGGCGAAGCATGATGAAGCAGCTGCCATGTGCCTGAGCTTCAGTGACCCCAATTCTCCTTGCCTTGCCCCTACGGCCACTACGACCTGACGGGACGCCTGGTAGTCATGGTCGTTTTGGCATTTGCCGATCAGATGTGATCGGTCGTTGTGAGGTGAAGCACCGCAAGATGTGACCCGATTTGCTCCGGGCGAAGAGTTGGACTACTTAACGACACCGATGTTCGTCGCTGTTGACCACCATTCAAGGAAGGTTTTTGCTCTGAGACTTTTGAGTTGATGCCTGCCGGATGCCAGATGCCAGACAGGCAGGGCAGTAGAAAGAATCCTACAGCAAAAGCTGTGGGTATTGATGACCACGGCATGTTTTCGAGTTGCGGAACAGCAACGTGATGGAAAACAATCATTAAGAAGTGTGCGGTGGACCAGAAACACCATCCAGATTCCAGATCCTATGCCACTGTGTGCATGTAAAAACACATATATATATATTTATTATATATATACATATGATACTATCATTAATTATATAGAATCTATCTATATATATATATTTTTTAGCCAGAAACATATGCAAAGCCAGTCCAAATCCTGTGAAAGCATAACCCCGTGTGTCATAGTTGCGATACATAGATGCAATATGATGCAATGCCTATTGTCCCTCGACCTCCCGCATTGCCAAAGGCACTGTGGTCGGGAGTCATTGCTATTTTAGCATGCAGCGCTGGTAGGATTTGTGCATTGATCATCGGTGGATCGCAGGTAGGCGTTGATGTGATCTATCAAGAGGGACAGCCGCTTCACAACCTGACAGGTTCCGGTAATTGAAGCCGGGAGCAGGGGCACCCTGAAGTTATTCCTAGTCAGAACTTGTCCATTTTCCGACGGACATGAGGCATGAGGTCGGGACATGATTGGGAAGAACTGCCATGCGCTTACACGATGAGGGTGTGTGACATGAAATCCACATCATCCGCATCGCCTTTTTGCACGTTCCCCCCTTACGAACTGATTCGGCCTGGTCCTAGTCCTGGCGGAACGAACTCCACTCGGGAACGAACTCTAGGAGTGCACCAATGACACGACTCCAAAGCAAATAGATTTGGCTGAGCAAATCAATGGCTGCGCTTGACACGTCCGAGACACGGCTGCGATGGTCGATGCCTGTCAGACCTACCTGACAGAGTGAAACTTTAAATCCCAGGACGGGCCAAGCATGTCACGAAGTATGCACCATGAGACCCAGCATGTAACCGAGTAACCAAACTAAGTGAGCGTTCCTTTCAGCTCACTTTACAGACATTGAAGACGTATCAGACTCGGCTTCCAACGATTCCAGCAAAGCCATAGCCTCAAAGCACATAGCAAAGCACACCTTCGAACATGGGCAGAGTGGGGAGTGATACTGTAGGCCAATTTCTGTGTCAAAGTGTAGCACAGTGTGTAGCACTTTGGGGTCCAGCTGCTTCGGCTGCTTGGCTGTTCCTTCGTGGATATTTTGCACCATAGGCAGATCCTTCCGCATCTAGGCTGAAGATCTCCCAACGAAACCTTCATCACTCGCAGAGGACGAAAAGTACGCCGAGATGAGGGAACTAATATATTATGTAACTCGGGCTGTTGTTGAGCAGGAATGCTGGGCCCCAATGGCGCTTTGTTAGAACATTAGAGTACTTTGATGTATGTATATTGTTTGCATGCCTTGCCTAATCAAAGATCTACAAGGTCCTGTTCCCTTTGGGGTTCTGGGTGCATGACGCAAATGAATGTTGAACTGTGCCCTTGCACAGGGAATCAGTATACACCTCCTACATACCGCCAAGGCCGCCACATGCCTTTCTTTCCCAGTGAGTGTTTTTGCCACGAATTCTCCGTGTCATGTTATTTTCCTTTGGGCACCGTCAAGACACCAACAGCAGCGCCACCGTCACACCGGTGCAACAGTGAATGGATTCGACACCAGGTGCCGATGGGTTCACAGTGCCGTCCTTGTGCGGGAATGTGTGGGTTTACTACGCCTGGTCACCCCCGGCGCTCGACCACGAGGGCAGCACGGTCGGGCTGAGGGAGGATGGGTGGTGCACGGTGCAGGTGGTGCACATCGGATCGCGGCTTCGAGCAACTCGCCACTCAGGTGGCTGACGTTAGCTCCCAAAGCACGTGGGCCATTTGAGCCTGTAATTAGCTATGTATCGGGGATGGAACCTTCCTCCTCTCCACCCCAGACCTCCTAGAGCAAGTCCAGAGAGAGAGAGAGAGAGGGAGAGAGAGAGAGAGAGAGATAGATCCTCTGAGAGGGAGACACGGGTCTGGCAGAGTCTAGCAGTCTATAGCAGCTAGGAAAGACAGGGAGTCTAAGAACGTGGCACTTGGATTCATGCTCAAACATGGTGGAGTTTGAACTGCACTGGTGTGTGGTTTGAAGAGTCAGCCAGCCACCCCTTCCATCCCTGCCAGGGGCGGCCAGGGTCACGTGCTGTGAGAGTTTCTCGGGGCGAGGGCGCGGCGAGGGTGGTGGAAAAAGAGAAGGGCTCGCTCAAACCAGTAAGCTCCTACAATTTGTGGCGAAACTGCCCGTAAGCCATCATAGGCGCCTGCAATCCATAGCTTCTTGAGATCATTTGTCCACTCGACTCAAGAAATTTGGAAAGCATATCCTGTTGTACTTCCTAATTTCTTATTGCATGCATATGTGTGTGTGTGTGTGTGCGTGCGAACCTTGCAGCCAATGGGCTTGGCCAGTGCGTGCCGTGCTGAGCATGGGCCAGATGCTCAGCTGTCTGGCAGCCACAGAAGATTACAGAAACACAAGTCTCAGGTCGCTGTGGATCATATACAAAAAATAGATCTAAACCAGGGAGCCAGGGCTTCCTCATTGGATTCCTGCATGCTTGATCTCACATCCTGCCTCGTTCAAGTTGAATCGGTGCAATTGACCCGTCGCTGCTTCTCACCGGAGGTGACGACACCAAGATTCACAGGCGCCCGGGGTTCGCGATCCCACGAGACCGTGGGTTGGCTGGCTGTGAAGGGTCGGCAATGAGAGATAAGAGTCAGAGCACATCTTGTGTCCAAGAGCGCTTGGAGATCAGACATTCAAGACATTCCACAACTACTTCATACCCATGAACATTTCTTCTAGGAAATGTAGATAGTGCGCCGCTGTAATATATATATATATTATATATATGCTCAAGCGTATATGAGTATATGCTACTTCTCATAGTTCTGGGCAGATGGTAGAGTTTTAGAAGCTATCGCTGTCGGCACCTGATCCTTGGAATTGGCACCTGACCAGGCGTATCACTTGGCTGAACGGCAATGTCTTCCCTGATCGGCCCATCGACCCTGAGGCAGGTCGAGGCAGGTCAAGGCAGGTTGAGCATGCCGATCGCTCAACTTGTTGATTGCAGTTAATGAAGTACTCCGTTCGTAGCGTCCATGCTCCGTTCGTAGCGATGCGGCGATGCCCTTGGCTCCGTTCGTAGCGTGGGTTATAAAGGTCAGGACACGTGTTTGGGGTCTTTGAGACATTGGGTTCTAGATGTTTTATTTTCATCGACCCGTACGACTTTCCCGGCGACAATGCCGCGTGCACAAGTCAATAAGTCAATGGTCCCAGAAAAAGTCATGTGATTGCAGAATCGCCTTTTGCAACAGACATAAGTCGGTTTCGCGGTCAAACATAAGTCGTCAAGACAAGTGAATCGTCAACATGTTGAACCAGGGGGTGCTCCTGTAGGAAAACATGTCGCGCCAGGGGTGCTCCTGTCAGTCACTGTGAGAGTCACTCCTCACAGATCTCACGGACTTCGCAGGGAGGAAGACCATCCACTGTGATCACCACACGAAGCGGTCAGGCCATCGAAGCGGTCAAGAGACTGGGAGTCTCCCGTGGCTTTGAGCTGCTCAAGGATGGGGAACAGCAGCTGCGTTCTGGTGGTGGACCAGTGTGGCTGCGTTCAGGGGTAAGGCATCATGAATCATTCTGCTTCTTTTTCAGGGCCTGGTTTGGCAGTGTGGGGACCCTTCTTGATCATTCACGATCCAATTCTCAGGTGATCAAATGAACCCATTCAGTGAGCAGAGGGTTTTGGGCCCCTGATTTCTTTGACTCTCCGCCAAAAAATCCGTGTGGCTCAAAGCTGGAGGATGCTGAGGAGAAGTCAGGCAAGATCACGAACCCCAGTGGCTACTTGAAGGCGCCAAATCGAAGGAGCCGTTGTGCGACTCACGAACTCGTTCCGCGAGGCGGTCGGCGCTGAGGTAGGCGCAGGGCAGAGGACTCCGTCGTTGTGAAGGAATGGAACCCCGAGGATCAGTGAAATAGCTAACTGGCTTTGCAGAAATCATCGCAAATGCGTGAAGTCTTGCGAAACCAGTCCTTGCGTGCGTTTCTTTTGCAGGCTGCTGTGTTGAGGGAAGGTGTTGTCGCAACTTGGCAAGGAAAAAAGGTCGGGGATTTGCATAGCTGGCAGAAGAACCTTGAGGTAGAAATGGGGAAGCACCCCTTGTCCAGCATGATGCCCTGTCGTTGAAATTTGGCATTGAAGAACGCTTGAGCTGACACGATCCTGTTCCAGTTGGTCTTCCAGCGGTCCATGTTTCATCATGTTGCATGCTCCGATCATTTGTGTTTCATAGCCAGTTTGGCTGAGAAAATTGGCTCCGCCTTCAGAGCCTTCGAGAGTTCTTCGGCCAGTTTGGCGTAGCAGGTTCGTGTTTCGAGCCATGAGATCAATGCCAATCCTAACGCCTTGGCATCGTGACATGAAGGACAATGTGAAGAGCCGGGTGAAGGAGCAGGTGGCCGGGCGAACAGGCGCCTCTTGGGAAGATCGCCTACAAGAGCAAAAAGCCAAGAAGGTTCAAGTGATGAAGTCAATTGAGAAGGAACAGAAAGAGCTCATCAAAGCTGCAACAGAGAAAGGGATTGAAAAGCAGCAGGTCTACTCTCCGCTCTTGACCCTCCGATCTGCACCGAATCTGTCGGCTGAGAAGCAAGCGCAGAGGCTTGAGGAGCGAAAACAAGACATGTCAGAGAAAGTCCGCTCATATGCCATGCAGCGCCGGGAGATTTTGGAGAAGATGCGTACCCGAGAGCCCCTTTTTCGGATTGAGGATGTCTCAACAGCCAAGGCACTTCTCGCAGAGGGCCGTAGGAAGAAGCAAGAGGAGCTTCAAAATGAGGAGAAGAAACGATGGGAGCACTTGGAGGAGTGTGCAATGAAAGGAGTCCAGAAAAGGGATGCCCTCTATGACTTGCACAACAGCCCATCTTTCGATGAGCGTTTGGCGAAGGCCGTCGAGCGCAAGAAACAGGAATTGAAGGAGCTTGAGAAAATCCAGAAGGAGCGCATCCGCGATGCCATTGAAGTTGGACACCAGAAGTCTACTTCGGTCTCTCCACTCTTGGGCGTCTTGCGGAATCCTCCCGACAACGCTGAGAGGACACGGGAGATCCTGGAAGAGCGCCAGCGAGTGATGGCCAGCGTCGCCAGGGAGTACTTCCGCAAGCGGGACGACATGCTCCAGCGTCAGCAAAACCGGACACCGCTGTTCTCGTGTGAGGCAGTGGAGGACAGGGTTCACTCGTCATATTTTGATGATTGTCGTAATTGGACATGTTTGGAAATAGGACACAGGAACCCCCACAGAGAAGTCGTTTCGTTGTTTTGCCCCCTTGTTCCTCCGAGGATGCACAATTGCAGTTGGAAGAGCAAGCCCGAAAACGCAAGAAAGAGATGCAAGCCGAGCAGATGAAGCAGAGACAACACATTCAAGAGTTGCAGAACAAGGCATTGGCTCGGCCACTAATGATGGAGGCAAGATTGAACGTGATTTGATGGGCCGGCCACCTGTGCCATTTTTGATAGCTCCCGGTACCACAACATGCCAGTGCAATCCTCGCGAAGCGACACTGGCACCTCATACAGCTTTGGCACAAGATTTGTCATCATTTGTTTTTTTGGACAGATACCGCGTTTGCGGGTTACACGTGACGTGTTGTGTTACAGTGTATATAATGAGTTTCATGGGACATCACTGAGTCAAAATACTGCAATCAACCGATGGTGCCAAGGTTGCCCAATATGTTTGTTGGGAATGTGGCGGTCTGTCTAAGCCAGACACAGCCATCCTTGAGACAGAGCATGCACCGGAGCACAGCCAAGCATGAATACAAAAGGTGCTGTAGTTCAGGCGACTCCAGCTGCTGGAATGTTGCATTGAAATTTTGATGCTGATCTACCTATTCTGAAAGCCCTGTCAGGAATCTACCCGCCCCTGCTCCGGGCATTCCATCATCAGCCAGTTAGCCATCCATCCATCCATCCATCCATCCATCCATCCATCCACATTCGTACCTTTATGTTCCCCTCCCATCCTCACCCATACTCCTCTTTAGTGTTTCCTATATGTGTTTTTCTTTTCAGACTTATCCGTCTCTTAACCCTTCCCATTCTCCTTCCCAATCATTATAATTCCCAAAGCCCCTACATTCTCAACATTCTCTCTCATTCTCATTACTTTCTCGCCGATGGACTCGTATCTTCCCAGTACCCTTTTGTTGGTGTCCTCCAGCGCCACTTCCTCGCATCATTCCCGAGGGGTTGCTACCTGTGTGAAGTGTCCAACGTTCTCAAAGAACGGCTGCCTGCCACGTGAAGTGTACTGCCAACCATCGTCATTGATTGATTCTTTTGAGTGATGCTTGGAGTCATTGATTTGCTGTGAATCATTTGATCTCAACCTCCGCCCTTTGCTTAGGCCCCAAGCCTCATGGCGCCCATTGCGCCGGTTCAGGTGGATCGGTCGTTTTCCATCCGGAGCGAAGGAAGGAACCGTGGAGCGCTGAGAGCGCCGTTTGAGTTGAGAGCGCCAAGGGGGGCGCGTGTGCAACGAGACCACGAACTCCAGAGAGAGAGAGAGAGGAAAAAGCACCATATTATGGGTAAGTTGGTGGAACAGATTGAGGAGAAAAAAGACAAACAAGGTATAGCAACACCTGCCAACCTCAACACATGTCACTCACGCAGCACTCCATTTCCCCGTCTTGTTGGCCTTTTGCAGTTCCCCTCTTCTCGTGTGCAGCTCTTGCGTGTGTCTCTATGTCTGACCTTTGTGCCTTCGTTGGAAGAAACACAGTCTCCACTTCACGCATGTTTCAAGTTATTTTATTGATGCTGCCCGCATGCCACCTCTTGGGTCTTTGTTCCTTCTTTAGGACTCACATCGTTCAACACCCTTGACCTGTACTCACTTGAGCCTGATTTGGAGAGGGCGGATAAATTTATACTTATTCACACCTTTGCAAAGATCAAGCTTTGTCTTACCTAATACCGTCTACCATCCAAGACAAATTTTAGCGCTTGACCCCCTGCGTGTCACTTCAGGCTCGTTTAAACATATTGAAGGCCCAGACGCTCCAAACAGCCCTTTGTTCCTCAAGACCTAGGGATTTGAGACCCCAGACCCCTCCAGAGGATTCGGGTCCCACCCCTCCATATGATGGTCCAGGGTCGCGCCTGGGGGAACCCTTTAAACTTACGCCCGCGCACGTTGCCAGGCCGAAGGAAAGGTGGAGAGGAGCGTTTGGTTTCGCCATGCCCGCACATTGTGCTGATAGTAACGCTGCAAGTGAACAATGTGAGTGAGTGTGTGTGTGTAAGAAAAAGGGATCCGACTCTTGATAAGACTGATACAATTATAGATGAAAATGGAAGGTAAGGGCCTTTTTCAGTCTTACATCCTTTCTTGCACATGTTAGATGAACAACCTCCAAGCCAGTCCACGCACAGGTAGGAGTTTGATTTCTCCCATTTCCCAGGAGAGCCAGCTGGCTCAACACCAACGTCTTTCAGGCATGCTGGAGCTGGTAACGAAAAGCCAACGAATCATTGACTGTTTTGTATCACAACGCCCGATATTCCTCACACCCCCATACTACCAAAGTGGCACCCCTGAAATATTATGAATTCAAGCTGGGCGATCTGTGGAATTGCATCGAGCCGCTTGAACTCGGGCCGGAATGATGAATTTCCAGGACCGGCTCATTGATGATGAGGCCTTGGGCCTTGTGACCAATTGCGGATATTGGACGGCAGCAGAGGGACACCGGCGACATGCAGTCGATCCACTCATGCAAAGCGTTTGCCCCCCAAAAAACAACAATATGGGAGGTAGCTGTCAAACTCGTGAAGCCTCATGGACTCATTAATATTGTTGTCACCGTCCGCCACTCGTTACGAGAGTTGCTTCGGAAAAGGCGCAATGCAACTAAACCGGAGCAAACCGGAGCAAAATGGCATGTTTTGCCTGGTCAAGGCCATCGCCTGAAACTGGAGAAAGTGTTTGGTTCACAGGCCATCGCTGCCATGAAGACCCTGCAGATGGCCCGTGCCATGGAGCTCTTCAAAGATCTCGAAGAGCTTTGGCTGAGACACTTTAAACGTCAGAACCGCGACATGGGCCGAAGGAAAGGTAGGACGGTAGGACTCAGGGACTTGCTCATTGTGCCATTGACCTTGAAGGCCACACCAGTCTTGTTCGGCTCTTTCAACATAATAGTCGCCTGTATCGTTGCTAGTCCTTCTCCACAGAATCAGAAGATGAAGCGGCATTTGGTGACCAACGTTTTGCTCGGACCTGAGGAGAAGAAGGATCAGGTCCAAAATCCTTCTGGGTATTTGAAGGCTGCAATCAAAAGAGAGACGCCACCTGCTGCATCTTTTCAGGGCAATGCCCACGATGAAGGAAAGGTTCATCGGCGAGCCAGCTGGCTCAATGCCAACGTCTTTCCAGATCGACCCATTGACGAGGAGGTGCCGGAGATGGTGTTGGGGAAGGTGTAGGGAGTGGTGTAATCCACGTGGGAAAGCGGACATGTGATCCACGTGGTGAGTTACCAGGAGGATCATGTAGTCCATCACTGGAGACTAGCCTTTTATGAGCTGACTTTGGCATGGTTCAGCATCCCAGTGTTGCATGTTGGTCACGTTTCTTTATTTTGAACCTGCACTGGCAACAACAGGGGAGTGTAATCATCACTGGTTGAGAAACACTCACAGCAACTGCCGCTGTACCGTCCGAACTTGTCAGAAGTCTATACCCATGCACATGTATGACTGGCTGCCTTGCTGCTCGTTGGACCTACGGCAGGCCATTGCAATGTTGAAGGCCTTGGGAGCTGCACGTGCCATGGAACTATTTAAAGATATTGAAGAGAAGAAGGAACAGGTCCGAGTCCTGGCATAATTACAGGGGCTTTGCGAGAAATGGTGGCTCTAAGGCATTGACCGAAAGCTGCTTGACACTGAGCCGAAGGGTGCTAGAACAACCAAAAGCTGTGCTGCACAAAGCAGGATGGAATAATACCTGCATGAGGCGACCACATTTTTTCGGTACCTTTCTGGTTGGAACAGACACGTCGTGCGACAATTGTGAGCTGTTCACATTGCTTGACTAGTGCTACTTGCACGAATGTGTGGTCAGACCGAGTCATTTGGACAGCGCTGTGGTTTTGAGATACTTGGTGCTGGTTCGTTCAGACCACTTTACGAAAATGATCCCAAAAGGCATTGTCCACCCTTTCCGCTGTCCATGAGCCAAGTACCAGCCTTGAAAGCTAGAGAATACTAGATGAGCCAACTAGAGAGAAATCCTCGGCCCATTTTGCTCATGAACTAGGGGACCACAATGGACGAAGCAACTCAGGAAACCCCAGCGGCTACCTGAAGACTGCCGTGGCTCGGGAGCCGACGGGCCCGCCTTCGCCGATGCGCTCGCAGCCCGCGGCCTTGGGACCGGAGGCGCGGAGAACCGCCGAAGCAGCTGCATCCAGCTGCATCAAGAGAACCTCATTCAGATTCGTTGACACCTTTCTTTGTTTTTCGATGGGGCCCTCGTAAACGCAGAACAATGGCGAAGGACAGTCGTCCGGCGCTCCGGCTAAGACCACGGCCCAGTCTGCAAAACCCCATTCTCACATCGGGAATGGTCCCAGGAGAAGATCTACCGCCGTGGGTCCTGGCTCAATGCGAAGGTCTTTGCGGACCGGCCCATTGACGATGAGGTGCCCCGAATGACAAGCGTTTGAAGGCCATGCGAGCGCGATGTGCTCCTGAAATCACTAGTGCTGAAGGTATTCTTGGTTTCATGGATTGGCTTCTCCAGGAGCACCTGCATGGAACATGGGCTTTTCCAGGAGCAGAGGTGAGATGTATGAAAAACTGACCCGCTGCAGTGGATCCGTGCTGCCTTGGAATCAGAGGCTGATTGGTCACATGCCACATGCCCCCCCGGGTGTGGATACCTGTGCCAAGGAACATGGGGCACGCCAGAGCAAGCCACTCCCAGTATTTCATTATATTTCGGTGCCAACTGCATGATAAATTCTACGAACCAACTCAAAAGAGGAAAACGCAGGAAACAAGAAACATGCATCAAACATGCAGAAACCCAGCTTAAAATCCGTTGGCTGCAGGGTCACGCCCCTGGGCATCCTAAGGCGCTCGAGGCGGTGAAGTCCTTGGGCATCCAGAGGGCCATGGAGCTCTTCAAGGCGTGGCCATGTTTTGTTTCTTGGCCATTCTGCTCATGTGCCATCATCACCATGCCATCATGTTCGCCATCAAGGAGATTGTAGTATTTGTAGTCCTTTTTTTTCTCCGGAGTGGGCCCCAAGTAGGACAGTCTTCGCGTCAGGGTGTGTCCACGTCGTTCTTGGCGGGAAAGAAGCCACCGGACAGATGCCCCACAGACGACAGACGACATATCCTTTGGTTGCATGATGAGCACAAACCTGCAGATTCTCTTGGACTGGGCAGGGCCACCATCCAACAACTCAGGAAATAGTTTCTTCCTGACTTGGAAGCTTTTCTTTTGGAGCACGCATTTCAGCGAACCAACACGACGGAACCTTTGGGAAGACTATTGACTATTTCGAACAGGATATCTCCTCAACACAGGTGGTTGGATACACTCCCCGTTTCGCCGATGGGTATCTATACGTCCATTGCCCCCTCGCGCCCCCTTGATTTGCCCTGGATTCCCCCTTTGTGTTTCATCCATTGCCGCCTCGTGCCCCCTTGATTCCCTCTTTGTCTTTCATCCCTTGCCCCCTTGTGCCCCCTTGATTCCCCCTTCGTGTTTCATCCATTGCCCCCTCGCGCCCGCTTGATTCCCTCTTTGTGTTTCATCCATTGCCCCCTCGTGTCCCCTTGATTCCCCCTTTGTGTTTTATCCATTGCCCCCTCGTGCACCCTTGATTCCCCCTTTGTGTTTCATCCATTGCCCCCTCGCGCCCCCTTGATTTGCACTGGATTCCCTCTTTGTGTTTCATCCTTTCCCCCCTCGTGCCCCCTTGATTCCCCCTTTGTGTTTCATCCATTGCCCAATCGTGGACCCTTGATTCCCCCTTTGTGTTTCATGTGTTTCATCCATTGCCCCTTCGTGCCCCCTTGATTCCTCCTTTGTGTTTCATCCATTGCCCCCTTGTGCCCCCTTGATTCCTCCTTCGTGTTTCATCCATTGCCCCCTCGTGCCCCCTTGATTCCCCCTTTGTGTTTCATCCATTGCCCCCTCGAGCACCCTTGGTTCCCCCTTTGTGTTTCATCCATTGCCCTTTTGTGCCCCCTTGATTCCCTCTTTGTGTTTCATCCATTGCCCCCTCGTGTCCCCTTGATTCCCCCTTTGTGTTTCATCCCTTGCCCCCTTGTGCCCCCT
>CAXAMN010023851.1:311662-323315 GCA_963970005.1 Durusdinium trenchii
CTTCCCAACGTGACTTGCGTTAACTGAAAACCAGTGTCAGAGTGTGTGTGTGTGTGTTTGGGGCATTTTTCGAAAAGGAGATCGAGGGGAAGAGTGCTCAGCTCCGGCACCTCGGCGTGCACATTGGACGGTTCCACTGATGGAACAGAACGACACTCCGACCTGCACGGAAGTTGAAACACCCTGTGAAGTGAAGGATCATTGTGTAGGTTCTGGTCATCCCCGAAGCCCATGTTCATCATGTTTCATCCAGTGTCCACGGCTCTTTGTCAGCAAGCCGGAGATTCAGATTCTATCACTTAAACGGTTGTAAACTGTTGACTGCATTGTTCGAAACCAGGAAAAGAGCTGTTCGACGATTGAAGGTTTCAGACGTTTGATGCCGAAGCAAACACTCATATCAGGGCAACATATAAATGTAAAGCTTTTGCATAAGGGAGTGACATGGAGTGACACTTGATTTGTCCGCACCTGCCATAGGAGTACATGGTGCCGTCTAGTTCAACAGCAGCTTACCACATACTGTAGATGCTTTGACACCTGCCAGGAAGACATGATGATTTTCTCTTTGAACCTAGATTTGCTAAAGTTTATTTTAACTTTGAACCTAGATTTTCTTAAAATCTTAATTCTGCATCAAGTGGGCACTGTCTCAGCTCTTAATCAAGTTTGCCTTTTAAGTGGGGCCTGGGGAAGATGTACAAGCAAATGTCGCAAAACGGCAGTTGTCATGTTCGATTCGAGATGTGCTTGCTTACAGCTGACTGTCCATGAACGGTTGAGAAGAATGTCAGAGGTGAACCACAGACTCGAAGATCCCTTCAGGAACCCCAGCGGGTATTTGAAGAAGGCCGCTTTGCAAGAGGGCCTCGTCCCTCCATCTGTGGCTGCTCAGGCGTTCTGCAGACATTTGCAGTTGATGTTAGGGATAAGTCCTAGGGCTGGCCTCTCAGAGTCTCATGTCCACACAGAGGCCTCAAGAAACTTGTTGCATCAACATGTTGAGAGACACACAATTTGTTTCCTCACACTATCGCTAATTGTGACTGTATGACTGCACTGCATTGAAACACGGTTGAGCCGTTGAACCTGTTCTTATCCGAGCCTGAGAAACCAAAAGGGAAACACCTTGTCTCAGACAGCATGGTCTCCCAGCTGTTGAACAATGTTAGACAGGTGAAGCGTCAATGAGCCTGTGTGCTTGGAGATATGCCAACAGACTCAAGTGTTGAACCACACACGAACAGAAGGAATCGACTTGAGGAAGCATCATATGGTCAGAAACACGGTTCTTCCCGAGAATCTCCAGGCGCATGCCACTGCTGCACCAAATCAGGAGCACCGAGCACCAGCGAGGCTGCTCCCATTAGTGTCCGATCGTTGTGAAGATTTCATGACTAAAGACTGGTACTGGTATCATGAAGTATCACATTTTTGAAATTGTGACCATTTATTTACCGAATATCTTTAATTTTTGAACAACGTCACAAGGTTCACTCCCAGTAAGTTCAACATAGAATCTCAAATACCACTGGCATGAGCATAGAGCAGAGCAGCCTGACAAGCCTGAGTTATGAAACTGTTTGATGAAACTGACTAGCACTCAGGAGGAGCTGCATGTTGTTCTTGGATGTTTGACCCCACACTTCCCCAGCCCCCCCACTCCGAAGAAGCTCTGCAGATGTGCATGTCGCTAACTAGTGATTTTATTTGATCAATCTGTGGAGGGATGAGACTCCGGCGTTTGGCAGGTCACATGCCACGCCGATTGCGGTGCCCTTGCAACAAAGCTTCCTTGTTGTGAAAGGTTCTTAACTGCCCATGGTCACTGTATACTACAGATACTACAGCATCTCACATGACCAGGGGTGGGAACTGGATGGAAATTCGGCCCGCAGCGCCAGGAGGACAAGGTTTGGCGGCGAGCCTCTTGGAGGGAAGATCCTCCTGGACGGCTGGAAGGGCCATTTTCGTCTATGCTTTGTATCGGGGAGAGCCAAAATATGGTACAGTGGATTCAGTGGATCTTTGGATGTTTTTGCATGTTTTTGCTCTTCCATGCGTTTCCCATCGTGCAAATAGCGGAGGATAAGAAACACCAGTCTTGAGCTAGCAAAGTAGTGAGGAGAGGAGTTGAGCTAGCCAAAGGCCGAGTTGGCCCAGTGGTGAGTTTGTTTCGTCTTCAGCTGGTGAGCTGGTTGGTGCTTGGCTATGAACATGTTGCAATTTGCCATGTAGCGGAGAGGCAGTAAAGTTGTGATTTGCTAATTGTTGAGCCGCCTTGCGTTTAGCTCTAATCTTCAGCTGGGCAATTGATTTCTCCGGTGCAACAAACACTGGTGACAGCAATTACACCTCCACGCCGGGTCATGAATCATGCACTGTCTATGTCACAAGATGTCACAAGCATGCTTTGCGGTATGCGGCATGCATAAATGAACTCTTTTTCCTGGTGAAGATGAACATTGATCCAACATCCTCCGACAACCTTCAGCTTTGTGAGAACCACAGGGTTCACTGTCACATCCCATCGGTGGCATCGATCTCCGACCCTGATTTGATTGCATACCCAAGCTCCGCTACGTCCGGTTCGCCTTTTCCGAGCTGCGGACCCGAACACTTCCATCCGGCCCTGACTGCTTCAGCAGTCGCCCATCAGACTCCTCCGCTTCGCGGCGAAGACGTCTTTCCTAGGCCAGCTGGTTAAACAACAACGTCTTTCCTGATCGGCCGATCGACGAGGAGGTCGGAAGAGATCTCAGACGCAACTTGGGCCACACTGGCCAAGAAGTGTGCAGATATAAAGATGCGGATAGGCATTGATGAACGAATGCAAGCAGATACTGGTGTGTTCAGCTCTCAAGCGATTCAATCAGATTCAGCATACTTCCATGTGTACAGGTGGTCCATAACGGTACCGGTACAGACAAAAAACACGGTATAGATGTTCACAGCATTTGAGCTGATCATCGCAGGCAATTGCCGCCATGTCACGCAGGCAATTGCCGCCATGTCAAGCCTCAATGTGGCACGGGCCATGGAGCTCTTCAAAGAGGTCGAAGAGAAGGCAGCAAATTTGCGGAATCCTGGCAGGGCACCCCAGAGCATGGCAGGACTGGGGTTTGATCAAGCCAGTTCGTGAGGATGGCGTCTACTAACACGGCAGAGATGGAGAGAGAGAGAGAGAGGAAGAACACAAAAATCACAAAAGACATGATGACAGAACATATCAAAGTCGGAGGCTACTGGGTTGGATCAGTGATTTGTAGCCCCAGCTTTGAATTGAACACGCTTGCTACCTGGTGTTGGGCTGTGCGGTGACGGAGCTCACTTCGAATTCCTGGAGTGTGGAGAGACACTCAGTTCGGTATGTTAAAAGCGCCCCAAACCTCTCAGGGCGGAAGGGACCGGGACACCGCGTCGGCCCGACGCGAAGCGTGAGGAGGTGAGAGGGAACCGGGTTGAGTTGACACATGACTGACGTCTTGGGGAAAGAACACGGAGCCCCCAAAAAAAACTCTTTTCAGCAAAGAACCAAGGGGATTCTGGAAGGTGGTTGCCTCCAACTTATGACCATGGTTCAACTGTCAATCTGATGAAAACAAGCGAACCAAGCGCTCTAGACGGTTTACCGAGTTTGAGACGCAGATAGACGCAGGGCTTTTCAGGGCCCTGTCGCCTGTTCTTTAGCACATGGTCTTTATAATATATACTATATTATATTAAAATATATATAGGTACCTTACCCTTTCTCACCGCCCTCAGCGAAAGCACCCAACTGAAGGTGGCTATTTGAAAGTTGCTGTTTCCAGAGAAGGGACACCAACTACAACTACGACCACCAGGCGAATGCGGCGCTCATGCGATGGCCCCGGGTATGTTCAATTCCTTGTGCAGCTTGGTCGACCGTCCATGAGTCCGTGGTGCTGAATTTGTTTCTGCGTCGCCGTACCTAGCGATCCAATGCCAATATTTAAACCTAACCACGGACCACGGACGTAAATTTATCATAGGATCGATTGGTCCACCCAAGCATCCCAAGGGCTGGCAATAGAAATAGGCTGGCACTGACATGAGAACCAGGTTGACATCAAAACGTGGGACGTGCCAACTGGTTCCCAGATCCCCGAAGAATCGTTGAAAGAAGTCTGAAAGCCTTGGTGTGCCTCACTTTGCATCCTGCAGGGCGTGGGTATGTTGCATGGTGGGGGATTTAGTGAACTACAGTGCCACGATTTTGTTGGTACTGATATGTAAGCTATGATAGCATATGTAATGACAATGATGACATGTTTTCCACAGCTTCCCTTGTTCCCTTCGAGTCACCTTCTGAACCATGCAACCGTCGCAAGTGAAACAGTAATTTTCACATGTTGCGGACGCTTGACTGTGGTAAGCCCGCAACCTTCACGTCAAGCTGAGAGGCGGCCCGCCCCCCCCAAAGGTTTTGGTTCCCGCTTTGCAGAATCATCAGGAACCTTCCAGTATTGCTAGTGCGATGGGTGATCATGGGATTATCGTGCGGCCAGGATGCCTTTGCAGGCCACGGTTTTTTCGAGAGGGGTTGAGAGATGGGTTGTTGTTATATGTTGTGATTTTAATGCTCAATGCTCACTGTGGTCACTTTCACGGAAGTCATCGCAACTAGATCAGGCCAATGAGTTTGCCTGTGAGTCTTTTGTCAAAGTATGTTTGGAACCCAAGTATGGGAAGTCTTGTAGGATTGTCTTTTTTCATCAATTCGGGCTGGTTCCCGAATTGATGAGATAAGTTGTGTTGGTTTTATTATGTGTTTATCATCAATGTCACAACAGAGCCGGGAGATGTTTTGCTATGATTAACCTGGTTGACCCACAGCACTTGGATGATCAGCGTATTGAAGGTGCCTTCTCTATCCTCACCATTTAGCCTAATTGCATTGCACGCAGACCACTATTTCCTATGCCACTGCCCCGTGTTCGATGTGTGAAGAGGGCTCGTTGGTTCTTTGGGAGGCCTCGTGGCCTCGTTGGCTCGAGATTTGGTTGCCTTTTCAGCGACCCCTCCTGTGCAGGGTGGCCATAGGCCTTTTGAATCGATGCATGTTTCATGTCAATCAACGTGAATTCCACCACCTCACGGTCCTCACGGCTTTGCGTGGCACTCGGTTCATCAGTATTCTTCTTGGAAGGAAGCAAGGTTTCTCCAAATCTTGTTCAGAAGGGCAACAAGCAAGCATGACCAGCCTGGCTCTAGCTCGCCACATCGCCGTGAGGCTGCTACGCTGGACAAGCTGCACAGGCGTTGATGGCATCATCCAGGAATCATTTGTCACACTGACCTTACCAACCTTGAGCATACTCTTGACTTTTTTCTCGGCCATTTTGGCACCGCTAGAACACCTGTTTGAGAGGGGTGGAATAGCTGAAGATGGAAGAGAATTTGTAGGGCAGAGTGAAGCAATCATGAGGCATTATCCAGGCCACGCGCACTAGCAGCTTGACCTCCCAGCATGGCACCTTGAGGGACGGCACTCAGCAGCGAGCGACAATTGTAGATGCTTTGCTTCCATCAAATTCATTTTAAAGTTTCCTGGGCACACTATCATTTTTGAGTGAGTGCATTTCTGAAAAGATATTAGACTAGAAACACTGAGAACCCGGTCCCAGTGCATCCCAAGTGTGTACAGCTGCCTTTTGGATCGCCATGTATGCACATACCGTGTGCACCGTGCGATGCGGGGACAACTCCTCGGTGTTGCTTGGCGCGGCTGGCGAAACTCCACGGCAAAGCTGGCCAAGGGCAAAGTCGCAGCCAGCAAGTGGCGCGAGACATATCGACAGCTCTTTCAAGAAACGGACAAGGACAGATGGACCATGGATAGAGGGGAAAAACAAGGGTGGATTACAACATGGATGCGCCAGACGGAGCAGCGGGAAAAAAGGTCATAGTAGAGGATCCGTTACACGAACACCTCAACACGTTTGGAAGGTCTTGCTGCATGCTCACGGTCGCATAAGCTGTGATGTTGATGGTGACTCTTCACTGTCAGTCACTCCCTGTTCTATGTTTCTGGTATGAAACCACCTGCACGGCTAGATGGATCATAGGTCTCATCAAAGCTAATAAGTCATCATAGCTATGCTGACACTTCTGCGCCATGAGTGCCATGCCACCACACGGGTAGATTTTAGGGCCGATCATATCATTGTCCAGCACTTCCACACTGTACATGCTTTGATGTGATCCTTTTGTTGTTTTCATGTTTTGTTTTGATCCCTGTCGCATATTTGTTGAATTGTTGATGTTTTTTTTGGGGGGGGTATTCGTGAACCCATGAGGACCACAACGGCTTTTTGGACCTTCACGAGGTCCGAGACTTGCTGCGTGCCCGGCTGAAGGCGGGCGTCAACGACTCGGCCACCGAGGAATACATCGACCAATGCATTCGGTGCCTCAGCGCCACGGGCTGGAGAGGGCCGAGCTGTTTTGGTTGTGGGGTGCTGTGCTGGTTTTAGTTTTGGGGGCATTCAGAATGACAATGAATGACATGTTTGTAGGATATGCTGAGACCGTACTTGTTTGGTGCCGACCGGAAGACTGGCTGCAAGATCCATTCGTAGATTTGAATACGCAATACGAAGGGAAGTACGAAGGGACATGAAGGGACCCATCATGAAACGACTATTCCTGCTCAGGCAGGCGGATGTGAACTCCGATGGGAAGATCGACATTGACGAGTTTGTGCACCTCATGGTGCTCCACCTGCCGGATGCGCGCATCGCCGCCGATACGGAGTTCGTCACGGACCAAGCGCAGTGCCTACGGGAGTGGTCCCAAGAGAGGCGCCGTAACCGGCGCGGTAGAATGGCAGAACGATGCGAGAGTAGGATGTGACAGGATGTGCGTATACCTGGACCGTGAAAACTATGCAACATGCCGACCTTGATTGGTCTATATATATATACTTATATATATATATTGTAATATAATGTGTTTATAGATGAACTGGCAGAAACGTTGCACAGTTGGAAGATCCAGGTGTAGGCGTAGGTTCCTCATGTGTTGCCTCTTGAGGGATCTATTCAACTCACATCAGATCCAGGTCTCTTTTAAGGCTAGTGTACTAGGCGGCTAGGCAAAACACAAGTTTTCTTTTTCTGTGGTGATGATGCGTGGTGACTGGTTTTAAGTGACCCTTGGCTATTGCACAGATAAGTTGAAGGTTGATTGTAGGGATTGCCGCACTCCCTGAAGTTATGGAGGTACAAAAAAACCTCTTTTTGTAGAGGAAAATGAGTGAACATCGTCATCCAAGGGGCCATCTTCCACTTCCATGATTATCTCAGGGAGTGGAAGTCCAGTTCGGACCCCGTGAGCCGTCGGACCCCGTCGGACCCGTCGGAGGGCTCACCGCTTGCTGCAGATCATTGTGACGACAACCTTAGACCGTTCAGCCGTACAACGGTGGGCATTGTGCTTGCTGACCACCCTTGGTGCTGGCATGCTTGAAGGCTTCTTGCTCGTTGACTTGAGCCATGAAAAGGCCTTGAACTTTGTGCTGCGCTACGCTGCGGAGCAGCTTTTACCTTCGGTGGTGTGGTGCACTCAGGATGCGTCCCTGGTGTGTGAAGCCATGGGCTTTTCACCGGAGGATCTCTTGAAGCGCCTTGAAGGGACTGCCAAGGCCTCGACCCTGCTAGCGGTCGGTCAATGCCATGCGGTCCGCAGCGTCTCCGCGGGCTTTGGCTTGTTGGGGCAGCTCTTTCAGTTTGCACAGATTACCAACAATACCTTTAAGCACTTCAAGGAGGGGCCAGCAAACTGTTTCTGAAACCTTTTGAAACATTGAATTGTGTGTCTTCAATTTACAGTTCTGTCATCGAGAGCGTGTGCGAGGTGGGCACACCTGTATTCACTATATTGTCTTTCTCACATATATATATATATATATCTATATCTATACATAACGACTTCTTGTTGCTTCTATAGGTGGAAGGCTGCCGCCTTTTGGCATGCATTGCGCCTGTGTGAGGAGAAGGTCCGGGCAGGTCGCGATGTGCCTTTATCCTCCGGCGCGGAGGAGCGCGTTATCCGCCTTTGTGGTGACTTCTCCTATGCCACCTATGCCACTGTCTCTAAGAATGGTCGCTTCCATATCCTGCCTGTGCTGGATTCCTCGAACATGCCCATGTTGGCGGAGCGGGTCACCCACGGCTTCAAGTATCCACTCTTCTTGAGTGTGCCACCGAATCTTTGGGGCCAGCCTGCTGCTTGGCTTTGAACAGTTGCAGCTTGAGGCAGGCAGGTTCCCTGATTTTGATTGATTTTGATTACATGTACTCGTACCCGGTTCAAGTGCGGTCCCCAAACATGGAGTGAAGTTTTTTTTTCTATCCGGAATCTTTTGGAGAAACTTGAATACTTAAATTTACACAATAATTGGCTAAGATGATTTGACAATATATCACGATTTGAGGGTGGATGTCAGAAGAATGCAACATGTTTTTCCAGATTTCTCCAACTGACCTTGACCCAAACCACCATTTTGATTCCGTCGGCGGCGTGTTTTCGTCGGCTTGTGGAAAAATATATATCCCTTTTCAATCCGACGAACCATTCCGAACCATTCCGAACCCATCGACCGATGGTCATCATCGACAGGTCCAAGCAATGTAGCCCACCTCTCTCAGGATGTGTGGCGACCACTGAATGTCATCTTTCGCAACATTCCCCCATTGAATGTCACATGGGACCCCATGCAGCACCCCATTCATGTTGGTGGAGCCCCCCACTCTCGAGTTGTCCCGTTAAGCCAGTTAGGTCCATATCAGCCACACAGTTGTTCATTAAAAAAAAACACTTGCGGGGCCCCAAGTGCCTCCTCAGAAGGTATGACTGGACCCTCTAAACTCACCCCAAACACCTTCGAAACGAAGGTACTTGGAGCCCTAGGGAAAGTGCTGTCAGGGAATCAAGACATACCGGACATACCAAGCCGACAAGACTTCATGCGACTAAAAAGCAAAAGAGCCGCCGTGCCGAAATCGCAGATGCCTGCAAGAGGTGCGGGCAACTTCCAGAAAAACATGCAGACTGTAATTGAAATGTGTTTTTAACGCTCCGACTCCAAGTATGCAATATTTGGCTACATTTGGGGTGGTTCTTTTTCGCAGAGGTCAAGGTAGGAAAATATTCCACTCCCAAGCTGTCTTGTTTGGGAGGCCCAAGGTGTCTTGCTGCTGTTGAACGAGGTACCTGGAATCCAAAATAAACTCCATGCTTGACTACTTGCACACCGCTGAGCCAAAAGTGGAGGGGTTTGGAGACACCATCAGCTCAAGTCAATACTTGTTTGTAGGTCAGGGCTGGTGTCCCAACATGCTAAGAAGAACCGAAGCACCATGCATTGGTGATCCTCTAACTTCTTAGTGTTCGAATGTTTTTCAGTAGAACGTCGTGACAAGCTTGCTTGGGCTAATTTATAGTGATTCCTGTCCGGATGCGAAGATGCCAGCCACGTCGTAGACAAAACATCGATAGCAGTCCATCAAACCTACCTGAGTCTCCAAGCTTCCCAGCAAGGCACCAGTGAAGCTCACAGGTCGAGCCATGTGCGCAGGTTGAGCCATGGGCCAATCCGAGGGCCACACGGTCAATTCCAGGAGGTGATCAGTGATCACGTGTGATCTCGATCCTACAGTCGAACCTCAGAATAGATGGCACAAGTGATCCCCAAGGTCGGTGGTGTAGATAGACCCCCATAGTACAATATAGTACACCCCTCTACTCTTGAAACCACTGTGCATGATGCCCACTCAGGCAGATTCACTTCGAATCGGTCTCGGTCAGACCCTCGGTCGGATCTCCATTGCTCGCTCGGCAGGCGAGCAACGCCTTCCGCGGGATCTCCTTTGTTTGTTTGCGGAGCCTGCAGCAACAAGGGCTGGACACCTCCAAGGTGAAGCTGCTGCGAGTTTACCTGGGACACCTGCAGTTGTTTTTAGGCGAATGTCACACGTTTGTCTTCGAGGTCAGAAGAATGTTGTACATCCAAAACAGACCCGTTCTTAAGACCTCTTGGGTCTATAAGACGGGGAAGGAGGCGGGCAGATGATGCGACCAGAAAAACACCCGATTCTAATCGGAACTGGGCGCAGTTCCGTGGGGCCGTGCAGTGCATCCGGGATCGTCCAGCTCAACACTTTCATTTGCTGATCTATGGGAAACCTCTTGGATCCCATATGTTGCACCCTCCACAGCCAGTGATGGGCGTTCGGGCGGGGTCGCGCTCCGGCTCCTACAAGCAGTTGTGGTGATCCAGCATGACAACTATTGGTTTGTTGCACGGAGAAGCGGGCCTTTTGGAAATCCGTCAGCCACCCGAAAAACTCGAATCTTCTCCAAAACACACAGGAAAACATCATACTCTACTCATCTCTACTTTGTGGCATGATTGGCTTGGAACCCTCCCTGCAAGAAGCCTGGAGAGAACCATTCCCATGGGAGCTCAGGAGATAGCCATGAACTCTCAAGCACTGGAGCTGGAAAACGCCTCTCGGCAGACCACGCGTGTCTTGTTACGCTGACCCACGGCCCATGTATGGAAAGCCATGCGTTCCGGATGTTACTTGTTTAATATAAGAGCTTTTTTTGTTGATTGTATTTATCCGGCCATGGTTTTTCTTTCCTTCCGTTCTTTTTTCCCGAATGCGTAGCGAAGGGTTCTCGTTTAACTCTTGGGGGTCTGGGGGTGGAGTCTTGTTCGCGACCCGTTGCTTCTATGTTCGCAACCGTCCGCAACCGTTCGCAACCGTTCGCAACCGTCCGCAACCGTTCGCAACCGTCCGCAGTAGGACGCTAAGGCGCTGCCATTGGGGGAAGCTTTTGCAAGTGACTTTTCATGGATGTGTCCCGTGTCAGTTTGCGCCGCTATTCCATTGTGACTTGCATGAGAAAGACATGTCGCGCAAGCAACGTGATGCGTTTCGCTGCACAGGCGCAGCGTTTGGTGAGATCTGCAGATTGCTGCGCAGTTCCATTGGGATTAGCGTTTGGAGAGTCGTGTTTTTGGGGTGTTGGATGTGGCCGTGCCATTGGGATTTGCGTTTCAGGGCGTGGCATCGAAGCTCTGTTTTCGTGACCAGTCTCAGCTGAAATGCCGATTTTGGTGGATGGGAGTGTGCTCAGAACGGGTCGAAGTCATTCCAAACGTGTGGTGTGGTGCAAATTTTGTTGAAGCTCACATGAGATGACATTGTTACTTTTCGTGGCAGGCGCAGGACTTTGTGCGGGCTTTGAGGTGTGGAAGTGGGATTTTCGTGGCAGGCGCAGGGAATCGTGAGGTTGCGATGTGTGACGGAGGTGACATTTCGTGGCAGGCGCAGTACTTTGTGCGCGTTAGACATGTGGACGCGGAAAGATTCATGGCAGGCGCAGGGAATCGGGAGGTTGTGGGTTGTGGTAGAGGTGAATGTCGCTGTCACATTGGGATTGGCGTGTGAGCGGGTGTCGTTTGGAGGGGCTGGAATCGCGAAACTGCTTGGCAGGGCTGCGTGATGTGTGTGCTCCGATGGGTGTTAGACTTTGACATGTGAGTTTTTGAGGAAGTCTCGTACAAAACGCTCGTTTTGGGGACTTGACATGTGACTTTTGGAGGAAGTCTCGTACGAAA
>CAXAMN010023851.1:323325-340363 GCA_963970005.1 Durusdinium trenchii
TCGCAGCGTGACTTTTGGAGGAAGTCTCGTACGAAGAGTGTGCCCTACAGGAGTGTCCCACAAGAGTGTCCTACAAGAGTGTCCCACAAGAGTGTCCTACAAGAGTATCCCACAAGAGTTTCCAACAGGAGTTTCCCACGAGAGTGTCCCACGAGAGTGTCCCACAAGAGTCTCCTACAAGAGTGTCCCACAAGAGTGTCCCGTATGAGTGTCCCACAAGAGTGTCCCACAAGAGTGTCCCACAAGTGTGTCCCACAAGAGTGTCCGACAAGAGTGTCCCTTGACAAGAGTGTCCTACAAGAGTGTGCAACAAGAGTGTCCCGTAAGAGTGTCCCACAAGAGTGTCCTACAAGAGTGTCCCACAAGAGTGTCCTGCAAGAGTGTCCCGTAAGAGTGTCTCACAAGAGTGCCCCACAAGAGTGTCCCGCAACCATGTCCCACAAGAGTGTCTGACAAGAGTTAAGAGTGTCCCACAAGAGTGTCCTATAAGAGTGTCCCACAAGAGTGTCCCACAAGAGTGCCCCACAAGAGTGTCCCACAAGAGTGTCCTACAAGAGTGTCCCACAAGAGTGTCCTACAAGAGTATCCCACAAGGGTTTCCTACAAGAGTGTCCTATAAGAGTGTCCCACAAGAGTGTCCTACAAGAGGGCCTAGAAGAGTGTCCCACAAGAGTGTCCCGCAAGAGTGTCCCAAATGAGTGTCCCACAGGAGTGTCCCACAAGAGTGTCCCGCAACAGTGCCCCGCAAGAGTGTCTCACAAGAGTGTCCCTTAAGAGTGTCCCACAAGAGTGTCCCACAAGAGTGTCCCGCAAGAGTGTCCCAAATGCGTGTCCCACAGGAGTGTCCACAAGAGTGTCCCGCAACAGTGTCCCGCAAGAGTGTCTCACAAGAGTGTCCCTTGAGAGTGTCCCACAAGAGTGTCCCGCAACAGTGTCCCACAGAGTGTCCCAAAAGAGTGTCCCACAGGAGTGTCCCACAAGAGTGTCCCACAAGAGTGTCCCACAAGAGTGTCCTGCAAGAGTGTCCCACAAGAGTGTCCCACAAGAGTGTCCCAAATGAGTATCCCACAGGAGTGTCCCACAAGAGTGTCCCGCAACAGTGTCCCGCAAGAGTGTCTCACAAGAGTGTCCCTCAAGAGTGTCCCACAAGAGTGTCCCGCAACAGTGTCCCACAAGAGTGTCCTACAGGAGTATCCCACAAGAGTGTCCTACAAGAGTGTCCCACAAGAGTGTCCTGCAAGAGTGTCCCACAAGAGTGTCCTGTAAGAGTGTCCCACAATAGTTTCCTACAAGAGTGACTTACAAGAGTGTCCCACAAGAGTGTCCTACAAGAGTGTCATTTGGACAAATGAAGCTTTTTGAACGTGTTTGCATTCGGGTTCGTGGTTCCATCGTGTTATAGATTGATTTTGAGCTTTTTTGACGCACGTGTTTTGAACCGTTGTTTCTTTGCTTTGGTGTTATTGTCTTTTCTTTTGCTTCTCCACTTTCTTATTTGTGCTTTGTGCTTTTCTCCTTGTTGATTGCTCTTCTACATGTTGTTGTTTGTGTTGTTTGTGTGTTTTTTCTTGTCTTCGTTTCTTTCCTTTTTTTGTTCTTTAGTTGCTCGGGAGAATCTCTGCATGGCAACGAGCAACGAAAATAGCAACCAGTTCGAAGAAAAAAAGGACAAAACAAAAAGGGGCAGAGGCTCAGTCGTTTCCATGTTTTTGGGGTAGACGCTGCACTCTCCCCCCAACCCCCTTCCCTCGCAACATTGTATCCCGAGTTCATGTCCTTCCACGAGTTCGAAGTGATTTTGAAGTAGCACTCCTTTTGCATGTAAAGCCCTGCCGAGTGCAACGCAACAACAGCAAACTACACACACGCCTTCAGTAATTACCATGCCCTCCCGCCCCTACCCATCCAATCCTCCCCAAGGATCATTCCCTCCGGCTTTGCCTACACTGGCCTACACACTGCTTGGCACTGCTTGCAAACACACGAAATGCAAGCTTCCTGTGCCAAAGCATTGCACGCTGCAGGGTCCTCCCCAGCAGTACATCGAAATAAAAGGATAACATACCCCAAAGTAAAACAAGCTTGCCAGCACAGGCCACCTTTGAGGCACTGGACCCAGAATATTCCTTCGGCCCCTCCTTCAGAAGACGAGGGTTTTCTTTCTCAGCGCTTTGAGGCTTCACCTGCCGCGAGCGCTTCGAATCTAGACGGGAGGCGGATGTTCTGGCTGCTCGGGCATGAAAGACGCCGCAGGTCTCGGGCATGAAAGACGCCGCAGGTCTCAGACGCCTGCCGCGGGTTCGCAGTGGCTCGAGGTGTTGGCATCTGAGACAGTCTGAGTAGGCTCCTCCTGGCTGAGCGTGGTTGGAGAGCGCAAGGGCCGGGTTTGTCTGTCGAGTGTCTTCTCACTGGCTATTTGGTGGAAAGATACATGTTTGGAATCATCATGGCCCAGCTTTTGAGGGGACGACCGCTTCGTTGGACTCACAGCAGTTGACGGAATGGCAGACTTCTCTGCGGTCCATGGGCCGAGAGTGATGGGGTTTCGCCCAAGCACCACTCATCTCCGGCTGTTTGAACGCCCTGGTTACCCCCAGCTGTGCAGGTTTGCGTGGCTTGTTTTGGACGAACGGAGAAGGAACCCATTGGGCCGTCTCCCAGGTGGACTTCCACGCGCCGATTGTGCGTCGCCTTCGCCTGTGGGCATTGGACAGTGCCACGCTGGTCCCAGCAGCCCGGCGGCAGCGGTGGCAGCGGTGGCGTGAGAGTTTCTGCACGGATGTGGAGTTGAAACCATCCAGGGTCCATCTTAAGCTCTTGGAATACACCTGGGAAATTGAACATGGAACCTGATGGCATGGACCTTTGGAAGACAATTTTCCTCCACAACCCGACGTGGTTTTCAGGTTCCATGTGGGTCTCTTCCCGGGCGTACGTCTTCCACCTAGCGGATCCAAGGAATGCGCCGGCCACGGAAACCTGTCAAAGTGGGGGGGACAAAGGCCATCAATCAATGGTCCAGTTGATCTACTACGGTTTTGAAAGCTAGTGGGAGACATGTGGCCGCCGTTTTGAACTCTTTTTTTTTGGATTTGTTAGAGGCTTCGACTTCATGTATATACAGTAATTTATACTGTGTTGCATTTGTTGCCAAAAAACACTTGTGACACTCATGGTGTGTTCCTATTATCCATGGAATTCTGACCAGCCAGCTTGACCTAAAACAACAACAACAACAACAACAACAACAACAACAACAACAACAACCACCAAAACGTGCGATAACTATATAATTTAGTTGAGAGCGGTCATGAATTTCACGACTTTTGCTAAAACCTGCAAAAAGCGATAGGCTCCCCTCAAAAGCAATAACCACATCCCCGCGGTTTTTGTATGCCCATCTATCTATGGGGACATTATGGCTGAATGATGTCCTCTATTGACAGTAATGGCAGATGCTCATATAATAGAAGAAACCTGTTTTTGCGAACTTGTCATGGTTTTTCACCTGAAATCGTATTCGGCAGTTGGGCGATGTGGAAGGCAGCAGCTCTTCCCGAACGGTCAGCCGAGCTCTGAGGTGGAAGACCACGAGGATGCGCTCCCGACCTTTTGCTTCGAAACCACCTCGACCGAACGGTTCCAGAACCTCGCCCACCTCATGCGTGACACAGCACCCTGGCGGCCAGCCTGGCGGCGGTTGGCGTTCTTTCGGCGCATCATGAGTGGCACAAGACGGGGAAGGCTTCAGAGTTTGACGGCAACATGGTTTCAGCGTAGAAAATGCACAATCCCCAAGACTTGGTTGTCCTATGGACCCACATCCAAACGATCCAAAGGACATTTTGGGGTGCCAGTGCCATCTACTCTGAAACCCCTTGTACGTGTTTGAGATTGTTTGAGTCTTTGCAGTGAGAACCGTGTGAGGTTCATGGTTGGTGCTCTAGGCCCACCCCAAGCCGCCGAGGCGCATGTGGTGGATCAGGTCTCAGCTGTGAAGAGCCTCGGCCCCCAAACCACATCGACGTCGGATCGGCGGTTCCATCGGTCTCGGCGGAGGTCGTGGCGAGCGTTTTTGGTTTGCACAGCTTGACATATTGGTACCAAGAACATGCATTTGCAATGATATGATATGGCCATGTGGCATGCTTATCTCATAGAACATAAATACGTGCTCAATGCATCTCAAAGGTAAACATCTTGACATCTTGATGCACGAATTTCAATGTCATTATCATAACAAATCCTTCGAAGGTCAGTCCCCGATGCAGGTCAGTCAGACCAAGGGCCAAGTACCATGCGAGGAGCCCGCGATCCAATCACACGGTCCGGTTGGGGCAGGAACTGGTGGAAGGTGGCAGGAACTACTGGCCAACCTTGTTTCAGACATCCACCTTGTAGGAACCTGGAACTGGTGGCAGGAACTGGTCAAACTTAAGGTGGAAGGTTAGACATAGTTCGACCTTGGCGTTTCCAAATGTTTGATCTCCCCAACGTTTCAAGTCAATTGTTCCAAACAAAAACTTCACCATAGGCGCTACCCACTGAGCGTCTACCTGAAAGCCGGTGAACGTCAGGGGAGCGTAGGTTGACAGTTTAACCGGCAGTCTGTTGCTTTTTAGTCTCGTTTTCCATGGCAAGTGATTAGTGATAGTGCATAAAAGGACATGTTTTGACTGAGTCTTGACTTTGAATGGAAGAGGTTTCCGCGATGGACCTTGTTTGGTGATGCGTACCGCATAACTCCAGGCCTTATCTTCAGGTGGGTCAGACAAGACTAGGGGCTACTTCTACAGCAGCAAGTTGCCCCAAAATCAAAAGTGGAAATGAAAGCAATTTGGTCACAGAAGAGCGCGAAGGAAATGAAAGCTTGACTCAGGCTCTGCAAGACCTTGGGGGGCTCCCTTGCCACGGCTGATTCACTACCCCTCGACAGCCGAGACGGTGAATGCCGCCTATGCCCTAGCTCGGCCAGGGGAGGACGGCCGAAACTGAAAAAAAAACACGTCTATGAGAGAACCATATAAAAACCTTCACGATCAGTCCCAAAGCTTCACTGGAAGAACGTGGTACAAGTCGTGGGATGGGCATGGATGGCTGTTGAACCTCTCTTGGAATGTGATTCGCCTGCAGGAGTTCTGTGACCCCACACAGACCTTGGTCTTGTGCGAGCGAGAGTGGGGGGGCGAAAGAGATCCGGAAGCTGAATGCCGGGTTCAAGGCAAAGAGGGAGACGTAATTAGGGAAAAGAACCACATATATCAAAACATAAGAACTATAGACAAATATAGATTATAAACATAAATGTGATATTATTATGATTTATATATTTTATATGTCATGCAACGATGCGTGGAGCTGGAGACATAGATCGGATCACCTCGGGAACACGCGCAACCGCAAGCGCAGACAATGCAGACCCTTAGCTAGTAGCTTCTTAAGATTTGCTAGTAGTAATGGCCTCCACCCTAGTAGCGATGGCCTCCAACCTAATAGCTTCCTGCTACTTGTACCGAAGGAGCCAAACACCGTGGTTTGCACGAACCAAACGCATTGCACTGCAAAGCGTAAGGCGGGTAAGGTAGTCGGCGGCATCCTTACATCGTCAAAATCATTGCACACTTCGTCAGGCGTGCCACTTCGCATTGGGGCGGACAAGCACTAGAAATTCAAGCAACACTTGAGCCCTCTTGAGGATGGCCAAACAATCACTGCAAACATCCGCAAACCCTGATGTCATATGTCACTGATGCGCTCTCCGCGTCCGCTCTCCGCATCAGCAAGTAGCCGTCTCCAGTTTCATGCAGCCTTGGAGTTTGGAGTATGCCTTCCAGCTCGAGGTCAGTCTCAGCAGAGTCCGCAAGCTTCATGGCATATTACATACTGGCTCACCTTGAATGAACTTGCACACGGACGTTGTTGGTTCAAATGAGCCCCCTGTTGAATCTGGAAAAGATCTCAGGTGTATGACGTTGTCGGAAGTGTCGGGCAGCACCGTACACAAGGGCACCGTCACAAAAAGGGATGGTCAACCCCCAGGTCCGGCGGTCCTTGCTGCCACATGTAGTGACAACCCTGAAAGCAACTCCTTGGTGAAGACCCGTCCGAAGTACCAGCAGGTGGCAGGTGGGTGCATTTGTCATGGAGTTCCCCAGGAAGGTCCAGGTCCTGCTTCAAACAGATCAAATTCTGTGCGGTCGACCATTGCCATGTCTTGAAGGACAAGAAGACTTGTGCATACAACCCGGCCAAGCACTTCAAGGGCTTCAACTTGTTTGCTGCAGAGCAGGTGGTTAGTTGCTTTCACAACTAATTACGCACGCTTCTTGAATGAATGTCGCACCCTTTGCCATGCCTTCCAGGCCCTTTGCTTCGTCAAGCGGCGCAACCTCGCCATGAATCAGGGAAAAAACAAATGAATATATACCTAAAAAGTAATTACAAGGTTCCGTCCAAGAAGGCATGGAAGAGTGAAAGCAGCTGTGGCAACAACACCATCAAGAAGATGAAGCTGATGAGTAAGTCCTCCGAAACATCGTGAACTCTAGATGCCTTTTGTGCCGCTATGAGCTCAAGCAATGCTTTGCCCCTGCTCGAGCCTAGGATGCCTAGCATGCCAACTTCCAAACTACAGACAACCAAGGAAACTCCTAAACAAAGAAAAGAGAAGGAATTCCAGGAACATCTCAACTCTTTACACTATGGAATGCAGAACTCAGCAAAAACAAAGCCTAAACTTTGACACCCCTACTCCCCACCACTACCGGCTCTCTACATATAGAATTGGCTAACGCATACTGCTGCTGACCCGACGATGGCGATGGCTTGTCCAAAGCAATCTACAATGACACCGTAGACAGCTAGAAACAAATATGGTCCATCCAAAATAGTCTTCAGGAAATATGTTCACTGGCCTTAGATTCAAGCATCCCACATAGCATGCCAGACGGCAGTTTTGAAAACCACTGAAAGAATCTGAAAGAGATATGTATGGGACACACGCAATGCGCCCAACAGTCACCAAAACATATGCCAGACAGCAGTTTCGAAACCCATCGCCACGGCCTCAATCCATGTTACTATTTGTATTCTGCATGTTCAGGGGGCCACAAGCGGCCACCAGACGGCAGTTTCGGAACCTGCTGAAAGAAGTACCTATGGAGCACGCTTTGTTTCCCACCACGCAAGCCAGGCCAAGGAAGCAACTTTCCGCATGCCAGGCACCGCCCCTTCGCGTGGACAATGCAATTTATATATATATATACATGTTGGGGGAGTCTCATTACTTACCTGCAACAGTCGGTAAACAATTATCATCACAATTTTTAGAGAAAGGCCACTGACCATCATCATCCACTGTTACAGAGAATGGGATAAGGACTGTTGGTGCCACCGCCCACTTCTGCCCAGCCGCGTCTGGCTGCGAGGTCCTCTCCGCGGCGGAGATCATCGACGACCTGCTGCGGGAGGTCCGGCAATGGGCGCGCCATGGCTTCACAGGACCGGAGATTCAGGCCGAACTGGACCGGCGAGACCTGCAGACGCTGAAGGTCGTGAGGAGCGCCATGCATGCAGCGTGCAGTGCGGAACAAAAAGGAGAGAGCGAGGTTTCTGGGGCTATGGGGCTCAAGGGGCTTGGTGAGATCAGAGATACTATCAGGCTTTGGGTTGACGTGTGATGATGCATTGCTTCAATGATTGGGGCATGAAACATGCACTGCTTTCGGAGTCCGGTTTGGAATTGCAAGCGTACCTTTGGTTGGTGGTGAGTGGACCTTTTGGTGTTTTACTTCCACATGTCCATCTTGGGTTTCCCCAAGTATAGCTTCAATAGCTGTTCAACAACATAGTAACTATAGCGTATCCATTGATGACGCAAAATCCAAACTTGGTTCATCTTGGTTCCCACCATGACCCAGCAGAAAAGTGTACATTCCGCCTCAGAAAAGGGCGATTCTGGCTGGTGATGCCAGTGATGCTGCTGTCCATGAAATTTCGAAAACCCACGGCCCACATGTGAATCCCACGCCCGGTGAGGCGCATCACCTGGCTGAACGGGAACGTGCGGAGCCTCTTCTTTCGCCCTGCGGCGGAAACCCCGCAGGTTCAAGGTTGGCGTTCAAAAAGGGATCCGGGATCCTGGATCTAACGAAGAAGCTAGCACCATCTTTTTGGTTTGCCATATTTTTCTGGACAAGTCTCCCAATGATCCAGTGAAGGGAGTGGTTTGGTTTGATTGGAAAAGTCTTCAAGGTGCCGTCCCGTAGATAGTCTTCACGGTGCCGATTTGATCACATCCATTGGAGGCCATCGCTCGGTGCACGGCGCAGCTCATCGCAGCTCTCAGGTCTTCACCGCTGCGCCGTTAGACCAAGAGGCCCGAGAGGCGCAGGGGCCAGCGATGAAAACAGAGCTTCAATGAGTTTCACAGGTTCAATGACGCACACTTGGGCGACGTACACTTTCTGGAACAAACATGGTTACAGTGGCTGGCATGGCCCCGAAAGGAGTGCCATCCACCTCCGTTCCAGGGAATGGCGCCCCTATTCATGGGTGGAGATCCATGAAACATATACCCATGAAGAAGTGGATCTGTCCAGGGGCCGTCTAGGTCACGTCCTGCTTTTGCAGACTCCTAGAGGCCCTAGGTCAAATGCAAGTGGATATTGGGCAGATCAAATCACTGATTGATGCCGCCCGCAAGGAATAAGGGCATCGACCCCTTTTTTTCATCTCTATTGGGAGGTCATTCTTGCATTCCCTACGAGTCGCACCAGTTTGATTAGATCGATGTTGGATGACCTGGATCCTTGTTGTTTGCCTCTTTGGGGTGATGCTGCGGGTTGGATGTTGGCGGTCATGGCGCCCGGAGCCCAGACCTGACTTTGGTCGGTTGACCTCTCTATTTGGTTCATTGACCCAGTGGTCAACCAGGCTGGGTCTACCGTTTTGGACCCTCATCGACATGGTTTGCCATGCAGTTAAGCGGTCAGCGGTCTCAGTGTATTCAGCCTGTGGTATGTCCCAGCACTAACACTGCTATTCATGTTGGTTTGTTCAATCTGCCGCAGGCGAAGTGTGTTTGTCACACGTTGCGACCAGATAACGGAACACATCACTATAAAGCTGTCAGACAGACCAGTCTGCCCAATCACATCCAATCACACTCTTTCCACTCCAAGTTTGGACGCCTGTTGCTTCCCATTGACTTTTTCTACTCCAGTCGGAGAACCGCTCCCGTCCAAAAACCACGTTGACCCGCTCCCTCGACGCTCCGCTTCTTCCAGGCCGCTGCCAGCCTTCCGTTGGAGCGCGCGCTCGAAATCCTGAAGGACCTGGAGGGGAAGAGCACTTCCGTGACTCGGCACTGAAGGACCCCGATTGGGTAAGGTGAATTAGGCCTTGAGACTGGTGACTTGGCATTGGTCGGTCAATTAGGTGCTATAAACGACCCGTTTGTAATCTGACTGTTTTGGAGTGGGTAGTCTAGACTTTTGTGATTACCCAGGTGAAATCTAACATCTCAAAAAAATAGTAACTTAATAACCAAAATAAATCCTTGTGCCTTGTGCCGTGTTAGTGTGGTTTGCTTTTGGCTAGTGCGTGTCCTTAAGATTTGGAGCTATGTTAGTATTGAAAAGCTGTGGAAACAAACCGGGGAAATCTGGGCAAGGTTGGACGCTGTTGAGTCTAACGTGGAACAATCGAAAGCATGTTTCGAGTGCGCCTGTCGCATTTTGGCTATCTCTAGCATTTCTGTGCGCCTATAGCTTACTGGGTGTACGCTTGGCGGGAGGGGGGGTGCTGAGGTTCAACTGTGGACAACAAGCTTGGGAAATCCCAGGGATTGTTGGATGCTTCGAGTCTAACATGGAACATTTCAAGATCAAACACACAGCTGCTTGTTGGCCATCAGGCGTATTCTATGTTAGCATCTGCGGTTCCGCTGCAGAAACTAGCCATGCTTACTTGAGAGGGTTCTATGTTAACCTCCAAAAGCCACATAGCCTCAACCACATAGTCTCAACCGGTCCTTTCCTATTTCCCCAGGAGGTCACTGTTACGGGTGTGCCATGTTAATGAGCACCAACTTTGAGACCCGTGCTCTATGGTAAATTTCCCCGGAGTAATATTTGGATTGAACGATGGGGGGGGGGGGGTGATGAATCAAGAGTCTCTACATTAGATAGGTCGTAAGGTTAGACACGCAATGGGCCGATGGGTCCCAGAAAGGCCTGCCGGCATGCTTAACAAAAAAATGCAATGCTCAGACCTGAGAGTTCCATTGGCCCCTGCATGTTGAATCACTTTGAAGGGACTTACGGATTTACAAACAAGCATTTGCGTGAGTGGGTCAGGCTGAGGAGCGAGTTGCTTTTCTTTTGCGAACTTTCCTGATTTGACCAACAAAAAGCCTCGCACCAGAAGTCCAAAGACTCTTTTTTTTGACACCACTGAAGTAGGTAAAGGCTCTTCCTGTTCGGGTAACCTAAAGACAAATTTTATGTACTCAGTACGTACAACATACCATGCACCAACATTTGTTCGGCCATGTTCGGCCAATATATATGTTCATGTTCACTCGCGGGGTCCCACCAACCTGTAATTGACATTAAACAATCACTTTTTTGATTATGTCCTGTGCTCGTTATTGCTTGAAACGCCCGTTAGGTGTCGAACCCCTCAGGCTATGTGAAGGCTGGATTACTTCGGTAACCATGTGGAAGGGAATGTTCGAAGCCTGCGATGCATGTTTTGCAAGTGTTGCCGTTCATGAGGTTGAGGGTGCTAGTGAGAAGCCATAACAGTTTTTTCATGGATGTAGATGTATCGAACGGGGCCCGTTTCAAGATGCTAAAAGGATCAAGGCTTCCATGATGCAGACCCTCACAAGTCTTTACGATGAGGCTTCCAGGTTTGCATGGCCTGCATGGCTGAACAGCTGACTTGGTAGAGAAAGGGCCATACAATGTTGACATAATTTGAACTTAATGGTTTTGTGAGACCAGCATGGATCAAATCCTGAAAGACACTTCTTCAATATTGATATCCCGCTCAAACCGTAGGTTTTACGACGTGCAGATGAAACCACGGATGTTTTATTTTGTTTTATTGATATGATATGATGTGAGCCCAACAAGGGGCGTTTTGACGCAGGAGTCATCGGACCACAACACACAACAACAACAAAAACAACAATAACAGATAACATAACTGTCACTGTACAATTAGGTGATGGGATTGGGTTTGCTGCAGCCTTCCAAGACCCGGACTTCACACACTTGGACTTCGTTGAATTTGTGAATGTAAGGACTGAACTGAATCTCTTTCCATTGCTCAAGAAATGAGACCGATCGCGCATTCGGAGTGTCCCAAAAAAACTAGGCCGCTGTTCGGCGGGAACCTTCGGGTGGTCAGGGCCCTGGTCGTGGGCAGCGGGACGAGGTCGTCTCTTTTCGATACGTCGTTCGTGCGTCGTTCGTGCATCCTGATAGACCCCATGTGGTTCTGGGCCAAAGCCAAAAAAATCATGGAAGAATGCCTCAAAATGATTCAAAATGTATATACATCCTTGGTGCTTTTGGGGCCAAGGACGTCAAGTTGTCAAGAAGCCTACCCAGTTCCTCCATAAACAGCACGCACTTAGTTGTGTTGCTGAATGGGATTGTATTGAGTCTTTCGGCTTGGAGCCGCAAGAGAATAGTCAGTGACAAGTGCACTCTATCAGCCAATGTCCGGAAAAAAAAAGGAAGTAGGTGATAACAGGTGTGCCGGGTCTTGTGCTTCGGGCTAGGGATTTTGAGATGTTCGGCCGTTTGGATATGTTTGCATGAAGAGTTGACCAGGCTATATGCACCCCGTAACTACCGTACCGTTAAGCTTTCAGCCTGCGATGGTGTGAAGCTTGCGGACGCCGTCGACGGTTCCGAGGGAAGCGGGTGGCTTCCATGCAAATGGGTGCGGCCGCCAGTGGGTCTTATAAGGGTTTTGCCTGCAGCCTCGCCCTGCATGACTGATGTTCAGTGGAGATTCCTTAGCAGAGGTCCACGGCATTGAGCTGCTCAGCTTGTGCTGCTGTGTTCTCTTTCTGGTGGGACCCAGTGGGTAAGGAAACTATAAATTAAGCAAAAACACGACAATTTCTTTGGAAAGGTAGCCTTCAATCACTCCATCGGAAGCAAAGGCAGCCAGGGTTTGTTTCACTTGCTTGTGCAGCTCCACCAATCTTTGCCGCCACTTGGCTACAGAGTTTGTTGATGGGGAGAAGGCGCTTCCAGAATCCAATCAGTTTTTGGATTTTTGAGGGGAGCCAGTAAAACATGTCATTGAAAACCGGAAGCCAAGACCTTGGTGATGCCCGATTTGTCCCTCCAAAAACGCCGCTGAACGACTTCAGCCCCCGCCAGGCCCCCCGTCCAAGCGGCAGGCCTACTGAGCGGCGGAGATATGACACGAAAAAGGAGCGGGCGGCCAAGGTGGACTGCAGAGACTCCACGACCCGGATGGCAAGAACAGGTGGTTTCTGCAGAATCCGTTGTAGATTGATATGGCAAGAACACATCATGATTCATGATGATTCATGATCAACTGAAGTACTGATCTCTGGCTACCACGCAGCCAGGCCCATGTCGTCACCTTTTTTGAGGTATTGCTACCCTGCCTTGGGGGGAATGCTCTGCGGAAAGTTGTCTCTTTTTCCCAAAAACAAGCTAACTCCGTTGGTTGGAAAGGGACCGACTTTTAGGTTGTATGCTGGGGCTCTCATCGAAAGGTGTAGTAAAGTGTAGTAGGCAATGAGTTTCTGTAGTGGGTCCTGTGCCAGGCTCCATGCCGCCTTGGCGAAAGGGTTCTTAAAAGGGGTGCCGGCACCCCTTTTAAGCACCCGAAATCAATGCATCATACTGGCGCAGTCAGGAAGTCCTGGCGTGGACTGAGTCGGGGGCACAAGATCCTGCTGCCAGCCACCTTTTCTTTGCATGGGGCATGGACTCAGACCTGGCACTGTCTAGGTGCCTCTTGCCAGTGATGAATCACATGGCCTCACATGGCCTAGTACACATACCCGTATATCCAACAATCCCCTGCTGGACTGCAAAGTCCAAGTTTCAAGAGCCTGAACTTGCACGAAGCCAAGCCGTTTTTGCTCAGCTCGTTTGGCTTTCATCCAGGAATGCCGTCTCACTACATCAAAGCCTTCTTGGCTTGCTCTGACCGCAAACGGACCATGGCTTTGTAGCCGTTGGCCCTACCCCTCACCAGGAAGAAGTGGGCCATCCAAACCACCAGTCGGTACTTTGATCCAGCGAGCACTTTGATCCAGCGAGCGCCGCTTCGTCGTTTGAAGCTCCACTTCTTCGTGGGTCCGTGCGGGTCTCGCAGCGCCTTCTTCGCTTTCATGGCGCAGCCATGTCCACAGGCGCCGTGCTTTGCAAATGTTGACCGCCTGTCTAGCCGTTCAGTTTGATTTCCGGTGCTCCGCAGTTGAGATGCTGTGTAGCTTCGCACGCTGTATTTGGAAGTCCCTTGAGTTACTGCAACAAAGTTAGGAACGTTAGGAAGGGCTTATGAAGGTCTCATGTCTTTGTGCTTGTGGCTTGTGACTTTCAGTTCAGCCCGGCTTGGAAGGTGCTTTGCCAGCTGGAGTGTGTACCCCAGTATACTTTTGTCGAGCACAGTCGCTTTGAGGATTTTTTTTGTGATTCTTGTTCCTTTAATATATATCAGTGCAAACTGGATGACATTATTGTTTGAACTGAACATGTCAGTCTTTGGGACATGTCAGTTTGATTTCTATCGGCCAAGTCAGTCATGTTGTGTCAGGTGGCCCGGACTCTCGCGCCATGACTAGACGACTTCTGATACTCCAAAATGACTTTCCTACATCTTCCTACTCTTTCCACCCATCCTTTCATATGTGCAAGGACCAAGGACGTAAGAAGGTTCTTTGATGTTGTTTGTGTTGTCTTCCATCCCTCCTGATCTTCCTGCTTGTGCCGTATTGACCGTATTGTTGTCATAGTTACTGTTATCCTCATCGATTTCACTTGAAGTTTCCTATGTAAAGTACACCTCATATGTATAGACACAGTTCATGAACATTTGTACCTTTGGCTCAAGTGATCAAAAAGGCCGCAGCCGCTGCCACTTCGCGGACACGGCGGTCTTTACTGAGAGTTGGTTTCTTGTTGTTTGTGTTGGTGTTCCGTTTTCCAACGGTTCAAGTGGTTATCAGCCGTATCGGCTTTTGATTGTTTTTCGGTTTCTGTTACAACACAACAACATCTTTCATTAGTGTGGTTGCGGGGTCCACAGAAAACCCGTGCATGTCAAGTCGGCGTCCTCGAGAGCCTTCCCGTTCGCCACTGCGTCGACCGTGGCGGCCTCCTGAGCCGCCAGGGCCGCCACCGAGGAGGCCACCAACGCCTCCGGATCCTCCGAGGCGTGGCATTCGGGGAGGAGCTGCCGCCCGGCGACGCAGGGAAGCGTACATTGTCAATTCGGGAGGCGATCGAGCGACGGTTCCGATTGTTCACGCTGGCGGTCAGAGAAGGCCACTTGGAACTTCTAGGTTTTGGGAGCCGAGTGCAAGCGAGGATTCGGGTGAGGAGACTGACGAAGTTGAGTTTGTTGCGCATACAGCGGCAGTTGATTTGACTTCGTTGCAGGCTGAGCATCTTGTGCCGCGTTCAAGGCTCTACAATCCGTACGTCTTCGATCATTCGCCTGGCTCGTCAAGTTTGGCTGCGGCCCCAAGGCCTGTTCCGAGTCGAGCGGATTCGAGTGTTGTTGACACGCCTGCCGGAAATCGGCCTTACGACATCCTCAAGTACTACCACCCGGCGCCTGGAGTCGTTCTTCACCCGTGGTCGCGAGTTGACATTGTTTACAGAGAGGCCTTGACTTTTCCGTCTTCAGCCAAGTTTTACGTGTGGGCGAACGGTGATACGTTGAGGCTGGCTGCAGAAAGGCCGAATCACTGGGGCTCTGATCCGGTGATTGCATTGGACTACCATCAGGTCCTTGACGTTGATCGGAGTGTCAATCCTCCGGATCGTGTGGATCATATTGGTAATCTGCCTGCGGGCCACGTTGCAGCAGTTCGTCGCTTGCGAAGGGAGATTGAAGAGGTCGGCTTGCGTTGTCGAGTGAAGATCATTGTTTTGTCGCACATTCACGACAGTGTGGTGAACGAGAGGAACTTGATCACTGCAGTACAACAGAGTTCATTGTCGGTTGATTGTGTGATCATCACTCGTGAAAGGACGGGCCCAAGTGGAAAGTTTGAGGTGCTGAGATCGTTGACTCGTGGTCAGGCTGTGATTTTGGACGACAACGTTGAGGTGCTGCGTGAGTTCAGTGCGGCGAGCCTCATCGCTATTCAGATTCGCAAGCCTCGGGTCGGAGCGATTTTTTGACGAAGAGCAAAGGTCTTGGAGTTTTTCAGCATCTTGGTTGGTGGATCGTTTGGTGACTTTCGTGCATCACCATTCGAATCCAGTTGACGAGGAAGAGTGAAGTTGCATCGAAGCTGCTCCGGTCCGGCTGCTTTGAGCGCTGCGGAGCTTTGTTCGTTAGGTCAGTTCCCGAAAAGAGCCTGTGCCAATTGTGCATTCGTTCCCGCCGAAAAGAAAGAAGGGTTTGGGAGAGTTTGAATAGTTGGCCAGTGAATCATGTCAGAAGAGCAATCTTCATCGTTGAATGTCAGTTCAGATACTACTGTTGGTGGTTTGGCAGTTGCAGTTCGGAGCAGGTCCCAATCATCCCATGGTTCCGGAACACCTCATGAGGGAAGGAGATCAAAACCTCCAAAGAGATCTTTGAGCAGAGTCATCAAAAACATGCCCAAAGGTAATCAGTCCCAGGTTCAAGCAGAGGGGTCATCAGTGGTTGAACCATCCATTCCTGCGCTCACTGACCTTCGGTCTTTGCCTTCGTCCAGTGGGTTGCTCCAGCGGTCGGTTGGTCCATCCGAGTTCCAGGGTACCGGAGAGGAAGATGAAGTCATGCCTAATCAAACTAGCTTGACACAAGAATTGCACCTTCATGACGCCCGGTCTTTTAACACGGTCCAGGTGGCATATGTTGGTATCGATCATGCAGAGTTCGGTCGTGTTGTAGCTGAGTCTCAACGACTGATCGGGGAAGCGGACTCTAGAGCTTCGCACTTTGAAGGTGTCGCTCAACAAGTCTTCCAGGAAGCCACAGCTCACATCGGTCACCTGACATCCCTGGTCGAAGAACTCCGTAGTCAGAATGAAATGCTCCAAGCAGGTCACACCGAGAAAGATGTCATGATCACCAGCTTGCATGAAGCGGTCCAAGAGGTAAAGCAAACCCTTGAGAACCAGATCAAATTCAACCAGTCCATGTTTGAGGGTCAACTTCGCAAAGCGAAGGACGAGATCGACCGTTTGTCCGACCTCAACCAAAAGTCCCTCAACCTTTTAGGCCATAAAGATTCAGAAATCCAGCGTCTTTGCCAAGAGTCTTCGTCTCGACAAGATCGCATCTCGTCGCTGGAGGCCCGACTGGCTGCTTCAAGCGCCGCGGTCATCCAGTCGCCTGCGCCTGCTTTCGTTCCGAAGCCTGTGCCTGATGCATCTTCGCCCAAGGACACTGAAGGAGGCAACAGAATGTTGGAGTCGATTATGGAAGCTGTTCAGTCACTCAGTTCCAGAATGTTGACACTTGAATCAAGCCGAAATAGCACGGATCCTAATCGTGAGCCTCGACCTTTGTTCGATCGTTCGCATGACACAGTTGTCCATTCATCTTCGCTTCCTGTAGGACCTTCTCGTGGACTTCGTGTTGGCAAAGGCTTTCCCGGAGGTCCGCCCGATCCATTCGATCAGGGGGGTGGAGGGTCGGACGACGATGAAGAGGAGTTGATTTCAGAATCGCCCTCACATGCCTCAGAAAGGGAGATTGTTGATTCTAGAGCTTTGTTGCACACCAAACTGGAAGTGGTCCCTCAGAGTGCTGCAGACTTTAGAGCTTGGAAGACAAACTTCTTTCTGATGCTTGGCCGCTTGGACAT